>OX246737.1:73658599-74072989 GCA_945910005.1 Isoperla grammatica | reverse complement strand
TAACCCCAACATAATTATACCGTCCAGCGGGCAGCGAGGGCACTGAGAGATGTCTCCCCAACATAATTATACCGTCCAGCAGGCAGCGAGGGCACTTAGAGATGTCTCCCCAACATAATTATACCGTCCAGCGGGCAGCGAGGGCACTTAGAGATGTCTCCCCAACATAATTATACCGTCCAGCGGGGCAGCGAGGGCACTTAGAGATGTCTCCCCAACATAATTATACCGTCCAGCGGGCAGCGAGGGCACTTAGAGATGTCTCCCCAACATAATTATACCGTCCAGCGGGCAGCGAGGGCACTTAGAGATGTCTCCCCAACATAATTATACCGTCCAGCGGGCAGCGAGGGCACTAAGAGATGTCTCCCCAACATAATTATACCGTCCAGCGGGCAGCGAGGGCACTTAGAGATGTAACCCCAACATAATTATACCGTCCAGCGGGCAGCGAGGGCACTTAGAGATGTCTCCCCAACATAATTATACCGTCCAGCGGGCAGCGAGGGCACTTAGAGATGTCTCCCCAACATAATTATACCGTCCAGCGGGCAGCGAGGGCACTTAGAGATGTCTCCCCAACATAATTATACCGTCCAGCGGGCAGCGAGGGCACTAAGAGATGTCTCCCCAACATAATTATACCGTCCAGCGGGCAGCGAAGGGCACTTAGAGATGTCTCCCCAACATAATTATACCGTCCAGCGGGCAGCGAGGGCACTAAGAGATGTCTCCCCAACATAATTATACCGTCCAGCGGGCAGCGAGGGCACTTAGAGATGTCTCCCCAACATAATTATACCGTCCAGCGGGCAGCGAGGGCACTTAGAGATGTCTCCCCAACATAATTATACCGTCCAGCGGGCAGCGAGGGCACTAAGAGATGTCTCCCCAACATAATTATACCGTCCAGCGGGCAGCGAAGGCACTTAGAGATGTCTCCCCAACATAATTATACCGTCCAGCGGGCAGCGAGGGCACTTAGAGATGTCTCCCCCACATAATTATACCGTCCAGCGGGCAGCGAGGGCACTTAGAGATGTCTCCCCAACATAATTATACCGTCCAGCAGGCAGCGAGGGCACTTAGAGATGTCTCCACAACATAATTATACCGTCCAGCGGGCAGCGAGGGCACTAAGAGATGTCTCCCCAACATAATTATACCGTCCAGCGGGCAGCGAGGGCACTTAGAGATGTCTCCCCAACATAATTATACCGTCCAGCGGGCAGCGAGGGCACTTAGAGATGTCTCCCCAACATAATTATACCGTCCAGCGGGCAGCGAGGGCACTTAGAGATGTCTCCCCAACATAATTATACCGTCCAGCGGGCAGCGAGGGCACTAAGAGATGTCCCCCAACATAATTATACCGTCCAGCGGGCAGCGAGGGCACTTAGAGATGTCTCCCCAACATAATTATACCGTCCAGCGGGCAGCGAGGGCACTTAGAGATGTCTCCCCAACATAATTATACCGTCCAGCAGGCAGCGAGGGCACTTAGAGATGTCTCCCCAACATAATTATACCGTCCAGCGGGCAGCGAGGTCACTTAGAGATGTCTCCCCAACATAATTATACCGTCCAGCGGGCAGCGAGGGCACTTAGAGATGTCTCCCCAACATAATTATACCGTCCAGCGGGCAGCGAGGGCACTAAGAGATGTCTCCCCAACATAATTATACCGTCCAGCAGGCAGCGAGGGCACTTAGAGATGTCTCCCCAACATAATTATACCGTCCAGCGGGCAGCGAGGGCACTAAGAGATGTCTCCCCAACATAATTATACCGTCCAGCGGGCAGCGAGGGCACTTAGAGATGTCTCCCCAACATAATTATACCGTCCAGCGGGCAGCGAGGGCACTTAGAGATGTCTCCCCAACATAATTATACCGTCCAGCAGGCAGCGAGGGCACTTAGAGATGTCTCCCCAACATAATTATACCGTCCAGCGGGCAGCGAGGGCACTTAGAGATGTCTCCCCAACATAATTATACCGTCCAGCGGGCAGCGAGGGCACTTAGAGATGTCTCCCCAACATAATTATACCGTCCAGCAGGCAGCGAGGGCACTTAGAGATGTCTCCCCAACATAATTATACCGTCCAGCGGGCAGCGAGGGCACTTAGAGATGTCTCCCCAACATAATTATACCGTCCAGCAGGCAGCGAGGGCACTTAGAGATGTCTCCCCAACATAATTATACCGTCCAGCGGGCAGCGAGGGCACTAAGAGATGTCTCCCCAACATAATTATACCGTCCAGCGGGCAGCGAGGGCACTTAGAGATGTCTCCCCAACATAATTATACCGTCCAGCGGGCAGCGAGGGCACTTAGAGATGTCTCCCCAACATAATTATACCGTCCAGCGGGCAGCGAGGGCACTTAGAGATGTCTCCCCAACATAATTATACCGTCCAGCGGGCAGCGAGGGCACTTAGAGATGTCTCCCCAACATAATTATACCGTCCAGCGGGCAGCGAGGGCACTTAGAGATGTCTCCCCAACATAATTATACCGTCCAGCGGGCAGCGAGGGCACTTAGAGATGTCTCCCCAACATAATTATACCGTCCAGCAGGCAGCGAGGGCACTTAGAGATGTCTCCCCAACATAATTATACCGTCCAGCGGGCAGCGAGGGCACTTAGAGATGTCTCCCCAACATAATTATACCGTCCAGCGGGCAGCGAGGGCACTAAGAGATGTCTCCCCAACATAATTATACCGTCCAGCGGACAGCGAGGGCACTTAGAGATGTCTCCCCAACATAATTATACCGTCCAGCGGGCAGCGAGGGCACTAAGAGATGTCTCCCCAACATAATTATACCGTCCAGCGGGCAGCGAGGGCACTAAGAGATGTCTCCCCAACATAATTATACCGTCCAGCGGGCAGCGAGGGCACTTAGAGATGTAACCCCAACATAATTATACCGTCCAGCGGACAGCGAGGGCACTAAGAGATGTCTCCCCAACATAATTATACCGTCCAGCGGGCATTGAGGGCACTTAGAGATGTAACCCCAACATAATTATACCGTCCAGTGGACAGCGAGGGCACTAAGAGATGTCTCCCCAACATAATTATACCGTCCAGCGGGCAGCGAGGGCACTTAGAGATGTCTCCCCAACATAATTATACCGTCCAGCGGGCAGCGAGGGCACTTAGAGATGTCTCCCCAACATAATTATACCGTCCAGCGGGCAGCGAGGGCACTTAGAGATGTAACCCCAACATAATTATACCGTCCAGCGGGCAGCGAGGGCACTTAGAGATGTCTCCCCAACATAATTATACCGTCCAGCGGGCAGCGAGGGCACTTAGAGATGTCTCCCCAACATAATTATACCGTCCAGCGGGCAGCGAGGGCACTTAGAGATGTCTCCCCAACATAATTATACCGTCCAGCGGGCAGCGAGGGCACTTAGAGATGTCTCCTCAACATAATTATACCGTCCAGCGGGCAGCGAGGGCACTTAGAGATGTCTCCCCAACATAATTATACCGTCCAGCGGGCAGCGAGGGCACTTAGAGATGTCTCCTCAACATAATTATACCGTCCAGCGGGCAGCGAGGGCACTTAGAGATGTCTCCCTTACATAATTATACCGTCCAGCAGGCAGCGAGGGCACTTAGAGATGTCTCCCCAACATAATTATACCGTCCAGCGGGCAGCGAGGGCACTTAGAGATGTCTCCCCAACATAATTATACCGTCCAGCGGGCAGCGAGGGCACTTAGAGATGTCTCCTCAACATAATTATACCGTCCAGCGGGCAGCGAGGGCACTTAGAGATGTCTCCCCAACATAATTATACCGTCCAGCAGGCAGCGAGGGCACTTATAGATGTCTCCCCAACATAATTATACCGTCCAGCGGGCAGCGAGGGCACTTAGAGATGTCTCCCCAACATAATTATACCGTCCAGCGGGCAGCGAGGGCACTTAGAGATGTCTCCCCAACATAATTATACCGTCCAGCGGGCAGCGAGGGCACTTAGAGATGTAACCTCAACATAATTATACCGTCCAGCGGGCAGCGAGGGCACTTAGAGATGTAACCTCAACATAATTATACCGTCCAGCGGGCAGCGAGGGCACTTAGAGATGTAACCTCAACATAATTATACCGTCCAGCGGGCAGCGAGGGCACTTAGAGATGTAACCTCAACATAATTATACCGTCCAGCGGGCAGCGAGGGCACTTAGAGATGTCTCCCCAACATAATTATACCGTCCAGCGGGCAGCGAGGGCACTTAGAGATGTCTCCCCAACATAATTATACCGTCCAGCAGGCAGCGAGGGCACTTATAGATGTCTCCCCAACATAATTATACCGTCCAGCGGGCAGCGAGGGCACTTAGAGATGTCTCCCCAACATAATTATACCGTCCAGCGGGCAGCGAGGGCACTTAGAGATGTCTCCCCAACATAATTATACCGTCCAGCGGGCAGCGAGGGCACTTAGAGATGTAACCTCAACATAATTATACCGTCCAGCGGGCAGCGAGGGCACTTAGAGATGTCTCCCCAACATAATTATACCGTCCAGCGGGCAGCGAGGGCACTAAGAGATGTCTCCCCAACATAATTATACCGTCCAGCGGGCAGCGAGGGCACTTAGAGATGTCTCCCCAACATAATTATACCGTCCAGCGGGCAGCGAGGGCACTTAGAGATGTAACCCCAACATAATTATATTGTCCAGCAGGCAGCGAGGTCACTTAGAGATGTCTCTCTAACATAATTATACCGTCCAGCGGGCAGCGAGGGCACTTAGAGATGTCTCCCCAACATAATTATACCGTCCAGCGGGCAGCGAGGGTACTTAGAGATGTCTCCCCAACATAATTATACCGTCCAGCGGGCAGCGAGGGCACTTAGAGATGTAACCTCAACATAATTATACCGTCCAGCGGGCAGCGAGGGCACTTAGAGATGTCTCCCCAACATAATTATACCGTCCAGCGGGCAGCGAGGGCACTTAGAGATGTAACCCCAACATAATTATACCGTCCAGCGGGCAGCGAGGGCACTTAGAGATGTCTCCCCAACATAATTATACCGTCCAGCGGGCAGCGAGGGCACTTAGAGATGTCTCCCCAACATAATTATACCGTCCAGCGGGCAGCGAGGGCACTTAGAGATGTCTCCCCAACATAATTATACCGTCCAGCGGGCAGCGAGGTCCCTTAGAGATGTCTCCCCAACATAATTATACCGTCCAGCGGGCAGCGAGGGCACTTAGAGATGTAACCCCAACATAATTATACCGTCCAGCGGGCAGCGAGGGCACTTAGAGATGTCTCCCCAACATAATTATACCGTCCAGCAGGCAGCGAGGGCACTTAGAGATGTCTCCCCAACATAATTATACCGTCCAGCGGGCAGCGAGGGCACTTAGAGATGTCTCCCCAACATAATTATACCGTCCAGCGGGCAGCGAGGGCACTTAGAGATGTAACCCCAACATAATTATACCGTCCAGCGGGCAGCGAGGGCACTTAGAGATGTCTCCCCAACATAATTATACCGTCCAGCGGGCAGCGAGGGCACTTAGAGATGTCTCCCCAACATAATTATACCGTCCAGCGGGCAGCGAGGGCACTTAGGGATGTCTCCCCAACATTATTATACCGTCCAGCGGGCAGCGAGGGTACTTAGAGATGTCTCCCCAACATAATTATACCGTCCAGCGGGCAGCGAGGGCACTTAGAGATGTAACCCCAACATAATTATACCGTCCAGCGGGCAGCGAGGGCACTTAGAGATGTATCCCCAACATAATTATACCGTCCAGCGGGCAGCGAGGGCACTTAGAGATGTATCCCCAACATAATTATACCGTCCAGCGGGCAGCGAGGGCACTTAGAGATGTCTCCCCAACATAATTATACCGTCCAGCGGGCAGCGAGGGCACTTAGAGATGTCTCCCCAACATAATTATACCGTCCAGCGGGCAGCGAGGGCACTTACAGATGTCTCCCCAACATAATTATACCGTCCAGCGGGCAGCGAGGGCACTTAGAGATGTCTCCCCAACATAATTATACCGTCCAGCGGGCAGCGAGGGCACTTAGAGATGTCTCCCCAACATAATTATACCGTCCAGCGGGCAGCGAGGGCACTTAGAGATGTCTCCCCAACATAATTATACCGTCCAGCGGGCAGCGAGGGCACTTAGAGATGTCTCCCCAACATAATTATACCGTCCAGCGGGCAGCGAGGGCACTTAGAGATGTCTCCCCAACATAATTATACCGTCTAGCGGGCAGCGAGGTCACTTAGAGATGTCTCCCCAACATAATTATACCGTCCAGCGGGCAGCGAGGGCACTTAGAGATGTCTCCCCAACATAATTATACCGTCCAGCGGGCAGCGAGGGCACTTAGAGATGTCTCCCCAACATAATTATACCGTCCAGCGGGCAGCGAGGGCACTTAGAGATGTAACCCCAATGTAATAGTGGCTGCTTCGGGAGCGTTTGGCGTCGGGGGCGTCGTTTAGGGGCGTCAGTTTGGGTTCGAAACGAACTTTCGTGACCCATGTGGTACAACGATAATACGAATGAACCACAAACGCAGTTATGCTTCCGAAACCTACGGCGCATGTTTATAGTGGCCGTGGGTTTCAAACAAAAAGAATGTTTGTAATATTTGTAACTTGGTGGCACGCAGGCGCACAATATTGGGGGTGGTCGCAACTTTGATTGATGGATTATGCAGAGCGGATGGGACGAGCCCTCCCGCGATGATACTCAACCATGTGGCCTTCGTCGATTCGACACTGGTGTAGTAAACCATGATTCCTATTCCTGCGCTAAAGGATAGAATCCTGGCTTGTGTATTGATGTCGCGTAGCGTTCTTCTCCTTTTATCTTTATTATTTATCCACTCATCTTCTCTCAGTTAGCATCAATATCAAAACATGAGACGCTATAGCTCATGAATATAACTTTAGTGTTCTCGATGATATGCAAGCGATAAACGAAGATGTTACTTTGGAAACATGAATTAATGTTACTCGGGACCAAGGTATGACAGAGCCAATCATACCTGGAGATCATCTATTGCGAGTATGGAGGATTAGACGAGAAGTGACAAGTAGTTGGGTTCGAAAATGTGGGATACATTTAAATAATTATCCATGTATATATTATATATATGATTCTACGGATCCGGAAGCTTAAATTAGCAAAGTTATTGATATGTAGACCCATATGGATCTGGGTTCGAACACCATTTGGGGATACACTTGTAACACAATTCCTATAGAACCGTATATTCAATTGAATAGATAAGGGAATTTGTCTCTTGTCAACTTTTACCAAAACTTCATTCCTGAAAGTCAACGGGATAAACGGTCTCGAAATACAAACGTTTAAAATGTCTTATCCCACGTAATTCCAAACATGCAAACAATGTTTGACTTTTGTGTTGGTAATTATTCTGCCTCTAGTTTGACTAGAGGTAATATTATCCAGCAACAAAATACAAACTTACAGAGAACCGTTGGATGCAATAATATAAACAAAACCAAATAATTCACAGAGTTTAGTACTTTCTAATTTTATAACGCCGGTATTAGGAACTTCGGATACATAAGCTACTAACATATGATACTGTTTTCACCATGGCAACAACCAACGGGAAGACTGTTGCCATTGTGAAAACAAGTTAGTAGCCTGCTAAATATATCTATAGGAAGTTATAATACCGGACTGGGCCTAAGTTTAACTTTAAACACATACATTGAAGAATAAAAAGTATTTCGTTTAGCGTTTTATTAGCGCCTATTTAGTAGAGTATACGGTTTCATGAAATTATGCGGAAATCCATTGAAAGTTGGAACATCAACAATAAACATTCAGGTTCTATAAACCTTATATTAGGTGCAACTGTTAACATTATCGAGAAATAATACAAAATAAAATATATTATAATAAAATATTCATTTATTTATTTATTAACAACAAAAATAATTGAAAACCATAATTTTTTGTAATGTGGCTGCGTACGTTACAACGTAACAACCTGTGGAAATTATTTCCCGACATGTTGTTAATAGTTGCACGAAATATTATTTAAATCCTTCGAAAGTGATATTTAAATATATTAAAATCCGAATGTTGATTTTTCAATGGATTTCCGCATAATTTCATGAAACCGTACTCTAGTTAAAAGGCAATAATTAACTAATAAACTATTAAATAATAAATAATGTAAACACATTAAATAATTTAATAACTATTAAACTTATATGTGTATATGAAGTAGAAGGAGGTTCTATATCGCATTTAAACCATAATAAAAGCATTACTGTCGACGAAATCCGTAGTTTTGTTTGCAGTAAAAGTCAGCAAACATTACAAGCAATTGTTGCCATTCTACAAAAAATCATCATTCTACATCGACATTCCAAATATACCATTAGAAAGGTATATTCGTGTGTGCCATTCCATATACTATGTGCACCTTACTTCAATAGTCCTCATAATCATATACAAAATATTAGTGGAACACTGTAAAAAACAATTTCCGTAAATAGAAACCGATAGAATATAAATATTTCTTTAAACATTGGCGGTTGAAGGTACAACTCTTAAAACTTTTGCCAAGTGTCGATACTGTTGTTGTGGAAATCAATATAGAAATTGTTATTTAAATCCATCAGTAAGGTTTAATTAAAAAAATTAAAACTGGATTTCTTCAATAATCAATTTTTTGTCACGTTGCCATCTTGACGGAATTGTTCTCTATCTAGTTTAGTGGTAACCAGTGCAGCCAAATCCGTGAAGCCGTTTTACCTGTGCGCGACGAACAAAATTACGTAATTCAAAACTGATAAGTGTTATGACGTGATACTGATAACTTTTTCTAGAACGCCTACGTGCCCCTGTTTGGCAACAGAATAGAATTTGTCCAGTTTGGCTCTGACTGTCGTAAGAGGCGACAAAGGGGCCGACGACATTTTAGTAAACATAATATCAAACGAAGTCACTATTTTCGTAGGATTGTATTGATTATCTATTGTTTTTATTTGCAGGTATCAACGAATGCACATGGTATGTTTTAAGGATTCAGTCACAGAACGTTATGGTTGCGTTAGGCTGAGTTAGAAACCAACCTGTCTCTTGAACACGAATTGAAACATCTTGATATAGACAGGCCACAACTCATCGTCGAACAACCACAAACCACAAACTAATGAAAGGCTGAAATAACGTTCTAATCGTTGCTATACGTGGATTGGTTTGAAGAAGCTCCCCATACGCCTCTGCCACCAGCCTTGTAAGTTGTACTAGACTCATTATTACTTTATCGGTAAGTATACAATATAATGATGACAATGATACTAAAAAATACCTCCAACACTATGAAAAAAGATACTTACGATGTTATTAGAGAAAGGAAATGAGGAATTGTAATTATGCTGCATTATATTGACTATAAAACGTAAACATGATAATGCAGAACAGTTATATGTACGTTGTAAGCATTATCGTGTTAAGGCTATTTAACTAGTTAACTAAACAAAATGTACGTATACAGAGCTGTATCATTTGAAATTGGCCCGTGCTGTAGGTAAGAAAACAGAGACACGCCCATTGTTAACATCAGTTCTTAGCTTTTGTATCGTGTAGCTAGATCAAGCAACACCTGCTCTCTTTAGATGTGGCACGAACGAATGGTTGTCAAGTTCGCTAGACATTCGTGTGGAGAAAGTGCATTCTATCGCCTTACGTAAAGGGACGCGTGCGGAATCATTTCAGCGCGAGGTCACGTCACAGTCACGGGTCACACGCATTGGATTATCTAGATCATTCATCATGATAGCAGATATTTAGCAGCTCAACCGTTCGTTCGTTGAACAGCTCATTATCATAATTGGGTGACTCAACTGCAATTTTACAGAAAAAGGAAATGATTGATTTACAATTGGTTATATATTATTATTAATGGCATTTGAAATATCAAAGATCCTTAGCTAATCCGTTAATCCGGCGTCTTATCATCAAGGTTGTTATCAGTCTGCCGTTATATGGGGCGGCTGTGACCATTGCTACGGGCTTTTATTTGTGGTCCTGTTTCTTGATCCATTTCATGTTAAAAACAAATGTCAATAACATTAATATATTGTTGTTTTGAGCCACATTTTGTAGCAGCACTAAACTACGTATTTGTTGTTTCCTGCAGTCATTCGCTACAACACGCTGCAATAGCGGACACGGAGAACACCTCCGCTCCGAACACAATTTTTGCCAAGATATTTTTTATTTTTTTTATTTATCTATTTCCAACTGGTTATGGTGATAATTCGACCACGTGACATCAACTTTTCCGTTACACAGCTGATTCAAGACATTATTTCTATGGCGACCCAGGGGCCAGGCCTCAGGCCTACATTTTGTGACTACGAAAGTGGATACAATTACTTGTTAGTAGACCTACGTGGTATGTTTTAATAAGTTTTGGCGACAATAAAGCCCAACGCACAACATTGTCCATATTGGGATCACAATCGTAATCTGGAAATCGCGAAAGAATTATAACTAATTTGGTTGTTGCGGCTCTGTTCACAACTAAATCGTATTGTCGTTATGTCTCAATTCGGGTTGTAAAGCCCTAACCACAATTGTTGGCACTGTGATCGTAATTGGGATCGGGATCGCCATCGTACATTTTCTCATTACAAATCGTTACGATATTACGATTTAGTTGTAAACAGCGCCTTAAGAACCATGTAAGTTAACTCTTTCACGATTTCCAGATTACGATTGCGATCCCGATCCCGATCATTCTGGTTAGGACTGTAACTTGCTGGGTTCTTATGGTGCTCTACACAATTAAATTCTAATGTTGCAAATTAATAATTATTACACATCAATATTGTTTGTAAAATGTTTTAACATTTTATTTATGCACAAAGCTTTTTTACAAATGTTTTGACATAACACATTTGAACATACATTATTTCTCTATGATATCAACAACACATTAATCACAGTTTACCATGACAACCATTGTCTTACGAAGAATTCTAAAGCTTGCTATAGTAACACACCCCTTCATAAATAGTGATAAAATACAGTAGTAGTGAAAAAATAGAGGTAAACGTTGTCGGTATTAATAGACAAAACCTAATCCTTTCAAAGTATTTGCACTAAAATTGGAGATAAGAGACTTAAGTATGGAACGCAGCGCAGAGAGAATATAGATGTAGAATACATTGTGTCTCCCACAGTAGCTTACATATCATTACAGTACATTCAGGGGCGTAGCGGGGGGGGGGGGGGGGTTGAGTATGGTACGCAGCGCAGAGAGAGTATAGATGTAGAATACATTGTGTCTCCCACAGTAGCTTACATATCATTACAGTACATTCAGGGGCCTAGCCGGGGGGGGGGGGGGGGGGGTTGAGTATGGTACGCAGCGCAGAGAGAATATAGATGTAGAATACATTGTGTCTCCCACAGTAGCTTACATATCATTACAGTACATTCAGGGGCCTAGCGGGGGGGGGGGGGGGGGGGTTGAGTATGGTACGCAGCGCAGAGAGAATATAGATGTAGAATACATTGTGTCTCCCACAGTAGCTTACATATCATTACAGTACATTCAGGGGCCTAGCGGGGGGGGGGGGGGGGGGGTCAGGGTGTTCAATCTCCCCCCGAAATTGAGAAAGTGGCACACGTATTTAATAGAATGTATTTATAAAATTTCTACTGTTATTATGAATCTATATAAATAACCTATATATATATAAACCTATATAAAAAAAAAATATAGCTTCAAATTGAACATAATCGTTAGGGCGACCATTTGTCCCGTCATTTAGGGATCTGCCCTGGTGTTCACACAACTGTTCACGGGCACGTTGTTTTGTCCCGTTTTGGTAAACCGTTGTAAACATATCGATTTCACGCTGGTTCGTAATTGTAAAACACGAAACAATTACTAATATTAATATTTGAATTTGTTCATTCACCCAAAAAACCTTCCATGCTTGCTCAGATCGTTGTAAATGCTGTCTCGAGGATAAAAATAGCCCCAAAAAGTTTAGCCTCCGGCGGCTGGGGCTCTGCCCCAGAATCTTACAGTCCGCGCAACTACAAGGCACTAAGAGCGAAGGATACCTCTACGTCAAAAACCGCAGAAAAGTTGAATTTTTTAATTATATTTCAAGATTGAAACACAAAAACGAAAATCTGAGAAACCATCGCGCCATGGTTTGGTCAGCCCTACACACTGAATGATAAATGTATTTAACGTTATAATCAGTATGATTGTGATAACGATTTCCTTAAATTACTAAGGACATCGTTATCACAGTCATACCGATTATAACGTTAAATACATTTATCATTCAGTCTGAAGAGCTTACCAAACCACAGCGCTATGGTTTCTCAGATTTTCGATTTTGTGTTTCAATCTTGATATAATTAAAAAATGAAAATTTTCTGTGGTTTTTGACGTAGAGGTGTCCTACTCGGTCCCGCTTTTCCACTTTTAAAATATGGGTACCATACAAAACCCTGTTATTATTGAGGAACAAGACTCCTGATCCTCCCCCCCCCTCCCCCCCCCCCCCCCCCGAACCAAAATCCTTGCTATACGCTCCTGAGTACAGTATACAGTTTAACAGTAGCAGGCCGTGATCGGCTGTGTTTATACGATCGCCGTTGGGATTCTGATGCCAACAATTGTTCCCAACATAATCTTACATTTCCGAATTAAAAACAAACACAAATCCAAGTGACTGTATTTCCGAAGTCAAATCGATCTTGATTAATCAGTTGTACATTGGTAGCTAACGTACGAAAAATAATTTACTATTAGTTAATAGTCTAGGTCTAAGTGTAGAAGAGGCATTAGCAGGGAGTATAATTCACCAGGATAATTTACACGTAATGATAATAGCTATCAGGGTCATGATAATGACGTCATTTGGAAAAGCAGGGGACGAAATGAAAAATATGTCAGATGAAGATGGTGCTGAGACCAACATGTCTTCACTCTTCATTACTTCTATTATAAATAAACGAAACACGAGGTTACACTGACATAAGTGGATTGGGTGCGGCCAGAAAACCACTCTGAGCGTCCGGCGTACAGTACTTTCCGTACTACTCACTACTATTTGCACAAAAATCCACATATTTAGATTCTGTTTAGGCGAAATTATATAAAACTAAACTGTTGTTTTACGTACATAGAGTTTTTCTAAGATTAATGCACACATCATTTTTTTACAGGTTCTAAACTCCCCTAAAATCTGTCATTTTTTGTAATTTTTAGCCCCTGTTTCAAAATTGTTTGTGTCAGAAATAGATCGAATTTGAACAAAACAAAAGATTTTTGTTCGTATAGTCACAGTATCATTTTGAATAGGACACAAAATATGAGCGTGATCAAAGTAATAATGTATAAATGAGATGAGTAGTACGAATGCTATGCAAATCACACATTTGGCCCTGGTTGTTATGGTTCTGGTTGCTAACTCTGAGTAGCTCGTTTTGGAAACAAGCTACACAACATCAACATCAACATCAAATGAGTATGACAAAACGGAGTTTGAAGCGTGGCAGCGACAGAATGATGCCCAGCCTGACCTCCACGACGCCATATCTGCTATCGTTCTTCGCTGGCTGGCTCAGCAACAATAGAGGCGCTTGCAATTAATACGGTGTGCGATTGTGATAGCAAAAGTGATTATGTACTGTGTTATGTGGTATGCGGTGTTCAGACACAGCGTAGCCTGCATAGTGCATAGTGCATAGTGGCCACGGTTCAATTGATGGTTGAGAAGAATACTGCAAATCTTGATAAGAAGAAGGTGCCGCTTTGCACAGTTATTCTTTAGACATGCTGGACACCATTTTCCAAGATGGCGTCCAAAACAATGAACTCCTTATAACTCTGTTCCCTTTCGTCGGATCTTCATTTTCATTTTTTTAAGGGACACTTCTTTAACAGTATGTTATTTGTTGTCATTTTAATTTTTATCATAAACCTGTCCGTTTGACCGCAAATACGCCATTTTCCAAGATGGGGTCCAAAACGATTAACTGCTTATAACTCTGTTCTTTTTCGTCCGATTTTCATTTTCATTTTTTTTAAATGACAGTTCTCAACGAGTATGTTATTTGGTATCATTACTATTTATCATATGCCCCTCTGTTTGGCCACAATTAATTACGGGCCACTTCTTGCAATCTTTTCGTAAACGCACCCGTAAATAGCTCTGCGTAATAATCTAATTCATCAGGCGCAGAACAAGAACGAACTTCCGGTAACAGTCACACCGTGTCACACCGTAAACACCGTGTCTACCTCCCTCAAACATCTCATAGCTAATTTCCTTTTAACGGAAATATATTACATCATGTTTATTTTCATGGGCGTCGATAGAATTATTTTTAGGGGAGGGCAAGCCAACATTTTAATAATGAATGTTCAATGTAACTGTCCTCCAAACCTCTATAAGTTCATACTGGGTCTGGGCCATTTTTGGTGAGAGAGGCCCCAACCCCCGCCCCCCCCCCCCCCCCCCCCTCCCCCTCCTCAAATGCAAACGTGATATTACAATGCAAGTTTTGATTATGATAGCCTATGCTATTACATGCACTCGCCAGGAGAGCACACGACTCAGACAATAACTGTTGTGTTACTTGTGCACTCTTTAGTAAAGAGTGAGCAAATTAGGTAAGAAAATGCAAATTACACATAATGACATTATATTGATGTTATTATTTTGGGAATCCAATGGGGGGGCAAGGGCCCCCTCTTGTTCCCCCCTGCCAACGCCATGGTTATTTTCTAGACCTGTGTTTCTGTGAATGCCTGAACGTAGGCCTATTTATAAAAACACTATTCCCAAATTTACGTTAGTTGGATAATTCAGTTTTTACTCATTGTTCAGCTAAAGAGTGTATGGGGGGGGGGCTCATCCCAGTTTATTGAGGCTGCATTCACGAAGGCATAACATAGGCCTACCAAGTATTGTCCCTACCTGGAGAATATTTGCACTTACAATTCACTTACAACTTACTTACAACTCACCTGCAACTAACTTGCAACTTACAACTACAACTCT
Source organism: Isoperla grammatica (assembly GCA_945910005.1). Lineage (NCBI taxonomy): Eukaryota > Metazoa > Arthropoda > Insecta > Plecoptera > Perlodidae > Isoperla > Isoperla grammatica. The sequence goes on along the minus strand of OX246737.1, from coordinate 74,057,893 downwards.
ATTCGTCACACGAGACCTTCTAAATAAGCCTCGTTGCCGTTGCAACTCGTTTAAGCATGTTTAACACACATGAGGTTTCAATTTAATGGCTATAATCATAATGAAATATGAGTTGTGCAGTATTGTCAGACGAAAATGAGAACGCTATTAAAATTAAAAAAGCAACAACAAGTTTTACAATACAACAATCAAGTGTTATTAAAATATGTTGCTTTAGACCTTGTAGCTAACAGTGTGAGTCGCGATAGAGCTAAAGTATGACAGCACACTTTCAGCAACCGAAAAAGTTTGACCTGATTTAATCCAGTTGCTTTTTTGCTCTATAATTACAGCATAAGAAGCCGCGCGTACGATTGAAAATGAAGTAGTTATAAACAAGAATGTCTTCTATCAATACGTCCTGTCTTCTGGTTCACCTTGGCACACAGCTGAGCAGCGGCGTTGCATGGTCACCGTGCAGTCCGTCAGTCAGTCGGTCCCAAATAGAGGACAATTGAAGACTCTCAGTCGCACCGTACAAGCCGAGGAGTCCATCTTGGTAGACGGACGTGGGCGCCATCACGAATACAAATTGAAGTGAGATCTTAGGGGACTTGATTGTTCAGGTTCTATTCAAGAAGCGAGAGTCATACCCTGGTATGCAGATTTCATAGTGGCAATACATTGTTGATGTAGGATATTGCGCATTAGCTACAACGAAGTATTGCGTTAATTCATTCAATTATTGCATTTACCATTATGATTTATGAATAATGAATTTTAAAGAAACGTGTCTTGTCTGATGGTAACACATCACTTATGTGAAAACAAGGGTGGTCAAGACGACGTGTGGGGCCGAAACAGCTTTCAGACCTCGTCCAAGGAATCAATAAGAGCAACAGTTTGTCAGAGTCGCAGCAAACAGCAAGTGTTTGTTATCAACTCAACTCAACACAAGGCTAAGGGGCGGATGGATTTACGACGCAAATTGATATATTACTGTTTAAAGGCATCAACACCCTCAAACGTAATAAATTACTAATATTATGTCGAACATAGTCGGTGTAGTAATGGATTCCATGCAATCTCACGATCTTGTCGTGTTTGCTCAGACACGGCGCACGTTACACAGTTACACAGTTACACAATGCTCACTCGTGCAGGCCTCTGGTCGGTTGGTGTTAGTATCATTGAAATGTGTGGACTTGTTGATTTAGACAGCGACGAAAATACCGCGAGAAAACAGCTTGGACATGAAGACAAATTAAAACAATTATTTCAAAGATTGGAGTTCGAAAGTTAGTTTGCATTGGCCCTATACGCAGAGGTAGGCATACGTAAAAAAGGTTTGATTTAGAGGAGAATTTCGCTTTCATATTATTACAAATCTCTGTTTTATTCAGTAAAAATTATAATTCGGAGGTTTTACCCATATTTCCTGTACTTTGACGCGCGTAGCTTCCTTCACGACTTATACATAAAGATCTTACCTATGAGAGTGTGAACTACTAAATACTACTAAACTATAAAATACTATTCCTATTTAGAGTGGCTCATAATTTAATAATTAATCAATTTATTAATATTATAATTATACTAATGCTCAATTTTAGCATAGTGTTATTGGTTTACACCGGCCGAGTAAGAACAAAGTTTGCTACAAAATAAATTTGTCCGATAATATGTAGGCCTACAGTAATATTATTTTTTCAACAAATTATTTTAATAATTTAAATTTTGATGATCAATTTATGCTCATTTCTGTGAAATAAAATAAATTCTGCAAATTTCGAAGTTATCGTCATTGACGAATTTCACGTATCTCTACCTATACATAAAGTACGTGTACATGGAGTATGTATGGAGTAGATTATACACGATAGCAATTAATGCTGCACACTAACCTATACATAAAGTACGTGTACATGGAGTATGTATGGAGTAGATTATACACGATAGCAATTAATGCTGCACACCAACCTATACATAGAGTATACACCATAGCACGCACCATAGCAATTAATGCGGCACACCAACCTATACATAGAGTATACACCATAGCACGCACCATATCAATTAATGCGGCACACCAACCTATACATAAAGTACGTGTACATGGAGTATGTATGGAGTAGAGTATACACCATAGCGTGCACCATAGCAATTAATGCTGCACACCAACCTATACATAGAGTATACACCATAGCACGCACCATAGCAATTAATGCTGCACACCAACCTATACATAGAGTATACACCATAGCACGCACCATATCAATTAATGCGGCACACCAACCTATACATAGAGTATACACCATAGCGTTCACCATAGCAATTAATGCTGCACACCAACCTATACATAGAGTATACACCATAGCACGCACCATAGCAATTAATGCGGCACACCAACCTATACATAGAGTATACACCATAGCGCGCACCATATCAATTAATGCTGCACACCAACCTATACATAGAGTATACACCATAGCACGCACCATAGCAATTAATGCTGCACACCAACCTATACATAGAGTATACACCATAGCACGCACCATATCAATTAATGCGGCACACCAACCTATACATAGAGTATACACCATAGCGTGCACCATATGAATTAATGCTGCACACCAACGTATACAATACATAGAGTATACATCATAGCACGCACCATAGCAATTAATGCGGCACACCAACCTATACATAGAGTATACACCATAGCGTGCACCATATGAATTAATGCTGCACACCAACGTATACATAGAGTATACATCATAGCACGCACCATAGCAATTAATGCGGCACACCAACCTATACATAGAGTATACACCATAGCGTGCACCATAGCAATTAATGCTGCACACCAACGTATACATAGAGTATACATCATAGCACGCACCATATCAATTAATGCGGCACACCAACCTATACATAGAGTATACACCATAGCGTGCACCATATGAATTAATGCTGCACACCAACGTATACATAGAGTATACATCATAGCACGCACCATAGCAATTAATGCGGCACACCAACCTATACATAGAGTATACACCATAGCGTGCACCATAGCAATTAATGCTGCACACCAACGTATACATAGAGTATACATCATAGCACGCACCATATCAATTAATGCGGCACACCAACCTATACATAGAGTATACACCATAGCGTGCACCATATGAATTAATGCTGCACACCAACGTATACATAGAGTATACATCATAGCACGCACCATAGCAATTAATGCGGCACACCAACCTATACATAGAGTATACACCATAGCGTGCAGTTGCACCATAGCAATTAATGCTGCACACCAACATATACATAGAGTATACACCATAGCACGCACCATAGCAATTAATGCGGCACACCAACCTATACATAGAGTATACACCATAGCGCGCACCATAGCAAATGCTGCACACCAACCTATACATAGAGTATACACCATAGCGCGCACCATAGCAAATGCTGCACACCAACCTATACATAGAGTATACACCATAGCGCGCACCATATCAATTAATGCTGCACACCAACCTATACATAGAGTATACACCATAGCGTGCACCATAGCAATTAATGCGGCACACCAACCTATACATAGAGTATACACCATAGCGTGCACCATAGCAATTAATGCGGCACACCAACCTATACATAGAGTATACACCATAGCACGCACCATAGCAATTAATGCGGCACACCAACCTATACATAGAGTATACACCATAGCGCGCACCATATCAATTAATGCTGCACACCAACCTATACATAGAGTATACACCATAGCGCGCACCATAGCAAATGCTGCACACCAACATATACATAGAGTATACACCATAGCACGCACCATAGCAATTAATGCGGCATACCAACCTATACATAGAGTATACACCATAGCGCGCACCATATCAATTAATGTGGCACACCAACCTATACATAGAGTATACACCATAGCACGCACCATAACACACAAAGGGCGACTTAGTCGTCGCCTCCTTTGTTGACAGTTGTAAATATCAATCTTGTCTGAAATCTCAACAGGGTGGACACATTTACAAAAAGGGGACCTTCTCCTATATACAGGGAGCGATACCCGTCCGTAGTCCAGTCGAGGCGACATTCGTCACACTCAGCTGTCGGTACCGGCTGAGAAGGTGAGTGCTTTGCTGAATAATGGTATGATTGACATTTATGATCTCCACGATACCATCGCCTCCCTTTGAGGTTAGTGATTGGCAGGGTGCTTCTTAGGGGACCTGGTCAACTGCCCCCCGGTTTCTTCATCCATGGTCTAAGTCATCCCTGGCCAAGTGGCCCCTTCGTTTGATGCGAACAAATGAATGCAATGGTAAGATGTTCCTTTCTCGAAAGTGAACAAAATATATACACGTATGTGTAGTCTTCTACTAGGCTAACATGGATTGTAGGCCCTACTGCTTAGTTGGATACACTTGGCACAAGTTCCAAAGTGTTGCTATGGCATGACAGTTTTTAAACACGTTGGTGGCTGTGACTGTGTTTGAAATGCGATACTTATGTCTATCAGTGAGCAGATAACAAGGCTTATTGCACGCCAATGTCAAGTAAAAGTCTATAGTTAATGCAGTATTTCTAATATTCCTGTGCTGTACTTGTTGAACAGTGCAAAAACTTGTAGTTCGAAGTTTTCTGAAATATTCAGTATTTATATTCAGTTCATGTAATACTAATAGTACGGTCAAATAATTCCGCCATTACATTGGCTCGCTACGTTGTTTTAGCTTTGACAAGAAATAGATACACCATAAAATAATATTTCAAATGCCGTATAATTTATTAAGCAGCAGCATGTATTTGCCTGGGAAACAAAATATTTTTGTTCTTATTATTTTATCATGAACTACAGTTTTTTTTTTTTTTATAGAAGACAGTTACGAGGATATTATGATGGTAAATTAGAATGTAAAAAACCGACCCCGCTGGAAATTGAACTCTGATCATTGAGCTACAAAGGAGGCGAATAACGCATACAAACTCTCTTATTTGTTGTTTGTAGATGACCAAAGCACACATATGGGAATCGAACCCAGGTCTTCCACTTGCCGGGCGAACATTATATAATAGCATATTGTGTTCACAATTATTTTAAATTTGTTTAAAAAATTGAGGCGGTGTCTCAAAAATGCTATCATGCTATCATATAACAAAGTCTTGCTGCATTTGCATATTTATTATTTGGTCGAAATCACTGTTTTGACGTGCGTACTGTGCAAACACGTTATGAATTTGTTCTTACACTACAAAACAAACGAGCCAGTAGTTTAGGAACTACCATGATCATAACAATAAAATGTGTTAACACTGCATATAGATTCTAGACGAAAGTCGGATAAACTGCCATCATTATTCACAATATTATTTTCAAGTATGTTTTAGTTTTGTTTGAAGACGGTGTATTTTGCGAGAGTCACAACACAATATATTCACACAGTGTCACAGTCACAGTACACTTACTCGATCTTATCCTATGTTCATTAAAACTTAAAAATCAAGAATGTAATTATAATGAGAAAATAGCAACCAGAATCGAGTTTTACCATCACTGTGAAGTACAGTAACAGTAATAGAGGATGTCACAATAAATATGGAACATATTATTCGATATGCAATAAACATACAATGCAGCTACGTACATATAAGCTGGCGTTTGAAGGAAAAGTACAGAACACTAACAAGGACGCAACACTTTGAGCCATAACGCTGTTATCTACACCAGTATAGTATTATCACTAGGCAGTGGCGTATACACGGGAGGGAGGCGGGGGGGAAAAAACCCCCCCTCCTTTTGCAAAGGAAACATGGAAAATGACCGTTTACATTTCAATAGACAATATTTCAAAGACAGTTTGATGTTTTACTTTATAATTATTGTATACTGTTGTAATTAAAAGTAAAAGCAATACGAAAAATATGCAAACTATTGATTGAGGTTCCTTTTATTAGCGGTGCTAAGGAAAAAATGTGTTGTCAGAAACTGAGTATCTTGTTTCAGTTGGCCGCTGTAAAACGCACAGATTTGCACTAAAATGACCTTGACGAGAATGTTTTCGGGGAGCAAGCCCCCCGGAACCCCAATTATGTTACGGCTCCACTCTCTATAATATGGGTTGAAAACCCCCCCCGTACCCAATTCCTGGATACGCCACTGTCACTAGGTCAGCTCACAATGCATGGCTGACTGCACAGCCACAAGGTGAATGCTTTACACCAACAAGGACGCAACACTTTGAGCCATAACGCTGTTATCTACACCAGTATAGTATTATCACTAGGTCAGCTCACAATGCATGGCTGACTGCACAGCCACAAGGTGAATGCTTTACACCAACAAGGACGCAACACTTTGAGCCATAACGCTGTTATCTACACCAGTATAGTATTATCACTAGGTCAGCTCACAATGCATGGCTGACTGCACAGCCACAAGGTGAATGCTTTACACCAACAAGGACGCAACACTTTGAGCCATAACGCTGTTATCTACACTAGTATAGTATTATCACTAGGTCAGCTCACAATGCATGGCTGACTGCACAGCCACAAGGTGAATGCTTTACACCAACAAGGACGCAACACTTTGAGCCATAACGCTGTTATCTACACCAGTATAGTATTATCACTAGGTCAGCTCACAATGCATGGCTGACTGCACAGCCACAAGGTGAATGCTTTACACCAACAAGGACGCAACACTTTGAGCCATAACGCTGTTACCTACACCAGTATAGTATTATCACTAGGTCAGCTCACAATGCATGGCTGACTGCACAGCCACAAGGTGAATGCTTTACACCAACAAGGACGCAACACTTTGAGCCATAACGCTGTTACCTACACCAGTATAGTATTATCACTAGGTCAGCTCACAATGCATGGCTGACTGCACAGCCACAAGGTGAATGATTTACACCAACAAGGACGCAACACTTTGAGAAGCTTTGAGCCATAACGCTGTTATCTACACTAGTATAGTATTATCACTAGGTCAGCTCACAATGCATGGCTGACTGCACAGCCACAAGGTGAATGCTTTACACCAACAAGGACGCAACACTTTGAGCCATAACGCTGTTATCTACACCAGTATAGTATTATCACTAGGTCAGCTCACAATGCATGGCTGACTGCACAGCCACAAGGTGAATGCTTTACACCAACAAGGACGCAACACTTTGAGCCATAACGCTGTTACCTACACCAGTATAGTATTATCACTAGGTCAGCTCACAATGCATGGCTGACTGCACAGCCACAAGGTGAATGATTTACACCAACAAGGACGCAACACTTTGAGAAGCTTTGAGCCATAACGCTGTTATCTACACTAGTATAGTATTATCACTAGGTCAGCTCACAATGCATGGCTGACTGCACAGCCACAAGGTGAATGCTTTACACCAACAAGGACGCAACACTTTGAGCCATAACGCTGTTATCTACACTAGTATAGTATTATCACTAGGTCAGCTCACAATGCATGGCTGACTGCACAGCCACAAGGTGAATGCTTTACACCAACAAGGACGCAACACTTTGAGCCATAACGCTGTTATCTACACCAGTATATTATTATCACTAGGTCAGCTCACAATGCATGGCTGACTGCACAGCCACAAGGTGAATGCTTTACACCAACAAGGACGCAACACTTTGAGCCATAACGCTGTTATCTACACCAGTATAGTATTATCACTAGGTCAGCTCACAATGCATGGCTGACTGCACAGCCACAAGGTGAATGATTTACACCAACAAGGACGCAACACTTTGAGCCATAACGCTGTTATCTACACCAGTATAGTATTATCACTAGGTCAGCTCACAATGCATGGCTGACTGCACAGCCACAAGGTGAATGCTTTACACCAACAAGGACGCAACACTTTGAGCCATAACGCTGTTATCTACACCAGTATAGTATTATCACTAGGTCAGCTCACAATGCATGGCTGACTGCACAGCCACAAGGTGAATGCTTTACACCAACAAGGACGCAACACTTTGAGCCATAACGCTGTTATCTACACCAGTATAGTATTATCACTAGGTCAGCTCACAATGCATGGCTGACTGCACAGCCACAAGGTGAATGCTTAACACCAACAAGGACGCAACACTTTGAGCCATAACGCTGTTATCTACACTAGTATAGTATTATCACTAGGTCAGCTCACAATGCATGGCTGACTGCACAGCCACAAGGTGAATGCTTTCATTAAAACAGTTCGTCTAAAAGTCCATGAATCTAGTAAACTCTAGGCAAGTTGATAAATAATGTAGTCATTTGCATTACTGATTCTGTAATCAAATATCAGCTTGCGGCTTGCCAAGATCTTAGGTCTACGTTCTTTACAGTTCATTCCAACATGCCCGGGTTTTGGAAAGAGGACAGCGTTCCGAATGCTATCTTTTGTGGTTATTTACAGCCACTATACATTTGAATAAAATATTTACTATACTTATCAGGCGGACGTCGTAAAGATATAAGTGGCCAGTATTCCAGTAACCACCCAGATTTTCTGTAATCACGACAAAGCATACAATCTCTGTATAATATATAGAGATAATCAGACAATAGATAATCAGATAATTAGATGAGCGTAGCGAAGCGGAGTGAATCTCTCCATACAACTCGATCGGCGCTTTGTCTGTGTGTCTGTATGTATGTATGTATGTCTGTATGTGCGCTAAATTTTGTTCGTCGCGCACAGGTCAAACGGCTTGACGTATTTGGCTGAAATTTTCTGTCAATATTTGTGACTACTAAACTCGATGCTGTTAACATAACCAGCAAAATTCGTCAAGATGCCAACCTACAAAAAATTAATAACTGAAAAATAAAATTTGTTTATTTATTTAATTAAATGAAAACTTACCAACGGATTTAAATAATGTTTATCATGTAGGTTAACATAAACCGTACCAACAATGGACAATAATTTCAAAATTGTACGTTTATCCGCCATGTTATAAAAAAATATTGTTTATTTACAACAATAATTTCTTCATTTTTACAGTGTTCCGCCGATATGATTCGCATTTGCGGACTTTTGCAATTAGATGCACATAGTATACACCAAAAATAGCGTACGTAACTATACTTATGCACTATTATTTGGAATCTCGATAGCTGTCATAAAATGGCTACAATGACATAAGATGCCAACCTACAAAAAATTAACAACTGAAACACGTGTTTTGTTATTTATTTATTTAAATTAAAACTTACACACGGATATTAATGATTTTTTATACGTAGGTCGACATCAATACTACCAACACTCGACATTAGTTTCAAAATTGTTGCTTCAACCGCCATGTTATAAACAAATATTGTTTATTTACGGTACACATTTTCTTCATTTTTACAGTGTTCCACCGATATGATTCGCATTTGCGGACCATTGAAGTTAGATGAACATAGTATGCTGCAAAAATGGCGTAGGGAGTCAGACCTTTCTCACTATGTATTTGGAATGTTGATAGCTGTCATAGAATGGCCACAATGGCGTGTTATGTTTTATGACTTTCACGGCAAAAATGCAAATGTTTACAACGAACTTTGTAAACAAATAAAAAAGCTTTTATTATAATTTAAAAGCGGGTTTTTGTATGATAAAACAATAATACATTTTACATATAGTCTATATCTACATTATGGAACTTTCCATACACTGATAGGTTTAATAGTTTATGAATGAGAGCCTATTGAGTAGACCATGGTCGAATTTAATTATGCGGAAATCCATTAAAAACTAACTTAAAGGTTTTAATTTATTTAAAGAAAACATCTTAGTGGATTTAAATAATATTTCGTGCATTTATTAGAAACATATCGAGAAATAATATACACAAGTAATAAGGTTGTTACTTGCTCCGCCATTTTGTAAAAAAATCATATGTTTATTAATAAGTTTTTTTTTTTTTTAAGAGAAATATGATATTCAAAAGATGTGTTTGCTTTAAAACATTGAACCAACTCGCTCATCTGGCAACGCGGAGCGTTTTCCTAGTATAGATAATTCAACGTCTGGATAAAAATTACATTTTTACATTAAATTGTGTGTGGCTGATCCACTCAAATGTGACCATAGTGTTGCAGTGTTGGCAGTGTTGGTCCACCTCCACAGTGTAGGGGTCAAGGTGCCCACCCGGCAAGTAGGAGACCTGGGTTCAATTCCCAGTCGGGGTTGGTTTTTTAATTTCTGGATTTGTTCATAACATCCACGACAAAAGTGTTTCTTGGACAAAATATAAATTAGATAAGCGATAGCGAATCTCTCCATACAACTCGATCGGCGCTTTGTCTGTTCATCTGTTCGTCTGTTCGTCTGTGTGTGCGCCAAATTTTGTTCGTCACGCACAGGTCAAACGGCTTGACTGTTTTGGCTGAAATTTTCAGTAAACACTCGTGACTACTAAACTAGATGCTGTTAACATAGTGAGCAAAATTCGTCAAGATGCCAACCTACAAAAAATTAATTAGTGATGAGTGAATTATATGATATGCAAAAGATTTGTTTGGTTTATTGAAAACAAAATCGCTCATCTGGCAACGCAGAGCGTTTTCCTAGTTAGATGAGCGATAGTGAATCTCTCCATACAACTCGATCGGCGCTTTGTCTGTTCGTCTGTGTGTGCGCCAAATACTGTTCGTCGCGCACAGGTCGAACGGCTTGACGGATTTGGCTGAGATTTTCGGTCAACACCTGTGACCACTAAACTAGATGCTGTTAACATAATCAGCTTAATTTCTTTAAGATTCCAACCTACAAAAAATTAATTATTGAAAAACATCTCGTATTTTTTGTTTTTAATTGAAACTTATGGACAGATTTAAATAATTGTTTACAGTTATATCCACACCAACAATGTCGACACTGGATAAAAGGTTTGAAATTGTAACTTGAACTGCCATTACGTAAAAAAATATTTAGTTTCTATTTACGGGAATTTATATTGTTTGATGTATTGAATAAAAGCGCTCATCTAGCAACGCGGAGCGTTTTCCTAGTACGTATATATATATATACATGCCTTGTCGTATTAGATTAGGTGATTCTACACAATAACCTTCTTGGACCATGATACAATTCAGCGAATGAATGCCATAGTTGTAAAGTAGATATGCAAGGGAAAACACCTATTTAGTTTGTTTCCTATTCTAATAAATGTTTACAAGTATTAGCGTTAACTTTTGATAATATGTTCTTATATTCATTGTTCCCTAGTCAATGGATCCGTAACTAAAGGCCGAATTTCTAACATTAGATTGAGTTCCGGGGGTTTGAATTGAAATGAGCTGAAAGGGGGCATGGCCAGTGGAGATCATGTGTAAGTATGTTCGTAGATGTTGAGCTGTCAACTTTGTTGCTCACGGACAGCGGTGTCTGCATGGAGAAGACTCCACAGTGCTAAAGTGAGGGTACTGAGTTTTCCAGCAGTAGCGCTGATATTTGTCATTGTCTTGCGCATGCTATGGTCACTTTGCCTCCTGCATTGTGAAACACTTTGACGACTTGCGATGGGAGGAGCTTATTTTAGTTTCCCGCGCGCTCCAGAGATGGCGCGCGAGAAGTGAGGAAACATTCTTGAGAAAACGATGGATCCCATGCTATTGTTACGAGAGCACGCTTAGGGAAAATGTTTAAATTTGTTTAAAAATTTCGAGATGAGTGTAGTTTTAAAGTATTTTAGTCACGAAGGAAGCCAGAGGCTACTCAAAGAAAGTTACAGCTTGTTTGTACCTTCCTTTTTGAAAGAGTTTTGGACCGCTGAAAATCAGGTGGCAGGCACTGTTCTTGTCAAGGCTAGAAGTGTACCTACGTGTTTTTAATTAGTAAATTTAGTTATATTAATGATGCACTCACATGTCTGCTATTATGCACGGTTTACTGTTTAATATTTCTAGTTTGTAAAACATTAGAATTCATGATTTAAAGATAATAATGCAGACACGCCTACTTGGGGCCTAGATGACAGGTAGGGCCTCTACCTGTCACCTGTCTTTGAAACTGTTGTGCAGTAGGCAATAATAAATGGATTTCGATGTGATGTTCCCTTCCTGTTTCTCTTCGGAAGAGGACAGTCCGTGCTCTTGTGGCCCGGCCCATCACAGTTGTAGCAGACGATCGGTTTGTTGTTTTTCTTTGAGGTCTTCTTTTTCAAGAACAGCGCCGCCTCGGAACTGGAAGGTTCTCCCCGGACCCGCCGCCTCTCTGCCTCACCGAGCAGGGCCTCCTTGACCTCATTCGAGGTCAGTTTCTCGCCCTGTTTGAGGTGCCGGTGAAGCGATGAAATTAATTCCTCATATTCCTTAGATACGCCATTGCACATGGCAAAAGCGACCCACTCATCTTCGAGCGTTTTTCCTAAATCGGTCAACCTTTGAGCTGTTGACAAGATGTCCGTAATGTAATCTGTCACATTGGTAAAACCTTCTTGTTGTGTATTGAAGATTTTCCTTGTAAGCTCAAATGTGGTAGCCATACTGCATCCCTCGAACGCATTTTTGAGACTGTCCCAAGCATCCTTTGCGCTTTTTGCTGCTTGGACGTGTACATAGCATTGAGGTTTAATTGAGAGACATATTTTGGCCAATGCCCTCTCATCTTTACTCATGTTAGAAGAGTCGATGCTAACCGTGCCGTCCACATGACCGTAGAGCCCTTCTAACAATAGGCTCATACGCATAGCAAATTTCCAGCTCCCATAATTTGATTGACCGTCGAGCTTCTCAATATTAGGAGCCGACGTTGATATTGTCACTGTTTGAGCTGGTTCTGCCATTTTAACTAGCCTAGCCTAGTCTAAATTTACAAACAATAGGCCTAGTCACTTACTTGCAATTAATATTCAAAATCCACTGTTTCCACAGGCATTGAGTAGAGTTGTTATAATCTCACACTCAAATACTAGGTCCTGGGCCCATAACCTGTTGTGCAGTAGGCAATAATAAATGGATTGAATAGATTCTAAATATTAAATTACAGTTTATTAGGAAAACACAAGTAAGATGTACTACATGGTTACGTTAAAAGACAAGAATAACATGTGGTTGCTATATGAAGTCAAGGTCTTATAATAATATTCTCTGACACCACAGTCAAAGGCTGTGTGATGGATTGTTGCCAAACTTAACACATTAAATATATACATAGCTGCCAACATACAAGGACTTAGGATACATCATAGATTCCAACAGAAACTAGGGCTTTGGCTGGATTTAACCTAGCGTAGGCCTACATTTTCCTAGCCTCTAGTCTAGGCCTAGCCCTGCCTATGCGTGCAGGCTATTTATGTAACTATTAACTTTCATGAATTAATTAATTAACTGTAACGATTAACTCTGATCCTCGGTGCTTTCAGCTTTCTTGGGGAAGTAAAACTTAACACACTTGGGATTGCATCCTTCTTGAGGCAATTTTTGCTGCCGTTTACAGCTTCCCTCAAGTCTGTTGGGATGAAATGACTAGAACACACTGTCACTGTTGACGAAACGGCTTGGTTCCTTCTGCTGTCGCGGCGTATTTTAATTTCCCATATCTTTCTTAGCTTCGCATCTTTGAGAAACAAATGAAATGATATGCCAGGAACTGTAGCATTATTTTTGCATCTAGGAACACAACAATAACGCGGCATTGCTCATTCGCTATGGAAATCTACGCTCAAACTACCCAAAGTTCCCATATGTTCCATGCAAAACGGCTGCAATGTTTACTCACATACGCAGCCATGTTGGGGGCGGGTTGAACGCGTCACGTGAGCGTGACGTAGGTGGGAGGGAACATCCGAAGTCGTCAATTACACTTGTACTCGTTTTGCGTTCTTAAATAATTCTCACACGATGTTACAAGTTCACTTATACAATGTTTCTCAATCCACGACTGTCGCAATGCGTTACCTTCAATAAGCCAGGTACAACATTCAACGACTGTCGCAATGCGTTACCTTCAATAAGCCAGGTACAACATTCAACGACTGTCGCAATGCGTTACCTTCAATAAGCCAGGTACAACATTCAACGACTGTCGCAATGCGTTACCTGCAATAAGCCAGGTACAACATTCAACGACTGTAGCAATGCGTTACCTTCAATAAGCCAGGTACAACATTCAACGACTGTCGCAATGCGTTACCTTCAATAAGCCAGGTACAACATTCAACGACTGTCGCAATGCGTTACCTTCAATAAGCCAGGTACAACATTCAACGACTGTAGCAATGCGTTACCTTCAAAAAGCCAGGTACAACATTCAACGACTGTCGCAATGCGTTACCTTCAATAACCCAGGTACAACATTCAACGACTGTAGCAATGCGTTACCTTCAATAAGCCAGGTACAACATTCAACGACTGTCGCAATGCGTTACCTTCAATAAGCCAGGTACAACATTCAACGACTGTCGCAATGCGTTACCTTCAATAAGCCAGGTACAAAATTCAACGACTGTAGCAATGCGTTACCTTCAATAAGCCAGGTACAAAATTCAACGACTGTCGCAATGCGTTACCTTCAATAAGCCAGGTACAACATTCAACGACTGTCGCAATGCGTTACCTTCAATAAGCCAGGTACAACATTCAACGACTGTCGCAATGCGTTACCTTCAATAAGCCAGGTACAAAATTCAACGACTGTCGCAATGCGTTACCTTCAATAAGCCAGGTACAAAATTCAACGACTGTCGCAATGCGTTACCTTCAATAAGCCAGGTACAACATTCAACGACTGTCGCAATGCGTTACCTTCAATAAGCCAGGTACAAAATTCAACGACTGTAGCAATGCGTTACCTTCAATAAGCCAGGTACAACATTCAACGACTGTCGCAATGCGTTCAACGACTGTCGCAATGCGTTACCTTCAATAAGCCAGGTACAACATTCAACGACTGTAGCAATGCGTTACCTTCAATAAGCCAGGTACTACATTCAACGACTGTCGCAATGCGTTACCTTCAATAAGCCAGACAGAACATTCAACGACTGTCGCAATGCGTTACCTTCAATAAGCCAGGTACAACATTCAACGACTGTCACAATGCGTTACCTTCAATAAGCCAGGTACAACATTCAACGACTGTCGCAATGCGTTACCTTCAATAAGCCAGGTACAACATTCAACGACTGTCGCCATGCGTTACCTTCAATAAGCCAGGTACAACATTCAACGACTGTCACAATGCGTTACCTTCAATAAGCCAGGTACAACATTCATTGATTGTCGCAATGCGTTACCTTCAATAAGCCAGATACAACATTCAACGACTGTCACAATGCGTTACCTTCAATAAGCCAGGTACAACGTTCAACGACTGGCACAATGCGTTACCTTCAATAAGCAAGGTACAACATTCAACGACTGTCACAATGCGTTACCTTCAAAGAGCCAGGTACAACATTCAACGACTGTCGCAATGCGTTACCTTCAATAAGCCAGGTACAACATTCAACGACTGTCGCAATGCGTTACCTTCAAAAACCCAGGTACAACATTCAACGACTGTCGCAATGCGTTACCTTCAATAAGCCAGGTACAACATTCAACGACTGTCGCAATGCGTTACCTTCAATAAGCCAGGTACAACATTCAACGACTGTCGCAATGCGTTACCTTCAATAAGCCAGGTACAACATTCAACGACTGTCGCAATGCGTTACCTTCAATAACCCAGGTACAACATTCAACGACTGTCGCAATGCGTTACCTTCAATAACCCAGGTACAACATTCAACGACTGTCGCAATGCGTTACCTTCAATAAGCCAGGTACAACATTCAACGACTGTAGCAATGCGTTACCTTCAATAACCCAGGTACAACATTCAACGACTGTCGCAATGCGTTACCTTCAATAAGCCAGGTACAACATTCAACGACTGTCACAATGCGTTACCTTCAATAAGCCAGGTACAACATTCTACGACTGTCACAATGCGTTAACTTCATAAGCCAGACACAACATTCAACGACTGTCGCAATGCGTTACCATCAATAAGCCAGGCACAACACAACATTCAAGAAGATAACGCAATTTATTCATCGCGTTCAACTAGGCAAGACGAGTGTGCTATATGGCAACAAGTTGGTCATTGTAATGTGCTTAGCAGGCGTCGTCTGCGGACGAGTGAAATACAAAGTCAGACGGGATTGTCTCAGAGAGGGAAATGGCAACAATCTTTACGTATTATATTAGTTGTCACCCGATCACAGCCACATTAGGCCGTAATATAACTGCTGCCTCGCAATACGATGCAGTGGAAGGGCAAATAACGAACGAAAGCCAGTTATGGACGGAAAGTTGAAGCGGTCTGAGTACGTGCAGCTGCCTGTAGAGTGGAGTGCATACGGACCAAATAGCAGCGGTCTGAGTACGTGCAGCTGCCTGTAGAGTGGAGTGCATATGGACCAAATAGCAGCGGTCTGAGTACGTGCAGCTGCCTGTAGAGTTGAGTGCATATGGACCAAATAGCAGCGGTCTGAGTACGTGCAGCTGCCTGTAGAGTGGAGTGCATACGGACCAAATAGCAGCGGTCTGAAAACGTGCAGCTGTCTGTATAGTGGAGTGCATACGGACCAAATAGCAGCGGTCTGAGTACGTGCAGCTGCCTGTAGAGTGGAGTGCATATGGACCAAATAGCAGCGGTCTGAGTACGTGCAGCTGCCTGTAGAGTGGAGTGCATACGGACCAAATAGCAGCGGTCTGAGTACGTGCAGCTGTCTGTATAGTGGAGTGCATACGGACCAAATAGCAGCGGTCTGAGTACGTGCAGCTGCCTGTAGAGTGGAGTGCATATGGACCAAATAGCAGCGGTCTGAGTACGTGCAGCTGCCTGTAGAGTGGAGTGCATACGGACCAAATAGCAGCGGTCTGAGTACGTGCAGCTGCCTGTAGAGTGGAGTGCATACGGACCAAATAGCAGCGGTCTGAGTACGTGCAGCTGCCTGTAGAGTGGAGTGCATATGGACCAAATAGCAGCGGTCTGAGTACGTGCAGCTGCCTGTAGAGTGGAGTGCATATGGACCAAATAGCAGCGGTCTGAGTACGTGCAGCTGCCTGTAGAGTGGAGTGCATATGGACCAAATAGCAGCGGTCTGAGTACGTGCAGCTGCCTGTAGAGTGGAGTGCATATGGACCAAATAGCAGCGGTCTGAGTACGTGCAGCTGCCTGTAGAGTGGAGTGCATATGGACCAAATAG
Source organism: Isoperla grammatica (assembly GCA_945910005.1). Taxonomy (NCBI): domain Eukaryota; kingdom Metazoa; phylum Arthropoda; class Insecta; order Plecoptera; family Perlodidae; genus Isoperla; species Isoperla grammatica. Next base: position 74,040,652 of record OX246737.1, on the reverse strand, counting down.
CAGCGGTCTGAGTACGTGCAGCTGCCTGTAGAGTGGAGTGCATATGGACCAAATAGCAGCGGTCTGAGTACGTGCAGCTGTCTGTAGAGTGGAGTGCATATGGACCAAATAGCAGCGGTCTGAGTACGTGCAGCTGCCTGTAGAGTGGAGTGCATATGGACCAAATAGCAGCGGTCTGAGTACGTGCAGCTGCCTGTAGAGTGGAGTGCATATGGACCAAATAGCAGCGGTCTGAGTACGTGCAGCTGCCTGTAGAGTGGAGTGCATATGGACCAAATAGCAGCGGTCTGAGTACGTGCAGCTGTCTGTAGAGTGGAGTGCATACGGACCAAATAGCAGCGGTCTGAGTTCGTGCAGCTGTCTGTAGAGTGGAGTGCATATGGACCAAATAGCAGCGGTCTGAGTACGTGCAGCTGCCTGTAGAGTGGAGTGCATATGGACCAAATAGCAGCGGTCTGAGTACGTGCAGCTGCCTGTAGAGTGGAGTGCATACGGACCAAATAGCAGCGGTCTGAGTACGTGCAGCTGCCTGTAGAGTGGAGTGCATATGGACCAAATAGCAGCGGTCTGAGTACGTGCAGCTGTCTGTAGAGTGGAGTGCATATGGACCAAATAGCAGCGGTCTGAGTACGTGCAGCTGTCTGTAGAGTGGAGTGCATATGGACCAAATAGCAGCGGTCTGAGATCGTGCAGCTGTCTGTAGAGTGGAGTGTATATGGAGCAAATAGCAGCGGTCTGAGTACTTGCAGCTGCCTGTAGAGTGGAGTGCATATGGACTTAATAGGATCAATCCTACGGTTGTGCGGCACCACCATCATTCGGGCGGACAAACATGCAACTCACCTCTCAACAGAGCAAGTGTATAATAGACGATGTAAATTGGTTAAATGGTGATACGATTACATGTCTCTGAATCACGTTTGAGTGAAACGCACTATATTCGTGGCCCTCAAACCCCCCCCCCCTTGCCCACAAGCCTACTTGCCTAGTGACGAACGACGCTCAATTTGATGTAGTATAGGTACTCTATTTTTGTTTGTTTTTTGTTTTTAGGTCTCGCGATAGCGGTCGAACGGAGAGTCCGATCAAATTGAAATTTGGACCGTCCACAAGCTTTGATGTGGATTGAATCGAGTACAATTTTTTTGTAACAAAATCGTTCGGGACGTTACTTAGTTACAGCATAGTTACTCATTTTCCAATAATAAAATGGCGGTTAAAATCGACAAAGCCATACATAATTAATATATAAATGAAGTTATTGCACATATATTATTGTCTTCGTAATTCACGAGTGATGAAACTATAGAAAAGATTTTCTCTTGCGCATGAAGAAATAAAAACCTAGTTTATTGTTCCGCCATGCATTGTTTCGTTTAGGTGCGTCTTGTAATGCAGGGCAGTGTTATATGAGCAGGGTATGCTTCAGAGATCACCACTACAATACAAGTTTGTGAACATTTCAGATTTCTAAAATAAATGCTAGAATAATTATTTTGTTAGCAACAAGTTGATTCGTCACATGTTTAAACAGACATGAAAGGGATGGGCTTAGAACGTAACAAATAACTCATCTTCATGCTTCACGTACTCGCTTTCTCAGCTTACTTTCGACACATTATTTCTAATAATGAGTATGTACGTTCATTACAATCTTAGCCATTCATCTTCGTGACACGGGGTGGGGCGCCGCCTTTTAAGCGACAGTTAATGCAATATTGAACAGACAGCTAGGAACTGCGCTTGAGTTCGCATGCAACGGAAATTAAGACGGCTACGAAAAATAGTTGTGACTAATTTATGACAAGCAAGATTTGTCCTATAGTCCAAGAGCCAGCAACATAAAAGCTCCCCTCATAAGGTACATATGTTTTGACTATTGGAATAGGAGCGGAAAAACTACTCTACTAACAAAACGCGCGTCTTACTCCTCAACGTGGGGGCTTTTAGGCCCCACAGGGGGCCAAAAAAGCCGAAAAAAGGCCCAAGGTTCCCCTCATAAGGTACATGGATGGAGTAAACGCCATTTTGTAGAGATAAGTGTCCCAAATAGGAATTCGAAGAGTAAGACGGGATATTAGGGGGCGTTTACCGATCAGACGCCATTTTACCTAAAAAGGGCCATTTTTTATTTTCGCACATGCATGCGCTTAAATACTCAAATCATATCCGGAAATGTCTCGAGACGTAGAAAAACATACATTTTAAATAAATTTTGGGTTATTGTCCTCGCCAGACGCCCTCAAAAGGGGCCCAAAAAGGCCAAGGTTCCCCTCATAAGGTACATGAATGGAGTAAACGCCATTTGGTAGAGATAAGTGTCCCAAATAGGAATTTGAAGAGTAAGACGGGATATTAGGGGGCGTTTACCGATCAGACGCCATTTTACCCAAAAAGGTCCACTTTTTATTTTCACACATGCACGCACTTAACACCCAAAACATATCCTTAAATGCCCCTAGAGGTGAATACATTTCAAAGATATTGTGTGATGTCCTCGCCAGCCCCCCCCCCCCCCCCCACAGCCTCGATCCGGATGCGATAGTTTTGAAGCTTCGCCCACCCCTAACTTTAATATACCAGTATAAATTATTATTAATGTCAGGATTTAAGGATATGTTTTGGGTGTTAAGCGCGTGCATGTGTGAAAATAAAAAGTGGACCTTTTTTAATAAAATGGCGTCTGATCGGTAAACGCCCCCTAATATCCCGTCTTACTCTTCGAATTCCTATTTGGGACACTTATCTCTACCAAATGGCGTTTACTCCATCCATGTACGTTATGAGGGGAACCTTGGCCTTTTTGGGCCCCTTTTGAGGGCGTCTGGCGAGGACATCACACAATATCTTTGAAATGTATTCACCTCTAGGGTCATTTAAGGATATGTTTTGGGTGTTAAAGCGCGTGCACGTGTGAAAATAAAAAGCGGCCCTTTTTGGACAAAATGGCGTCTGATCGGTAAACGCCCCCTAATATCCCGTCTTACTCTTCAAATTCCTATTTGGGACACTTATCTCTACAAAATGGCGTTTACTCCATTCATGTACCTTATGAGGGGAACCTTGGCCTTTTTGGGCCCCTTTTGAGGGCGTCTGGCGAGGACAATAACCCAAAATTTATTTAAAATGTATGTTTTTCTACGTCTCGAGACATTTCCGGATATGTTTTGAGTGTTTAAGCGCATGCATGTGCGAAAATAAAAAATGGCCCTTTTTGGGTAAAATGGCGTCTGATCGGTAAACGCCCCCTAATATCCCGTCTTACTCTTCGAATTCCTATTTGGGACACTTATCTCTACAAAATGGCGTTTAGTCCATCCATGTACCTTATGAGGGGAACCTTGGGCCTTTTTTCGGCCTTTTTGGCCCCCTGTGGGGCCTAAAAGCCCCCACGTTGAGGAGTAAGACGCGCGTTTTGTTAGTAGAGTAGTTTTTCCGCTCCTATTTCAAAAGTCAAAACATATGTACCTTATGAGGGGAGCTTTTATGTTGCTGGCTCTCCGTCTACTAGTCTTTAGTTGCAGTATCTAAGCGACCGTGCAATTGCATCGTGACAGCCAAGTGAAAAGCACTGACTATGACAAAAGGGGAACGTTTCTGATGTTTTTCTTACTAGGAAAACGCTCCGCGTTGCTAGATGAGCGATTTTTTTCAATACATCAAACAATATGAATTCCCGTAATCAGAAAACTAAATATTTTTAACAAAACGGCGGTTGAAGTTAAAATTTCAAAACTTGTATCCGGTGTCGACCTTGTTAGTGTGGACATAAAATATAAAAAAGTATTAAAATCTGTCCATAAGTTTTAATTTAAAAAAATAATACGGAATTTTTTAAATAATTAATTTTTTGTAGGTTGGCATCTTAACGAATTTTGATGGTTATAATAACAGCATCGAGTAAAGTAATCATAAGTGTTGACTGAAACTTTCAGCCCAATCCGTCAAGCCGTTTGGCCTGTGCGCGACGAACAATTTGTTTCAGTAATTAATTTTTTGAAGGTTGGCATCTTGACGGATTTAGCTGATTATATTAACAGCATCGAGTTTAGTGGTCACGAGTGAGACTGAAAATTTCAGCTAAAAATCCGTCAAGCAGTTTGACCTGTGCGCGACGAACAAAATTTGGCGCACACACACACGAATAGACGAACAGACGAACAGACGAACAGAAAAAGCGTCGATCGAGTTGTATGGAGAGATTCGCTACCGCTCGTCTAACTAGGAAAACGCTCCACGTTGCCAGATGAGCGATTTTTTTCAATATACCACCGCAAACAAATCTTTTACATATCATATTATTACTCTTACAAAAAAAAAAAAAAAAATTATAATAAAAATAACTTTTGTTTACAAGATGGCGGTTTAAGTTACAACCTTATAATTTTTGAACATAATTTCACGATATGTTACTAATAATTGCACGACATATTAATTAAATCAGTTAAGAAGTTTTCTTTAAATAAATTAAAACGATCAAGTTGATTTTTCAATAGATTTCCGCATAATTTCATTCAACCGTGGTCTACTCAATAGGCTCTAATTCATAAACTATTAAACTTATCTGTGAATAGAAAGTTCCATAATGTAGATACAGGCTCGATCTAAAATTTGAATATGTTTAATCCTACAATAACCGCATTTAAACCATGATAAAAGCTTTTTAATTTGTCACACACACAAAGTCACAAATACAAAGACCGTTGTACTTTTGCATGTTTGTCGTGAACGTCATAAAATATAACACGTCATTGTAGCCATTCTATGACAGCTATCGAAATTCCAAATACATAGTGGAAAAGGTCAGAATGCGCACGCAATTTATGTTGCATATTATGTGCATCTAACTTTAATGGTCCGCAAATGCGAATCTAATCGGTGAAACACTGTAAAAATGAAGAAAATTATTGCTGTAAATAAACAATATTTTTTTATAACATGGCGGTTGAAGCTACAACTTTGAACTTGTTGTCGAGTGTTGGGACTATTGATGTGGATCTTCATGTAAAAAATCGTTTTAAACCGTGTGTAAGTTTTAATTTAATTAAATAAATTAAAAAAACGTTTTTCAGTAATTAGTTTTTTGTAGGTTGGCTTCTTACGTCATTGTAGCCATTCTATGACAGCTATCGAGATTTCAAATAATGGCGAGAAAGGTATGATTGCGTACGCTATTTTTGGTGTATTCTATGTGCATATAACTGCAATAGTCCACATGCGAATCATATCGGTGAAACACTGTACAAATGAAGAAATTATTGCCGTAAATCAACAATATTTTTTTATAACATGAAGGGGTCAACTTAGAATATTGAAACTAATGTTAAGTATTAGGACCGTTGATATGAACCAACATGTGAAACATCAATCAAATCCGTATGAAAGTTCTAATTTTATTAAATAAATAAATTTTGTTTCTCAGTAATTAATTTTTTGTAGGTTGGCATCTTGACGAATTTTGCTGGTTATGTTAACAGCATCGAGTTTCGTGGTCACGAGTGTTGACCGAAAATGTCAGCCAAATTCGTGAAGCCGTTAGACCTGTGCGCGACGAACAAAATTTAGCACACACGCACACACACACACACGCACACGCACACGCACACGCGGACGCACACGCACACGCACACGCACACGCACACGCACACGCACACGCACACGCACACGCACACGCACACGCACACGCACACGCACACGCACACGCACACGCACACGCACACGCACACGCACACGCACACGCACACGCACACGCACACGCACACGCACACGCACACGCACACGCACACGCACACGCACACGCACACGCACACGCACACGCACACGCACACGCACACGCACACGCACACGCACACGCACACGCACACGCACACGCACACGCACACGCACACGCACACGCACACGCACACGCACACGCACACGCACACGCTCACACACAGACAAAGCTCCGATCGAGTAGTATGGAGAGATTCACTCCGCTTCGCTACGCTCATCTAACCAGATTAGTTAGTAAAGCAGCAAAGTGTATCTCGTAGGGTATTCGTGGAAGAGTATAGCGGTAAACGGGATTATGCAAAGGTATGTATAACAATGTTTTTGGACCAGGGTTACATCGCCGGGATTACTGGAGACGGCGTCGGTGGCGCCGCGACGCCACCTGACGCCACCACACGACGCCACCTAACGTTTTGGCTTATACCTTTTACACCGTTTGTCCTACAGAAAAAAACTACCATGATTTTACGTTCAGTTTTGAAATACAAATCGATTGATATCAATAACGTTATGTTTAGATGTTTAGATGAGCGTAGCGAAGTGGAGTGAATCTCTTATTTCAACTCGATCAGCGCTTTGTCTATGTGTGTGTACAAAGTTTCTTCGTCGCGCACAGATCAAACGGCTTGACGGATTTAGGTGAAGTTTTAAGTCAACACTCATGATCACTAATCTAGATGTTGATAGCATAACCAGCAAAATCAGTATAAATGCCAACCTACACTAAATTAATTAGTGAATAATATCGAGTTTGAATGTTTTGTTCGTCGCACACAGGTCAAACGGCTTGACGGATTTGGCTGAAATTTAAAGTCAACATTTTTTACTTTTAAACTAGACGTTTTTAACAAAACCAGACAAATTCGTGAAGTTGCCAACCTACAAAAAATGAATTAGTGAAAAATCCAGTTTTAATTTTTGTTTCTAAAACTTATAGACGGATTTAATTTTTAAATATTTGTTTATATGTTTTTCCAAAATAACAATGTCAACACATGGTAAAACGTTTGTAGTTTTAACTTTAACCGCCATTTTGTAAAAAAATGTTATTTTGTTTCTGTGCAAAAGTTTGTTCGTCGCGCACAGGTCAAACGGCTTACTCGTGACTACTACGCTAGAAGTTTTTAACATAACCAGCAAAATCCGTGAAGATGCCAAACTACAAAAAAAAAAAATTCTGAAACAAATCCTTTTTTTTTTTTTTTTTTAATGAAAACATACCGTCGGATGTTGATAATTTTGTATAATGGTTCCGCAGCCTTGAGCTGCTATATACCTTTTGTTTGGACATGTCTCTTTGCCTATGCTTAAAAAAAAATTGAAAATCTGTCGAGATTTGGCCGAGTTGTGGCAGTTTTGGTTTTTGTATGTGTGTTATCAAGATTATTACACAATTGATCTATATATATTTATGTTTGTGTGTGACAAGTGTTTTAAAAAGATAAAAGAAAACAAAATTTGGAGAAAAGTAAAAACAAAATTGAAAAAAAAGAATCTTGGAAATTTGGAAGTAAAAAAAAAAAAAAACATACAATTTTGATGTACAAAAAGTACTTGCACTCATATAAACTGTCGTAGATACATAAATAAAGAAGAAAATTCGAAAAAAGTGTAACATTATAAAAGTTTTAAAAAAACGTTGTTACAAGATGGCGTTTAACAAAACAATTCAAAAACTTTTGTCATATTGTGTTGACACTATTATTGTGCATATCATTATAAAAAATTATCAACATCCAACGGTATGTTTTCATTAAACAAATAAAATAAAATTTGGATTTGTTTCAGAAATTATTTTTTTGTAGGTTGGCATCTTTACAGATTTTGCTGATTATGTTAATAACAACTAGTGTATTAGTCACGAGTGTTTACTGAAACTATAAACCGAATCCGGCAAGCCGTTTGACCTGTGCGCGACGAACAAACTTTTGCACAGAAACAAAATAATATTTTTTTACAAAATGGCGGTTAAAGTAATAACTTCAAATGTTTTACCACGTGTTGACATTGTTATTTTAGAAATACATATAAAACAATATTTAAATCCGTCTATATAAGTTTTAGAAACAAAAATTAAAACTTGATTTTTCACTAATTCATTTTTTGTAGGTTGGCAACTTCACAAATTTGTCTGGTATTGTTAAAAACGTCTAGTTTAGAAGTCACAAAATGTTGACTTTAAATTTCAGCCAACTCCGTCAAGCAGTTTGACCTATGTGCGATGAACAAAACATTCAAACTCGATATTATTCACTAATTAATTTTGGGTAAATTGGCAACTAGACAGATTTTGCTGGTTATGCTATCAGCATCTAGATTAGTGGTCATGAGTGTTGACTTAAAATTTTATCCAAATCCGTCAAACCGTTTTATCTGTGCGCGACGAAGAAACTTTGTACACACACATAGACAAAGCGCCGATCGAGTTGAAATTAGAGATTCACTCCGCTTCGCTACGCTCATCTAATCATAACGTTATTGATATCAATCGATTTGTATTTAATAACTGAACGAAAAATCATTTAGTTTTTTTCTGTAGGACAAACATGTGTAAACGTTATAAGCCAAAACGTTAGGTGGCGTCGTGTGGCGGCGTCAGGTGGCGTCGCGGCGCCACCGACGCCGTCTCCAGTAATTCCGGCGATGTAACCCTGGTCAAAATCATTGTTTTACATACCCTTGCAGAATCCCGTTTACCGCTATACTCATCCACGAATAGCCTACGAGAGCCAAAATCATACATCTTAGCAGATAGGAATTATTCTGTGTGACGTGACACTTGTGTGGATAACTTGAGTGTTGTTATACTTGGCCCAAGATGACTTTACATATAATGCTTTCGTCACAGGCGAGGCACTCATAGCCTCATAGCCCGAGACAACCCCGCGCAAATACCGATCGCTGATTGGCTACGAACTCGTCGCCTGTGATGAAAGCATGTGTAAGGTAGTCTTGGGACAACTATATAGTTATGTGCAATGCTGACGATAGACGATCGAGAAAATCGCGCGAGTTGGGTCGCGAGTTTATTACCATCGCTGATACACGTCCAACAGAAATCGTTTGACAGCAGTGGCACCTATTGGTGTGATATTGTAAACTCACTAGTTACAATAGTTGCCGTGTTGCCGTATCAGTACGCCTATGCGTTGTTTTTTACTTCATCAACGCACATTGGAAAAGATTCTTTCTCTTCTGTTTTACTTTTATTATTCTTGGCGTCTTCCTTCGAGTTATTATAATTCTAAATATGTTGGCCGCAACAATCGCAACCTTTCTTGTCATTGCGAGAGCAGTACATCGAGTAAATTATTCTTTAAGTATTATTCATAGGTTATGGGTACAATCATTGGGTTTAAAATATATTTTAAACCCAATGGTACAATGTTAACATTCTTCGCGGGCTTTGACAACCATAAATAGTACTGAAAGTGTAGTCGGTAGATATCTCTCGCATCAATGATCACGTGATACTACGGCGATCTCTGATTGGGGCTTGCTAACTGTTCTCGCTAACTGGTTGGAATTGTTGGACATTTTTTCAACTCGCGCGAGTTGGCTCAACCGTCTGTCAGGAAGTTGGCGAGTTGCTGGTTATCAAGTGTGGGCCTACTCATAGCGAGATTCTCACGCGAGCCAACTCGCGCGATTTTCTCGATCGTCTATCGTCAGCATTAGTAACGCACGAGATCGTCAGCTCTGCGCACGATATAATCCCTGCAGGTGAGACTGCTGACGTCGGCAATACATAGAGGTGGCTCAGCGGTAAGACGCGATACTCTAATTCGGGAGGTCGCCGGTTCGATTCCGGCCACCGGCAGTCCTGACTGGAGGTTTTCCTCAGTCGTAAAGGCGAATGCTGGGATTGAGTCCTACTTACAGCCCTCAGACATTCCTTTCCAGCTATCCAAACAACCTAATAACCTAGTTAGTCATCCTGAAGAGGGGCACATCAGGTAAAGCTGGTGTGCATCATATAACGGGTATTCCTACGAAAAAATATTAATTATTATTGCTTGCGTGAAAAGTGTTTAAAAACCCAGGCACACACCAACACTAGTTAGTGATAGAGAAATTTACTCTGAACAATATCAATGCATCAATATCGCGCGACGAAAGCCTTTCAATATCAATAATAAAATTATTCGTGTGCACAACTCGGAGATGTTGGTTTGCCTGAGATGAAAAGTAGGCCTCCGCCCCTCAGTACAATAGCAGCTATCAGAGCGAGGCCGCCGCGCCCTGGACACCACTGGCACAAAGATACGATAGGCCTCGGTTTCTTCACAACGCAACCAACCAAACCATTCTAAACCCCTAATCACAATTGTCGGGATCGGAATCGGGATCGCAACCGTAGACATAAAAACTCATTTACCATTACAATCTGAATTGCGACATACCACAATTTAGTTGTGAACAGCGCCTTATGAACCAAGTAAGTTAACTATATAGCTCTTTCATGATTTACAGATTAAGATTACGATCACGATAAACACAGTTAAACAAATGGTTGTTTAGTTCTGAGAGACGCGAAACACAAGTTAAATTGAAGCTTCTCCAGACGACAGAACACTTACTATCCAAATTAATCATTCATATTAGTATGTACAGTATGAATACATAATGTAAAGAGTCGATAACAAGAGATTTGATGATGTTGTTCAACCTCACATACTACTTCACCTTGCCCAATAGAATAAAGAAGAGGGAACGGCTGGTGTGGGCCTAACTATATAGTCTAATTATTATTCATATCTTGTTATAAGAGTAAAACCCGGTAAAAATAAAAATGAGTTAAATGCTAATAGCCATGAGCTGTAAGTCTGTAACACTATTATTTTCCAGTCGTTTTTTAAATCACTTCACTGCTAGAAATGTTATAAGGTACGGGATTATAAATTTGTTGTATTTAGATAACAAAACGAAGTGCCTTATTGTTTATATACCTATAGCGAGTTAATTAAGGCATTGCAGTAAACATATTTAGAATGTTGAGGGTAATATATTAATACATATTTTAGGAAATTAAAACACATTTGATATCAAATATGTTTTAAATATTTAAAATTTTAATGCATCTGAATTTACATTTTATTTATAACAATAATTTTAAAGTGGTATCTACAACAATTTGTTAGCAATGTGATATTTTGAGCACGAATTTCATACTTAACATAGTAATAATATGTATAACATAGTAATAACAGTATAACATAGTATAACATAGTAATAATAGTAATAACATTACTATATTCATAGTTCATATACTCTAATATCATCATATCAGAAATAAATTAACTTTTACATATGCCTACAATGCGCTAAAAGGTATACAATCGCAGTGACACCGTGGCATCATATTTACTATTTAAAATAAAACAAAAAATAACCCAGGAACAATGGTATGTACCCACAGGACCTATATAAAGATGTCGCCAATGTCCCCAATAATATTGTGTAAGTTCATAAAAATATGTATATATAAAAAAGAAGAAAAAAAGAAAAAACAAGTATAATAATGATAATAATAACTCATAAATTATTACTTTCATTGCTTTCATTATTTTCAGAGAGAGGTATGTATGGCAAAATAACTAAACGTATTTTAAGTTTGTATACACTTTCCACACCGTTATAGATTATTAAAAACAACAAATAAATACAACCACGTAGTTTATATCCTGAAGTATTCTGGTACTCCTACTTTTATTTTAAAACTAAGTTTACTTAAAATAAATTTAAATTTAACTCTTGTTATTTTTCTGTTTTTAATATCAACTGTTATGGTAACAGCAGTAAAATGTGAATGTGTAATCTATAATATCTTTAAACATATGTTAGTCTTAGATCCATTACCAGAGTAACTACTACCCAGCCACAAGTCTGATCTTCTGTGGGTAGTGGCCTCGTTCAATTATAAACCTACCTATGTACAATGTGATAAATGAAAATAAATTATGTTTTCCTAGTAGTTCAACTTAATCCAGAAATAACTCTTTAACACCCGTTACATCTCTATGCAGTTGAGTAATAGATGCAGTAATCTGGCTGCCCTTGTATAGCCTACTCCCATGTATCGATGTACATAGCTCTACATTCTACAGCAAAGCGTTAAGATAATACACTCCGATGTATCGATGTACATAGCTCTACACTCTACAGCAAAGCGTTGAGATAATACACTCCGATGTATCGATGTACATAGCTCTACATTCTACAGCAAAGCGTTGAGATAATACACTCCGATGTATCGATGTACATAGCTCTACACTCTACAGCAAAGCGTTGAGATAATACACTCCGATGTATCGATGTACATAGCTCTACACTCTACAGCAAAGCGTGGAGATAATACACTCCGATGTATCGATGCACATAGCTCTACACTCTACAGCAAAGCGTTGAGATAATACACTCCGATGTATCGATGTACATAGCTCTACACTCTACAGCAAAGCGTTGAGATAATACACTCCCATGTATCGATGTACATAGCTCTACACTCTACAGCAAAGCGTTGAGATAATACACTCCGATGTATCGATGTACATAGCTCTACAGGCTACACTCTACTGCAAAGCGTTGAGATAATACACTCCCATGTATCGATCGATATAAATCGCTCTACACTCTACAACGAGGCGTTGAGATAATTAATGCACTTCCGGAACGAACGAGTCCATTTCCCGTGTTACTGTTTGGATTTGTCCTCGAAATGGGTAAAGCGATTCATTGATGCTACTGGGAGCTCGTGGAAAGCCAGCCTAGACCGGTAGCAGCAACTATTGCACGTCCGTACACGAGAACTCATGTTGAATGGTTGAAAGTGACATAATGAAGCTACCTAGGGCTGTCCACAACGAGTAAGGGGAACGAGATATTATAGATGATACGATTTGCATTTACTTGGATGATGATGGCATTGGCGTATTTTGGCAACGATGCTAATCGAGGCTATGAACAAGCGATCCAGGACACGATTCAAATATGGAACGCATGAACCGCAGTTTACTAGACCAACGGCTACTATAGCTGGACCACGACCACTACATCGGCTGTTGCAAATCTACTTCCTTGATCTAATTTATGACGATTTGAAGTGATTTGATCATTTTACTAAATGCTGTGCAATAAGAATGTATGATTATAATATTTAGGTTTTACGTTTAATATTTTGACCACTATGCTAATCGAGTCGAGGAGAGGATGATATACGATATGTTAAAATACACATAACATCCACGTCTGTTTTATCACTACATGGATAGGAGTAGGACAGATATATTATTTAAATAATCAATGCCGTGACGAGATCACGTCTCCTAAATACAGATATTTGTATCGTATAATATGATATAGCAATAGCATTAAGTATTGAAATGCAAATATAGAGATGAATAGTAGGCGAGTCTTCAAGTAGCCAAGAATCATCAGGATATTTCTGTGGGTGAATATGTTTCGTTATTGCTGTTTGATGAATTTATATTATATATTGGTTTGTTATATTGAAGCGAGGTTTATTCCAAATGGTTTCATACTATGAATTGGCATTAGATAATAGACGCGACCTTGAAACGTTGATCAACAAAATCTACCTCAGAATGGAACATCAAAACCAGTATTTCCCAAACTTCAAAGCTCGCGACACGATTTCTCCTTTTCCTTGAAACAACGACCCGGGTTAAGAAATAGCGTCGTTATTATGTTGCCTTACAAGGGTAGCTAAATGTTGAATTGTGTATTTCAGTTTTGCAACGCACTCGACAGGGCAACTATCATACTGTAACTAGCCATGGTTTATATCCTGTAATTAGTTTCGTAAGTGTTGAATACCCCAACTCGAATAAATGTGTGGTTAAAAACTGCAATCAAATAAAACTGCCTTAGCACTAATGTTTGGATATTCGACCGAACAATTCAGCCAAAATGCAGACAAACTATAAATAAATAAAATAAATTCACATTTAGAGTCCACCCACTCAGTAACTAAACTGATTTGCAGTGGGGAGTCACTTTTCAATGGCAACTTGTTTTAAAAACCTGTCATGTTTTCTCTTTGTTATATCGCTCAAACCAACTGTGAATATGTCATATGCCACGTTTGTAAGGAGATACGGATTATGGACCGATAAAATGTTCAGTGGTTAGAAAGTTTGTTGAAGTTTTGTGACTATTTCTAGACGCATATCTTCATTGTTAGCACTTTCATAGTTTTTTTTTAAATCGGCTACGCACCTATACTTATTTACCCACTCTTCGTTTTCTAACTGAACCGCAAACTCTGGCTTCTTGATTCTGTCTGTTCTGTTCTCGCGAAAGCATTTTTCCCCTTGAGGAGTAAATGCTTGCGAAATGACCCCACAAATGTTCAAAAAGTCTCAAATAACTACTCTTGAGACTTGACAGGACTGGCTTTAAAAAATTCACCACTTTGACATCATATTGTAAGACCGAATTCAGTTCAGGTGGAATACGTTTCGATGCAAATGCTTCAAGGTGAATGAAACAGCTGCAGTTGACAACGCCTATTTGATTTTGGCGTTTTACTTATTAGAAAGAACCGTAAGTAAGCAGTAGTGACCGAAACAGAACAAACTATTGAACTTGTTTTAGCTGTAGACCCAGTGGCGTAACTAGGAATTATTTCGGGGGGGGGGGGGGTTATTAGGGAAAAGTGAGATGAGGGGACTGAAAGGGAAGCCCCAGCCGCCGGAGGCCATTTCGTCGAAGGCGAAATTTTTGTTCACTTCTATAATTATTTCGTGCCTTTTGGACTCAAAAGAATACTACTCGAACCACTACTCATTTGTTTCTATTATATTGAAGTTACAGTGTTACAGTAGGTGTTAAAAGTTCTAAATAAGAATTGCATAGAAATTGTGTTTTTATGTTTTATGGTTGTTCAATATAATCTCAACATAAAGTGAAACATTGTGGTCACAAGTCACATACGTTATTGAAATTTTAATTCACAGACCGTGATATTGTAATATTAGATTAAGGGTTCAATGTCCAGTTAAAATCTACTTATCAGTATAATTGTTTTCACCATGACAGCGGCCAATAGAAATTAACCAAACTTGGCTTACCTGACAGTTAAATTTACTTAACACTTTAACTGGACATTGAAGTTAGAGGCATAATGTATTTTTATTTATAGGTACCCTCACTTTTACTGGTTCGAGCGAAAGGTGTACTAGTTGTAGATGAACACATAAATAATATAATTGAATTATTGAAAGAAATCATATATCTTATCTTAGTGAAGTGGTATGATAAATATAATGACAATGTTGTTTGTTGCGATTGTTATACACGGAAGTGGTTTAAAAGGATCTTACAATATAGTATTAAGAAAATGTAGAATTAAGTAAAATCATTCTCGATGTAGTTTTTGGGGGGGGGGGTTTAAACCCCCCCCCCCACACCCCCCTTAGTTACGCCACTGTGTAGACCTGTAGAGTAAACGCTTTTCCCGAGTTTCAGGTTAACATTCTGTTTGAGAGGAAATATCCGGGAAATTGTTCAAACATGCAGAAGACGAGTACGTCGCGTAGGTCTACACAAGATTATTATTGGTTGACATTTCACTGGGTCATTCGCGAACCGGCATCGAACCCATGGCGACCCGGCATCGAACCCATGGCGACCTGTGGTTTGGGGAACGCTGATATAAACGTTACCCCATGTTTTGCATTGGGTTTATAGGTGGCATTTCGGCGAGGAGAGATCAATGCCAAAGATGTATAGCAAATAAATCATAGTCATTATCGTTGTAATAATTGATTGCACATCGTAACTAGAAAGAAATGTCTCGCTTCGCAACCTTCACCGAACAAACGCCTGGTCAGTCTGTTATCTGTGGCCTGGTCATCCCTGGTATGGTAGCAGGCAAGTCGTAAGACGACCAATACATCTGTTTAAGGGAATGAGGGTCAAGTGACCCGTTCATGTCCATGTTGAGTGACTAGTGACCACTCCTACCATCGCGTGCACGCACGAGCAGTGTGGTCTAACCTCTCACATGTCTGCACTACAACCACGTGTTAGTGTATGCATGTGCTATACCACTATACTCTGACCACTCCTATCATCGCGTCCACTCCTATCATCGCGTGTACGCACGAGCGGTGTGGTCTCACCATCCTCAACATGTCTGCACCTGCACTACAACCACGTGTTAGTGTATGCATGTGCTATACCACCATACTCGAAGCGTTTAAATCTAATGTCCAGGATTTTACATGCTAAAGAAGATCTATTCCAGGTTTTTCTAGTGCAATCCACATCCGGTTCCGGATATGTTTTGATCCCTTTAAACAAAATACATGATTTTATTTTTATACTCACTGTGTTGACGTTTACATTATCATGAAATTCAATCCTCTGACATCGTTGTGTAATAGTATTAGCAGGTAGTTAATTTATCATAAGCCGGAATTCTATTGGCGGATCAGGTCATTCATTATCATAGGCTATCACTATCAGAATACTGTAAATATTGAGTATTCAAGAATTAATAAGTGCAGGTAAGTAATGTTTCGGCTACTTATTCAGATTCTTCATTTCAACGAGTTTGTGCTCATCTGTAATACAAGGAAAAAACTTTCAGTACTTGCACTACACTACTTTGATAGAATAAATATTTTACAGAAAAACGATCATAGTGCCTATATGTATTGCTCTGGAGCTATGTTGTCTTATTTAATATTTGATGATGATAATTGATAAGTAATCACAAATATATGTGCAAGTTACAGAGGAGATCGGGATCATATAGAATCGATATTTTGTTTTAACGAGGCAAATATATTTCGTATCAACGTAAAACCCCCAAAAACTTTCGTCAACATCCTTGACCTGTTTGACATTCTACTATAATAATTACAATTCATTCTAGAAATTGAAGGCATGTACGGTTATAGCAGTTATGTAAAGACTAACGAGCATGAGCACCAGGCTGCAGTCCACTTGCTTCGAATGATTTGTTTGACAACTTGTTTAGTGTGTCTGTAGGCCACAACCTAACACGACCTTGGATCCTCACTTACATTTTCTTTTGAGATGACTATCATAAACCGCATGGCACTGGCCGTTTATTGGACTGTAAATAATGCAGAAATATTTATAATTATTACGGTAATAACAAAAATATTAACATTGTAATTTGTAAGTTAAGCTAAAAATAAATAAAAAATTAGTACAACTCTCATATTCAATTATAACTTGAACCATTCCTTTCTTGTGCGTCTGGTGTATCGAACTTGGTCGATCATTCCTCGATAATAAATAGTGTAGACGGGTTGCTTTGCTTGCAGTCGGTACAATAACAGCCGATACAATCTCGTTTACTGCTCGTCACATGCAGTTTACTACACACCTGTGCACGATAATCTACACGATCCCACGTTCAAATTGACAATTGTACTCCACAATCACGATACAATATTATTCCTGTAAGAATATCGTTAGACCATGCTCCACAATAATATTATAAGCTAGCAGTTTCCACCTCACCTCGGATTGGATGGAACGGTTAGTGGCTCATGAGTGCACAATCTACCTACACTGTCTATCTATCCGTGCAACCATGTGATTGGAACTACGTGTAGGCTATGGTATGCCAAAGCTATGCGTTGACCCGAAAGCACTCTTGACACAACTGAATTTATTCCGACGCTAAACCAAAGATTACTGAGTGGGCTAAACTCATCTCTTTCCACTCTCAAAGATGCGATTAAGGGCGGCGACACACTTGCGGATGGTCCGCCGCGGATCGTCCGCCGCGGACTATCCGCGGACAGTCTCGAGGTGACACACTTGCGGATCAACCGCGCGGTAGTAGCAAGGTGACTTACAAGTCTGTATAACGCTGGTTACATGTAAGAAAATACCCCATGGTCTTCTTGCTAGTTGAAATAAAGCAACAATCAGTCAATCAATCTCTCTCTCTCTCTCTCTCTCTCTCTCTCTCTCTCTCTCTCTCTCTCTCTCTCCTCTCTCTCTCTCTCTCTCTCTCTCTCTCTCTCTCTCTCTCTCTCTCTCTCTCTCGCTCTCTCTCACAGCTCTTTGTTTCTCTTTCTTATTGGTACCTGAGAGCATGCTATAACGTCTATTCCGGTATCGCACGGTGGCCATACTGAGGTACTCTGTAAACATTTGTTTACGTTCTTCCGACACTGCATTGTTGCAATATTGCAGATGTCCTTTGATTGGCATATCAACTGTTATCAAACAAAAGTTCCGTATTATGACTAAAAACAAAATAAGAACGCGTCAACTCTGTTTGAAGACAATAATTTGCACGTGTTATCATTTTCTTGAACTTTTACAGCTGCATGCGTCAATTTATACGGCTTAAAACTGTGATATTTCCTGGGTTGACAGAACGAATGTAAACAAGCAATGAGTACCTCATAATGCCGCCACGTGACGTCTATTGAATACTACCTATTTATTTTTTTTACTTTGGCAATATCCACGGGAGAAATACACAACAGTCATATAGTTAGAGGAAAACATATTTGAATCTTGAAGCCAATAATTAAGAAATTATTTGTGTTACTTATACTTATCTTATTTTTATCAGTTGAAGAGTAACTCTTCCATTCCGGGTACATCTCACAACAAATGTCTTGCCATGCCGTTATTTTCATGTCACAATCGCTATAGCTTTTCGAAGACAATTTCCATAAACACTCCCTAGCCTTCACCTCGCAAATAAATTTCTCTGTATCGAACATCTCCCCTTGCTCTCATGAAATGAAGTGACCAAAATTCAATTGGAACCCTGTGTCAAATACCTTAGCAATAGCGAAGCTATTTTTGCCTGTGTCTTGAAATGAAGTGAACAAAATTCACAGAAACCCTGTGCGGAAGAACCGCCAGTGTGTCACCCCTCATAAGAGACAATGCTCCACGTTCCTCGGAGGCGGACGATCCGCGCGGACCGAACGCTGCATGTCGCGGTCGCTCGCGGTTGAAAGCGGGACGAACCGCCCAGTGTGGCAGGGCCCATAAGAATACATGCTGTACGTTGTCAGCGGTCGATCCGCCGCGGATGGTCCGCGCGGACGATCCGCAAGTGTGGCACCGACCTAAGTGTTGTTCCAACGAACCATCCCTGTTATATTGCCTAAGAATCACACTTGCGAGACATCTTTATGACATTGCACGGGTGGGGGGGGGGGGGGAGAGATACCTTTGGGACGTTCAAATAATTACAACTACATGGGTTTGTTTTGTTTATGGGTATGTAAATTTAGGCACACTACGCATTTAAATTGTTCGGTAATTCAGTAAGAACAGGTTTGTGGGTGTGGGTGTTCCAATGTTGTAACAGGACATGCACCTGTTCGGTGTCGGTGTCAACGTCAACATTAGTGCGCACGCCTGGATTAGTGCACACGCCTGGATTAGTGCACACGCCTGGATTAGTGCACACGCCTGGATTAGTGCACACTCCTGGATTAGTGCACACTCCTGGATTAGTGCACACGTCTGGATTAGTGCACACGCCTGGATTGGTGCACACGTCTGGATTAGTACTGCACACGCCTGGATTAGTGCACACGTCTGGATTAGTGCACAACGTGTAAACAACGTATTTCAACCACATTACCGCTACGCGGCGCTAGTGTCGCAAGGAAGCAGCTTTGCGCTTTATAGGAGTATAGGCTATTGGGCCTGCTCGGTGTACTGTATGGATTCTTATATTGTGATTATACCCTATGGCATATACCATTTATTCCATGTTATGCTATACATTCATTGAACTATATTATTGTTCTCCATTCGAATACAAAACCATCCAATGGTGGCAAATAGGGCGTATTAAGTTTTGCTGTGCAACAACAAAACACTATAACCGCATTGAACGAATGTAGGTAGTTAATGAAATGTAGGCCTACTGATATTCCTACAACGGTTACTTGCCAGGCTTTCCAGAAAGGTCAACAAATCAATAAAATTATTAGTATCGATAAAATTCTAAAGTTAAATTGCTTACTTAACATAACATTAACACGATTCGAACAATCACATTACAGTTATACGTGAGCGCAATTCCTAGGCGGCAACTTGTCGCGTGTGCCTTTTTGTCGATACATGTTCTATTGTTTGCTATCGACTCCTAGGTGGCGTTACACACACTAGCTGACACAGACGGTTATATCTTGCCCCACACACGCACACGCACGCACACACTCACACTCGAGCAGAAATACTTCTCATATAGACGGTTAGCTATCCCCCCAAATTTAACGGAATGGTCCCACTCGGCCGGACCAGCCGAAAGTAGGCTCAAAATTTACCTGATTACAAAAAAGGCAATCCGAAAATCGAAATCGATAATTTTTACTTTTTATAGCCAAAAAACGGCAAAAAAGAATTATTTAAATACTGTAAGACTAGTTGACTGATAACGCTGAAATAGTTGTCTAACGATTTGTTATTTTATGTAAAGTTAAGAAAAAGTAATGCGAAAACGAAAATCGTTACCGTTTGGCACTGGGAGCATAAAAACGGCAAAAATGGCACACAATTCAGTTAGAGGACCAGTTGACCGATAACACTGGGAGAGGAGTCAAAAAACTCGGTATTTCAAACTGAATGTAGCCAATTAGGCCTACAAATAATTTGAAGTAAGGAATAATAATTCCTGTTCCCTTCCTTTAAAACCAAGAAATGGAAAAAAAAATGGCACCAATGTATCATATAGAAGACCTATCGACCGATTACACTGAGACTATCTGTGCTGAGACTGGTAGCACGAACTCGATATTTTAGAACGAATTCAAATCAAATAAAGCGACCATCAAAATCAGCAGTGCTTTGCTTGGCCTTTTGAACAAAAAGTTACAAAAAAGGCATACTAGCCATCCGGTCCCCTTTGCTCAAAAATTCAAGACAATGGTCTTACTCGGCCAGACACGCCGGGAGTGGGCTAAAAAAAATCGTAATTAGTACCTGATTGCATAAAAGACAATGCGGAAATTGAAATCGGTAGCTTTCAGTTTTTATATACAAATAACGGCAAAAAAGGGCAATTTATGAACTACATTACCAATTAATGATAATGCTAGTAAGGGCGGCAACAAATTGAAATCTTAAGAGATCATGAAGAAAATGTAATCCAAATCTTTTAAGTAGTCTAATAGCGTTGGGCATTATGTAAAAAAAGGGGGGGGGGGGGCATAAATGGACCATTTAATATTTAGTCCAAGTTACCGATAAACTCCAAGTAACCGCTAGCATTGCATGGGAGAGATGACAACACATATGTCATACTTAAAGCAGAATAATAAACAAATATTGTGAAAGTTGAAATCAAAAGTATTTGGTTTACAGCAAGAAATGTGTTTTGTAAATTATACAAGACCAGTAAGTAGAATGATAACGCTAGGTAAAAAATTCTCTCAATTCTCTCACCTCTCAATCATTAGGTATCCCACTCCCATTTGACTATGGCTGGTGCCTGGAAAATGCTTCAATAGTGCTATCCGATGGCTTGTGACAAAACCAGCCCCTGAAGAAGTGTAAGAATTGATATCGTGTAAATGCAAACACTGTTCCACAGCCAAGTGTCAGTGGAGTGATTTGAAGCTTAGATACAGACTTGTGTTACATGTCAAGACCAATGCAAAATGGTGCAAGAAGAGACCTTGGTACCAGTACCTAAAAGAGGAAACTACTGCAATGAGGATAGTGACCTCGATTTCTAAGATGCACATATATAATATTTAAGCCCTCATTATACTATATAGGCCTACTTGATATAATATATTTAAATGAAATATAATATTTGCGTTACCAATGCGACTATATGTGAATGTGTTTCTGTTCTCATATCAAGGAAAATATTTAACTAGGCGGCGAAGAGGATAACCTAGTTTAAGTTAAGAATGCAAACTTCATATTTAGTCTATCCACTCAGTAGCATGACTGGTTTTCAGTGACGTATTTTAATTTAAAGTGACTGAGCCAACCCTGTAGCCTCCGAACCCCATTGACGAGTGAGCGATAACCAACCAGAGATCGATATTTAAATATGGAATATGTGAACAATGTTGGACAGTGCGAACACCTGCGGGCAAATATCAGAATCAACAAGGATGATTTCAGAACATCTTTGAATTTATTGAGTGCTTCCTTGCTAGGACGACTCCAAAGTCACCGATATATTTCATTGTTTGATGTTTACAGCGAAGTTGGATACAATAAGGTACAACTTGTATTTTGTTGTTAACGTCATCTCACATGTGTGTTTTAATAAATTGTATTTACATTGGTGTTTCATTTACTTGTATAATAATATAATATCATGAGCTAACATCTACATAATTTGGTGCTTCGTACTCGTAGGTTTACAATGACTTTTTGCCTTTGCTGTAATCAGGTAAAAATTACAAATTGTTTGAGCCTACTTTCGGTTGGTCCGGCTGAGTGAGACCACAAAAGTCTGTAGCTGACCGTCTATCAGCTACTGAATGGGGAAGGATTGTTGTCGGCAAGCCTTCACCACAGATATCTGGCCGTGTAAGTGCTCTCACTGTTAGAACATTTGTCAGTTGTCACATGTCAAAATCGTTTCCTAATCGCTATCCCGCCATCTTGGTCTACTTGTTCTCCGCCTAGCGGAGGCTCGTCGAAAAAAAGAATCAACGAACGCGTCGAAATAGATAGAAATATATCGTTAGAGATATGTAAATCTTGTGCCTTGCGCTTCAGATGGTAGACGAGCCTCCGTTAGGCGGAGATCAAGTAGACCTTGTCCTACCATAAGATAAACTATAGTAGGCCTTTTAGTTCCGTCACGCACTAGTTAGTTATTATAGCAACTCAACATGAAAACCTTTCTTGCGATAGACATCCCCGAACGCGAATTGTAATGACGCAAACATTAAAACAAATTATCTTCCTTGACCTTCGTTACATACTTATTTCAGTTGCAGAAAACGCGCGAATTTAACATTATTCTCGAAAATCTTGTGAACGCCACATATTATTGTAAAGGTGATAAAGTGGCATGATGTTGTTTCATAAGAACTAAACAGTACATTTAAACAGTTTCAAATATTTGAGTCTTTGTGTTTGTTATTGGTAACGTTAATTTATTAAAATTAACAACTTAATTTCCCTGTAACGATGGTAATGTTTGTAATGATTGTACTAAAATAATTGTTATTTCTTGTAAAGGGAAATCACCTGTCCTACAGATTACGAGATCGCTTAGCCGGTTCCCATACGAACATAATGTGGGTGTCCGCTCTCCTCCGAAACACTATAGTTACCGTTGGTTAGAGCAGATTGGAGGGCTCGAAAGCTTGTGTAACAGCTTCGTTCTTCTCGTCAACTACTCGGCAGTCCAGGTTAGTGGAGGAACCTATATGACTGGTCAACGTTACACCGTCCTTTCGGATGGGACGTAAAGCCGATGGTTCCCTTGCTACTTTTCGACAGGAATAGGCTACGTGCCGGTACCAGGCTTTTCCTCCTCCCTTCCTCATTATCATTCATCAATCATCACTCATCAGGCTAAAGAGGGCATTGTGCCCTACACTGGCCTAAATCACAATAAAATAAATACGACCCTAACCAAGTATGATGGCGGACTGCATGACTAATATTCATGCTAAGCATTCACAATTGCTTAACTCAAACTAGTTATGATAATGACATGTATCACAATTTACAAAGGTCAATTAGTTTCACAAATAAGAACTAAGTGTATAGCGATATAATTGCGATTGAATGCCCAAGATCCTTGTCATGCAACAAGCCTAACAGAGACGATACGTGTAGGTAGATATAAAAGCTACACCACATATTATGCTATTCTCTCGACCGAATTCGAACCCGGACCGCTGCAACACCTCGTTTCTTAGAACAATGTGTAACACACGACAACATGGATGTATTAGTATAATATTACAACGGTTTTAAAATAATAATAATAATAATAATAATTGTCTCTAACATTAAAATAATGTGGAATAATTCATGGGAAAAGCGGATTTGAATTGTTCTTCAACACTGCCCAACACCCTCCTCCCACTTGTACCGAGTTTAAGTTAGGACAACACACTGGGACATAAACTACGTCGAGACGTATTTTAAAACTGTGCAAAAAACAAATTTGTCTACAATAGACAAATAAATAGCTTGCACCAGCTCATATTTGTCTACAACACACAAACAAAAAGCTTGCACCAGCTTTGCACCAGCTTTGCACCGGCACATATTTGTGTGCGTTCATTTTAAGTTACAATGACGTTGGCCCAATTTTGTTAATGTACGGCGTGAAAAACGTTAGAATCATTTTCAATTAGGGGCTTTATTTTAAATTCGCAGATATGGACGAACTGGCCAAGTTGTTAACATTGTTAACACTAATAAATACAACAACAATCTCGTAAATGTTTGTTCGTTATGATGAGTAAAATAATATTATTCTTTTCTCGCCCATAATCTTCTGTAGACTTGCTTACAAATACCTATTATATAGGTATATAGGTACATAGGTATATTAGTTTTGTACGCCCTATTATTGAATATGGCAGTATAGTCTGGTCTCCTCACCACGTAACTATGAATAACGCACTGGAGCGCGTGCAGCAAAGGTTTGTGAAGTGGCAATGTCATAGGAATGGTCTTATATATCATCGTGACGACTATGCTGATTTGTGCAAGAATTCCCGCTTACAAACCCTTGATGCAAGGCGTAAAATGCTGGACGTGGTAATGTTTAAAAAAGTCATATGTGGTGATGTGGATTGCCCTGAGTTACTAGAAGCCATTCGCCCTGTCAGGCGCTCTCGCCATACTGCGCTTTTCCACCCCCCTACTGCTAGGTTAGATATTAAGAAATACTCTTTCATTCCTAGAGTTATTGGTCTGTGCAACAGCTCACAACTAAGCCATGTCGATGTTTTTAATGATAGTGTGCATTCAATTAAACATAAATGTTTCAATAATTTTACATAATTTGACGCTGCATGGTGTATATGCAATTGGTTTGTTAATATTATTTTATAATTGATTGTCTGCTCAATTTTTATTTTTATATTCTTAAATGTTTAAGTGTACTTTGATGTTGTTGTGATAATGTTCTATTTATTGTATTTTATTATATCCATGTATCTCTGGAACGTATACCTCGGTATACATCTGTATTGGATAAATAAATAATAATAATAATAATAATAATAATAATAGGTACATATAGGTATATAGGTACATATAGGTATATAGGTACATATAGGTATATAGGTACATATAGGTATATCAACAAATCACTCATTCAGTATTATTTCACATCGGTTGAACAATAATCGATGAATCTATTTAGGATAAACTGGGATGATATTTTAAAGCGTGCGTCAGGTTCTTATCGAAACAGGTGGTAATCGAAAGGCCATGACAATATCCCCATCGGAGTGTTTCGTCGTTTTCTTTTTCTTTCGTAGGGTATTAATTATAAAGATTTCACAATAAACATGATTGTAATATTTTTGTATTTTATTTCCATCGATAATAATAACAACTAATATTGTTTCCCTACAGAGATACGCCCTCAGTCTTTGTATGTGAGGGCAAGACAGCGTACTGAGCGCAGATAGCATGAACACTGGATTCTGACCTCTGCGACGAAGTAGGCTATTGTCTGGCAGGAGCATGAAGTGCCTAAAAGGTTGACTTGCGCAGTGTTGTGCTTTCTGTGTTGGATGGTCACCAGTCTACGCCCGAATATTATATTATATAAGTCATGGCCACCAAACTCTGTCTACCTTTCCTTCCGATTGTCGTGACATCCGAGGTTTGAACCTAATTACATCAACAAACTAGTTCACCTTTAACACTCACGACATTGTTTATTTGCATAGCATGAAACAATGTGATTAAATCAAAATACATATATTTTACACCTAATGGAAAAAGAGCAATACGCTGTTACTTTCATGCATACATGATTGCGCATTGTAGCTCGGCTGTGTTCTGCTGTCACCGGTGGACAAAACATCTACACCTAATCACAAAACTAAGCTAAAGATAAAAAATATTACACGAAAAAAATACTTTTTTAATAATAATAATAATAATAATAATCTCTTTATTTAGCTATAATAAGCTATCAGTTCACATACAAGTTACATTTGCACAATAGATTAAATTACATACTTTACATTACATACATTTGGATCAATAATAGTCGTCACTCATAGTATAATAGTCATACAACAATTTTCAAATTAAATTTCATCACTCCAACAACTTAAGTTTTATATATTTTAAGTACTTAATTTTTAAATAACCTAACATCTTTGGCCATAGTGATCTCACTAGGTAAGTCATTAAATTGCATCACTCCCATATAAAAAATAGATTTCAGCCCTTTAGATTTATTCCCATTTGATAAAAACCATGCATTAGCATTTCTTGTCCCATGTTTATGTATGTCACCAACTTTAATTAACCTAGTACTCAAATATTCTGGTAACATACCATTCTTTAATTTAAACATAAATAGTATCACTTGATAAGTTAACCATTGATTTATACTCAGCCAATCCAAGACCAATAACATTCTGCCCACAGGAGCAAATCTATTACATCGGAGAATACATCTCATTGCCCTATTCTGTAATAGCTGCAGATCATCAAGATTTGTTTTGAAAGCTTGATATAGTAATGTTGCACAGAAATTAAAATTAGGCTTAACAATAGTATTATAAAAAATAATTTTTGTACTCATTGATAAAAAAAAAAACTTATTCGACATAAATATCCAATTTTCTTACGTACTTTCTTTTCTAAAACAACGCCTATATTAAAATGTACTAAAAAGTAAAAAATAAATTTTCGCCCGACAAGTCTTTGCCTTACTCGGACAAAACATCTACACCTTATCACGAAACTAAGCTAAAGATAAAAAATATTACATGAAAAAAATACTTTTTTAAAACAACGCTTATATTAAAATGTATTTAAAAAGTAAAAAATAAATTTTCGCCCGACAAGTCTTTGCCTTACTCGGAAAATAAAAGCGTTGGGCGCTTACGGTATTGATACAGATTACAGAATTTGGTTGTTCATGGAGGAAAAGCGTCCAACGCTTTTATTTTCCGAGTAAGGCAAAGACTTGTCGGGCGAAAATTTATTTTTTACTTTTTAGTACATTTTAATATAAGCGTTGTTTTAAAAAAGTATTTTTTTCTTTTAATATTATTTTAAACTTTTTAGTCTTAACGAATGTTGTAATGTTGTTACAGTAGTTGCGCTGGCACCAACTCCATCCGATCAACTGTGAGGTCGAGCCACGCGATAGGAACGCAACTATGCGTACATGGTGAATGACACCGCACGGGGTTGAACTTGCAAGTGGAGCGCGTTGAGCGTTGTCGCCGCATAGCAAAAAAAAAAAAAAAAGCATTATTTCTGATGCTTTCATCGCGGATATTTGAGTCCCGAACAACCAGCGGCTGTGTAAATCCGATGCCTGCATTTGGTTAGCCCATCCTCACTATATAGCTGTGACCAATTTGCCATATGAAGCTTTGTTTGATTAATTAATTATGATTAATTAATTGATTGACAAGTGAATGTGATACATTAATTCATGTATTTTCATCAAGAATATACGTCTGTGTGAAAACTTTCAGCTCGATTCGACGTTGGGAAGTGGGTGAAATATCGATTCCCATACAAAACATTAATTAATTAATTACGATGAATTAATTGACTATTTAGTAAATACAACAATTGATTCATGTATTGTCATTAAGAATACGTCTGTGTGAAAAATTTCAGCTTGATCGGACATTTAAAAGTAGGTGAAATATCGATTATAAGATTCCGTCCAGACAGACAAACACATGAAGCTAATATAAGCGTTGAAATAATGAAAGTATTAAATAACGGGAAATCGAAAAGTTTAATTTCAGCATTCAAACCAGAGATACATAATATCAGTCTTCTTAAACGCGAGAAGTCAATCTTATTGCGACACAACAAGCAGCTGCACGCTTACATGATACATCTTATTGCGACACAACAAGCAGCTGCACGCTTACATGATATATCTTATTGCGACACAACAAGCTGCTGCACGCTTACATGATATATCTTATTGCGACACAACAAGCAGCTGCACGCTTACATGATATATCTTATTGCGACACAACAAGCTGCTGCACGCTTACATGATATATCTTATTGCGACACAACAAGCAGCTGCACGCTTACATGATATATCTTATTGCGACACAACAAGCTGCTGCACGCTTACATGATATATCTTATTGCGACACAACAAGCAGCTGCACGCTTACATGATATATCTTATTGCGACACAACAAGCTGCTGCACGCTTACATGATATATCTTATTGCTACACAACAAGCTGCTGCACGCTTACATGATATATCTTATTGCGACACAACAAGCTGCTGCACGCTTACATGATATATCTTATTGCGACACAACAAGCAGCTGCACGCTTACATGATATATCTTATTGCGACACAACAAGCTGCTGCACGATTACATGATATATCTTATTGCGACACAACAAGCAGCTGCACGCTTACATGATACATCTTATTGCGACACAACAAGCTGCTGCATGCTTACATGATATATCTTATTGCGACACAACAAGCTGCTGCACGCTTACATGATATATCTTATTGCGACACAACAAGCTGCTGCACGCTTACATGATATATCTTATTGCCAGTGTTGTAAAAGTTACTTTTAGAAAGTAATTCAGTTACAGTTACAGTTACTTGCTTGGGAAAGTAATTTAGTTACAGTTACAGTTACTTTTTCCCTAAAGTAACTGAGTTACAGTTACAGTTACTTTATGAAGTAACTGAGTTACTTTTTAAGTTACATCATGAAATTTCTTAAAAATGCAATAACTGACAGCCTTTCAAATAAAAAATATTTTTTTACTGGAAATAATGGCACGCAAAAATGGCACGCAAAACTGTTTGTTTTTGCTAAATATATATTTATTCAAGCAGTGTGAAGTACTGTGCCTACTTGTCGCCTGTCGGTTAGCGCCTTGGTTTTCGTGAGAACGCCAACACAACAGAGTGCCACAGAAATATTTCCACATAATGAATAAAACTAAAATCAATACAATCGACTGTTCAATCTTCTGGTGATTTTTTATATTAACATCTAAGACTCTGCGGGCACTAACTAACAAAATCTACGGGAATTATCTAAGCATTACAATTTTCGTTACAGCTGGCAGTTGTATTAATTCATTGTTGTCATGTTTGTTAACCCTGCGGTGCTGAGCCGCTACGTCGGTTGGCGCCTAGAACTATCAGCTGGCCTGTCCTTAGCGGGCAATACGAAATCGTAGAAAAATGTAGTTCCATCATATGACACAGAAAAAAATTCGTTCTTTGTATTTTTTTTAGGTTGATACAAAGCGGTATTTTTTTAATTTTGTACCACTACAGAACGAGCATGCTTAAGAAAAGTAACTCTAAAAAGTAACTGAAAACTGAGTATAATTACTTATAAAAGTAATTGAGTTACAGTTACAGTTACATTGAAATAAAAGTAATCAAAGTAGTAACTCAGTTACTCAAAAAGTAATTAATTACTTTTACTCAATTACTTTTACTCAGTTACTTTACAACACTGCTTATTGCGACACAACAAGCTGCTGCACGCTTACATGATATATCTTATTGCGACACAACAAGCTGCTGCACGCTTACATGATACATCTTATTGCGACACAACAAGCAGCTGCACGCTTACATGATATATCTTATTGCGACACAACAAGCTGCTGCACGCTTACATGATATATCTTATTGCGACACAACAAGCTGCTGCACGCTTACATGATATATCTTATTGCGACACAACAAGCAGCTGCACGCTTACATGATATATCTTATTGCGACACAACAAGCTGCTGCACGCTTACATGATATATCTTATTGCGACACAACAAGCAGCTGCACGCTTACATGATATATCTTATTGCGACACAACAAGCTGCTGCACGCTTACATGATACATCTTATTGCGACACAACAAGCAGCTGCACGCTTACATGATATATCTTATTGCGACACAACAAGCTGCTGCACGCTTACATGATATATCTTATTACGACACAACAAGCTGCTGCACGCTTACATGATATATCTTATTGCGACACAACAAGCTGCTGCACGCTTACATGATATATCTTATTGCGACACAACAAGCTGCTGCACGCCTACATGATATATCTTATTGCGACACAACAAGCTGCTGCACGCTTACATGATATATCTTATTGCGACACAACAAGCTGCTGCACGCTTACATGATATATCTTATTGCGACACAACAAGCTGCTGCACGCTTACATGATATATCTTATTGCGACACAACAAGCTGCTGCACGCTTACATGATATATCTTATTGCGACACAACAAGCAGCTGCACGCTTACATGATATATCTTATTGCGACACAACAAGCAGCTGCACGCTTACATGATATATCTTATTGCGACACAACAAGCTGCTGCACGATTACATGATATATCTTATTGCGACACAACAAGCAGCTGCACGCTTACATGATATATCTTATTGCGACACAACAAGCTGCTGCACGCTTACATGATATATCTTATTGCGACACAACAAGCTGCTGCACGCTTACATGATATATCTTATTGCGACACAACAAGCAGCTGCACGCTTACATGATATATCTTATTGCGACACAACAAGCTGCTGCACGCTTACATGATATATCTTATTGCGACACAACAAGCTGCTGCACGCTTACATGATATATCTTATTGCGACACAACAAGCTGCTGCACGCCTACATGATATATCTTATTGCGACACAACAAGCTGCTGCACGCTTACATGATATATCTTTCATTTTAATGATAACTTAATTAAAATCTAAAAAAACAGCTGATAGACTAATTATTCACAAAGTTGCTATGGAACGACTTTATCAAATTGTCAATGTTGTTGATCACAACAAAGAGAGGCAAACATAAAAAATGCGTTTAAAAATGACAATGCCTGGATTCCTCAAGTTTGCAATAGAATAAGATGAGTCCGTATCTTAAATGGGTAATGATGCGCCCTGCATTGGTTTGAGAGAGGTCTTAATTGAAATCGATATTTATTGGAGAAGCAATTTACTCTTTTCCGACACTCGGTTCTATGAAGTCATTGTGTACAATCATGATCTCTTCTCTCATTTTTGGACAAACTGTTAATTTAATTTCTTTGTATTCCAATCTCTTCGTAAACGTCTACTTTTTTTCCTTCCTCACTTATATTCTATTGACATTGTACTTAGTCATGCTTCACATTATATTAACTATTGGGGTGCCACTGTGCCACTGTACCACCCTAGTGTCCTCCCCGCCTCCTGGTTCAATCTCTCTCTCTCTCTCTCTCTCTCTCTCTCTCTCTCTCTCTCTCTCTCTCTCTCTCTCTCTCTCTCTCTCTCTGGCTCTGCATCTCTTTATTTAGTATTTCTTCTTTCAGTATCTTCACAAGCGATGGTAACATCATATACCACTTCGATTTAGAGTTCAGTTTTATCACAAACAATGTAAACTTCATAGGCTACCCAAGCGGTATCACTAAACATGTGCTGTGGCATCCTTGTGCGCGCCAGTGCATTCCCTGGCTCTGAGACAGTTTTATCACAAACAATGTAAACTTCATAGGCTACCCAAGCGGTATCACTAAACATGTGCTGTGGCATCCTTGTGCGCGCCAGTGCATTCCCTGGCTCTGAGACAGTTTTATCACAAACAATGTAAACTTCATAGGCTACACAAGCGGTATCACTAAACATGTGCTGTGGCATCCTTGTGCGCGCCAGTGCATTCCCTGGCTCTGAGACAGTTTTATCACAAACAATGTAAACTTCATAGGCTACACAAGCGGTATCACTAAACATGTGCTGTGGCATCCTTGTGCGCGCCAGTGCATTCCCTGGCTCTGAGACAGTTTTATCACAAACAATGTAAACTTCATAGGCTACACAAGCGGTATCACTAAACATTTGCTGTGGCATCCTTGTGCGCGCCAGTGCATTCCCTGGCTACATATACATGATATACTGGTCTACAAAACACTGCAGTAATTGCGCGTCATCCTAAAAGTGTGCTTGTAAGTGTACCAGCTATGCATTGCGACTTCGTTCGCGGGAAACTTGTCTTTCCTATTGACCAGTAATGCATTTACATTTCAACCATAATTATTACACAAAATTAATAATAATTCATTATTATACAAACAAAAAAATATAGGAAAATAAAATAAAATTGTTCAAAACACATCGTTGAACTTTAATCTGGGTTACTTACTTTAAAAACTTTGACATTTCGGAGACTGGCTTCTTTCTCAATCATTGACCAACCCTGCTGAGCTGAGGGTCCAACCCAGTGGCGCATCCAATGGGGGGGGGGGGGGGGGGGTCGAATATCCCAAACAGGTAGGTCATAGAATACGTTTTAAATGCCTGTGAACACGTTTGACAATCAGATCATGTCATAGAGAAAAAATGTAACAATGGTTACAAATAAAATTAAATGCCCAGCCACACACAAATTACTGGAACTAAATATAAATCTTACCTTTCTTTGTTTATTTAAGTTTTTGGCAAGTCCTCGTAACTGGTGGTGTTGTATTTTGTGATAAAACCTAGAAAATTATTAGTCATAGTCCTATATTAGGTTTGTAATCTATTAAATTTTACAATTATAATATAACATTTCTCCTTGTTACTGTTTTTGATAGAGGGTTTTAGACTGAGTTCCGTTAATTCCTGTTTTTTTTTTATATATATATATATATATATATATATAGCTAGCTTATAAATACAAACTGCTACTGGTTGATGATTTTGACGAGTGTTTTATGATAACTCATGTTTTTTTATTACAATGGCCCCCCCTTATAAATACAAGTTTGCATTGCAATTATACAATTTAAATTTGGTTTTGTGAGGTATATATGATGCACGTTTACAAATGTAAATGGGCTCTACGTAGTTTCTTCGCCTTCCTCAGTGATTGGCGCTCGGTGTCGATGTGTATTGATGCGCCAGACCCGTTCAACTGCAGCATTTCAACTACCAATGCCAATGTTCGTCAGTCGTGAAATCAAAATTATTGTAGGCAAATGTTTTTTGTGCCTTAAATGTTCTATGGGTTAGTGCAGAACCATCATACAAATGTGCCCGTTTTTTACGGGTTTCATTTTTAATCTTAAGTAGAAACGAAAACATTCATTGTATTTTCTTGAAGAACAATAATTTGCATTTTGAGAGCAACATAATTTATATTACACGTGAGTGTGTAAGAATTATACAACAAACGTACAATTTTCCTGGACAATTATGCACAGAGTTGTCGTTTTATTTGTTTTATAAAACATAAGCTTTACATTGCATACGCCGACGCGTCAGAGAATGAATCATGTTTCTAAGGAGGTTATTATGGTCGATGTTTGCGAGACTGCGTGTACGCGCATATTGAATGGAGGATTCAGCAAAGATAAACGGTTTTTGACCTAGTAAGGTGTTACGCTCTTGTTTCGGTCGGTATTTCAATGGTAAGTGTTGTCTAGAATACTGATACAACGTATGATTAAAAGTTGTCTGAGCAAATCAATGATGGATTGATTGTACTTAGCCTACATATGTCCTGAATACATCAGTTGTGACCGCTTTCATGCCGCGTCTAAAGTCTCATCAGACATTGGTGGTACATATGTCCTGAATACATCAGTTGTGACCGCTTTCATGCCGCGTCTACAGTCTCATCAGACACTTGGTGGTACAAATGTGCTGAATACATCAGTTGTGACCGCTTTCATGCCGCGTCTACAGTCTCATCACACACTTGGTGGTACAAATGTCCTGAATACATCAGTTGTGACCGCTTTCATGCCGCGTCTACAGTCTCATCAGACACTTGGTGGTACATATGTCCTGAATACATCAGTTGTGACCGCTTTCATGCCGCGTCTACAGTCTCATCAGACACTTGGTGGTACATATGTCCTGAATACATCAGTTGTGACCGCTTTCATGCCGCGTCTAAAGTCTCATCAGACATTGGTGGTACAAATGTCCTGAATACATCAGTTGTGACCGCTTTCATGCCGCGTCTACAGTCTCATCAGACACTTGGTGGTACATATGTCCTGAATACATCAGTTGTGACCGCTTTCATGCCGCGTCTACAGTCTCATCAGACACTTGGTGGTAGAAATGTCCTGAATACATCAGTTGTGACCGCTTTCATGCCGCGTCTACAGTCTCATCAGACACTTGGTGGTACATATGTCCTGAATACATCAGTTGTGACCGCTTTCATGCCGCGTCTACAGTCTCATCACACACTTGGCGGTACATATGTCCTGAATACATCAGTTGTGACCGCTTTCATGCCGCGTCTACAGTCTCATCAGACACTTGGTGGTACAAATGTCCTGAATACATCAGTTGTGACCGCTTTCATGCCGCGTCTACAGTCTCATCAGACACTTGGTGGTACATATGTCCTGAATACATCAGTTGTGACCGCTTTCATGCCGCGTCTACAGTCTCATCAGACACTTGGTGGTACATATGTCCTGAATACATCAGTTGTGACCGCTTTCATGCCGCGTCTACAGTCTCATCAGACACTTGGTGGTACATATGTCCTGAATACATCAGTTGTGACCGCTTTCATGCCGCGTCTACAGTCTCATCAGACACTTGGTGGTACATATGTCCTGAATACATCAGTTGTGACCGCTTTCATGCCGCGTCTACAGTCTCATCAGACACTTGGTGGTACATATGTCCTGAATACATCAGTTGTGACCGCTTTCATGCCGCGTCTACAGTCTCATCAGACACTTGGTGGTACATATGTCCTGAATACATCAGTTGTGACCGCTTTCATGCCGCGTCTACAGTCTCATCACACACTTGGCGGTACATATGTCCTGAATACATCAGTTGTGACCGCACTCATGCCGCGTCTACAGTCTCATCAGACACTTGGTGGTACATATGTCCTGAATACATCAGTTGTGACCGCTTTCATGCCGCGTCTACAGTCTCATCAGACACTTG
This sequence comes from Isoperla grammatica, assembly GCA_945910005.1. Classification (NCBI taxonomy): domain Eukaryota; kingdom Metazoa; phylum Arthropoda; class Insecta; order Plecoptera; family Perlodidae; genus Isoperla; species Isoperla grammatica. The sequence goes on along the minus strand of OX246737.1, from coordinate 74,005,744 downwards.
GTGGTACATATGTCCTGAATACATCAGTTGTGACCGCTTTCATGCCGCGTCTACAGTCTCATCAGACACTTGGTGGTACATATGTCCTGAATACATCAGTTGTGACCGCTTTCATGCCGCGTATACAGTCTCTTCAGACCATATCAGACACTTGGTGGTCTTCCTTGGTATAAAAATAGTGTCACGATTTCATTTTCTTCAGAGCCGGTTGAGATCGTTTAATTATTTGAGCCCGCCTTGCGGAGTGCGACCGCCATTCAGTGTGAGAAGTGAGAGATTACAATCGTCTCGCGTAAACACGGCTCAATCAACAGCAGCGTCACCTTGTACCGTCTTGATTAGCCTCGTTTCATCGTTACAAAGCCGACATGCAACGGAGTTACCCGAACCAAGAATCATTAAATAATAAACCAATTAATGTACTTCGTTACTAGAGCGACGAGGTTTCCGTGAGACGAATTGTGTAAGTGAATTCATTCGTCATTTCTCTAAAGTTAAACAAACTTTGTCCTAACCGGGAACCGAAACAAACACCTTTTGCACTTTTATTCTTATTAATGTACAGTATTTTCATTGTGCGATAATCGTTATTCCAGGTGATAACCTTCCATGCTCAATGCTCTAATACTACTGTAATGTAATGTATAAGATTATTATGCCGCAAATTGCTTCCCATTAGCATTTAGACTACATATAACACAGTTGATACAGAATTCTTTTGCAACCAATTACTGTGCGAGTTTAAATCTCTGTCAAAGAAGCCGAGGTTGCATAATTTCAACAACAACAATAATACAACTCGTTGTTTGACCTTGCCAATGAAGGTACCGTTGTGAACGTAAAGGCTTGGGCGTTTGTTAAGGTATGACGCGACTGTACATCTTAATGTACTTCTTAATTTCAGTTTAATTGTTTAATTACCATAACCGATTACTGGACTACACGCCAGTTATCACGTGCAAAGTATTAGCAGACACAACAAGTAAACAGTCTCTTTAATCGTGTGAATACCAAATAATTGAAAACGCTTGATTTTCAGGTTGATGGCATTGACATCTTGGCGGAAATAATTGCACTAGTCCATGCACAGAAGAGACCATGTTTTACATTGTATTCGTTATTGTTATAATCCCATTCCACTTACCTACCTGCATATTTGAAGAGGCAGTTTGCGTATCTCATGTTACGTTCTTTGTTGTACGCGACATTATTTGAAAGAGTTGGAGACACTGCTTATAGACAGCAAGAAACACGGTCGTTGACCGCCGGCCGGCCGAATCTGTGCAGTATTTTCAAAACACTTTCAACCAAGAACCATTTGCTGATCATTCTAGGGAAGCATTACTGATTTACTGTACTTTTTTTTGTTAATTCTTGTAATTCTGTGTATGATATTTTGTTTCATTAGCCAGACAGTGTGTTACATCTTATAGTATGATCTAAGTAAGGAAGATTCCGCAAGAAAGTATGTAAGTATTACAAATCGAACATAAATTTAAGAAAAATGATCAGCGTTTAACGTGTGTGATAAGACAGAAAAGAAAGCGCGCATTTGCTATTCTGGAAACTTGAGCAAGGGGTGATATGTATATCATGGGAGCGATTGATAAAAATAATTTTATAAGAGCAAACGTGGATAGTTTTGAGATTTGGAATACTGCAGAGAATTTGTGAATATCATGTACTATCGCTATCGATAGGGTGCAGGGTGCTTATGTTTGTTTTAGTATAATATACTGTTAAAGTAAACTATGTACATTTGGGCCCTTATCCCTCATACATTCAAAAATACGTATTTTGTGAAGATGTGAGGAATAAACCGAAAATGAATTATCGTAAAACAACTAAACACACGTAAATGCCATTGCAAGTTGGACACAGGCACGACGATATCAACACTTGCACAGCAGCCAGTGTTCATTATGCATGGCAGAACAAGCATGCATGCATAACAAACGGAAAGTGGAATACTCGGATTGTATTAAAGCCAGCTGGGCTTAGGCCTATCCATGTTTATTATACACCTTCTGAAAGCCCTTATTTTGACAGAGAAAATAGTGACATGGGAGCATTATTGCATCCCATATAATGGACAAATCTCGAGAAGCAATGAAATAGTATGAATTCAATTTTAAAATGTCACATTTATTGTGTTTTTGTGCTGTAGATTCTACTTAACACAATTTTGTTCGGTGAAAAAAAGCTAAAAATAATATTGAAACTCTAATAGCATATCTGACAACTTTCTATAGAGATGGGTATTCTTATTAGGTCTACATACAATCCAGGGATCTTTAAGAAATGTACCTTATATTATATCCTTAGTTATTGTTGAAAAAAGGATAATCTAGATAAACAATTCAAGTAATGATTTATTTTTCTAACCCAAATGTAAACTTCAGCCTCTCGTTTTTGCATTGAGATTAATGCATCTTCAAGTTACGTAGTCTTTAAGTGAAAGAAACGTATACAGGGCTTGCTAATAAGGAAATATGCCCTAAAACAGAAATGTCTAGCTAGTTTCTATTAGTACACATCCAACCTGATTTAGCTGTTTGTTATACTAAGTATGAGGACATGCAGTTCAGTTCATTGCACTGGTCGTTGCGAGGCACACCGCACTCGAGACACGTAGAGACAGGCAACGAAACGAGTTACCTAGCTCAACGAACGAGGCCACAATTACTTATATTTTCGTTATTTTACATTTATCAACAAACAGTTATTTTTACCAGCTCTTCACGTTTACTCACGACATGGTGTATTTCTAAATAAAAAAGTGAACAGATATGCATTATTGCTATTCAATTATACGATTCCTTTGTGATAACAGACATTGTAATTTGCTTCCGATAATGTGCCAAATAAACCAAAACAAAAAATAAACTTGCCATCAAAATCCAATTTATACAAGAGTTGTGATTTCCCACTTAATATGTATTTCAAGTCTAAATCCTATTCAGTTACTAGCACTCAATACATTCTAAGTCTATATCCTATTCAGTTACTAGCACTCAATACATTCTAAGTCTCTATCCTATTCAGTTACTAGCACTCAATACATTCTAAGTCTATATCCTATTCAGTTACTAGCACTCAATACATTCTAAGTCTATATCCTATTCAGTTACTAGCAGTCAATACATTCTAAGTCTATATCCTATTCAGTTACTAGCACTCAATACATTCTAAGTCTATATCCTATTCAGTTACTAGCACTCAATACATTCTAAGTCTATATCCTATTCAGTTACTAGCACTCAATACATTCTAAGTCTATATCCTATTCAGTTACTAGCACTCAATACATTCTAAGTGTATATCCTATTCAGTTACTAGCACTCAATACATTCTAAGTTGTTCTGTATCGGCCGTGTATTTTGTTGATTCTGGCATTTGTCCGCAGGTGTTCGCACTGTCCAATCACTAATTAATATATTTCATATTTGAAATATCGATCTTTGATTGGTTATCGCTCACTCGTCGATGGTGTGTCCGGAGCCTACGTTACGTTACGTGTCATACTTACCTGGCCTGCTTAGTTTGGACCAAGTTGGTGTCAGTTGAAAACACTAGAACACTTGTAATGATATACCTTGGATTAACTTCGCATATAAAGGGACAGGGAAGCTCTGCTGGTCGTGAGAGGCGACTAAGAGACCGGATGCAATAGGCCCTTCAACCATCGAACCTTGATGGTAGTATCACGTATAAAACCGGACACACATTTTTTTTAAATGTCGCAATATAATGATACACGAAATCGAGAACCTGCAGAGTCTAGAGCGCACCATAGTGTGGCAAGCTCTACAGACTGAACGCTAAATTTATCTTACATTATGAATTTATAATCAGTAAGGGTGTTATTTGTATTGAATTTTCATTTTTTGTTATGGATTTAGTAATTAAAATAACTACCTTATGACTGATTAGAATGTTTGATATAGGTATCATTGTCAGGGCTTACCAAACGTCCAAATCACGTTGCGCTCTAGACTCAGATTTTCGATTTCGAGTAGCATTCTTGAGATGTAGCTGTAAGCCTCAGTTAAAAAATGAAAATTTCTTGCGATTTTTGTACTGAGAGTATCCCTGAGAGCTCTTAAACGAACAATAAACACACCACGTCACTGTAGAAATATAGGTGGGTGCACCTTTTTGTGGGTACAGCTTATTGTGGCCGCACATTGTTGTGGGTGCACCTTTTTGTGGGTACACATTGTTGTGGCCGAACCTTGTTGTGGGTGCACCTTGTTTTGGGTACACATTGTTGTGGCCGCACCTTGTTGTGGGTGCACCTTGTTGTGGGTAAACTTTTTTGTGGGTACACCTTGTTGTGGCCGCACTTTGTTGTGGGTGCACTTTGTTATGAATGCACCTTGTTGTGGGTGCACTTTGTTGTGGGTGAAAACTGCAACATTTGATTTTACCATGTGGTTGTTATTATGATTCGTACATGAAAATAGTCTATGGGTTGTGCGCGGCTGTGTGGGGAAGGCGCGGGGAGGGCAAGATCCACGTGCAACACACGGTATATTCATCATAATGCTTCACAACAGCTTTACAATGCGGTTATACAAGAGTCTACTAGTACTAATAAGATAATCAAGCGCCAACTCTCTTTTTCTCCTATGAGAGACAGATAAGTGCTGTCGTTGCAAGTGTTCGTCCGCGCTCCATATGAGCTGTCAGAACGGAGCTATTATTTTAATCAACTAACTTTTTTGGAAAGAGTAAGGTTAAGAAACCACCTAACCAATTACCCGAGACTTGAAAGAAGAAGTTACAAATGCACTTTTATTTATCGTCAGTTGTAACTAGAAATTACATTTCATAAATATTCTGTAGTACATAAGGTGTGTAGTACATAAAATGCCTAGAACACTAAAACACAAGCCAAATAACGAACCATCTGCAATTACCGAAGCTTATTTAATGATGTGCGCAAATATTTAATGAGTTATCTAATAGCTCGTAATGCCTCGTAACCTTCTTAACACTATTCATTTTATGACAAGCATAGTTGAGTTAAAAAAGTGTTCAGTAAATGGAACACCTTTTGTTTATATGTCTTGTGTATTCATTATTCAATCCAATGTGATTCAGCACATTTTGCATTTTGTTATCAATATTTATTAACAAATAACACTAAAGAGATGTAGGCATATGCACTAACAATTATTATTTATTACGACGACATTCGTATAGATGCTACATATAACAGAACGTGTGTTGAATCAATTGTTCACTTGTATCAATGTTACATGATTAGCTAACAATATGGCCTATCCACTATCCAGTGCATTTAATTCCAAACACAATTTACTCTCATATCTGTAAAAATTGACGTTTTACAATTGTGAAAGATCTCGGGAAATCAATAATAATGACCAGTTGGCACTATCACAGCCGAAACCTTTCTGAAAGTGGAGTCTTACACAAAACTTCAATTTTCTTACACAAATATTACAAACGTTTCTTCTGGTCATCACCTGCACTGGTGTCATTGTACGCTCTTGCAGGTAGATCTACGACCACAGCAAAACTAAACAATCTAAACACTTTGGCTTTAATAATGTTATCGACCATCCAAGACATCTACTGCGTGAGTGACGTCAACTCAATACTTATGTACTACAGAATATTTATGAAATGTTATTTTTAGTTGCAACTGACAATAAATAAAAGTGCATTTGTAACTTCTTTGACTACGAGACACACAATTATAATTAGCACAATGTCTCCTTATGTGAATCAGTTCTTGCAACTGAGTGGATCACTGAAAATACAGCATTATGTTATATTATTAGAAACTTGTTTTAATTGTAAATCTGAAACTCTGACGCGTCAGGAAATATAAGTTATTGCAAATAATTGTTAAAACAACTTTCCATGTATCTCTCTATGTACGTGTTCACTTACAGTTGCCATTCACTATCACGAGAATGCATAGACGTGATTACGATCACTCAAGTCAATGTCCGTCAAACTAAATATTGAAGTGAGGAATTTGTACAGGTTGTCACAAAGTAGGTTAATTCTTTGAGTTTCTAAACATGTCATACTTCTAAAGACATTATCAGCTAGCTGACAGGTGTCAATTCGCAGTAAATTGCGTTGAAGTACCCATACGACATCACATCATACAATTAGGAAGCTGTGTGTATCCACAACTGGTCCAGACATGCTTGTGAGATTACAATGTTCCCTCAGAACATAGGTCTAGAGCTTGCTTGGCTTCTGACCGCAAACTTCCAAGTATTCCACATACGATTTCCCGGGCCACAGCTGTACTCATTTGATGCTGACGTCTATATTCCAAGCACGTGTATCGTGATGACGTCACGCCGCACTGTCGCGAACATCTTCGAAGAGAAACTAGACAGACGGGCGAGGATATCGGTCACGTCGCTAATTCCACCGGCTCACACGGACAAGCAACATTGTGTTTCACCGTATCGTGGTTGTATTGCGCAACCTTATGTTGCCAGAATATCTCATTGACGGCAGAAACAACTACCGGTATTGTAGGCAACGCGCAGGCCTACAAGCAACATTGTGTTTCACTCGTGTCGTGGTTGTATTGCGCAACCTTATGTTGCCAGAATATCTCATTGACGGCAGAAACAACTACCGGTATTGTAGGCAACGCGCAGGCCTACAAGCAACATTGTGTTTCACTCGTGTCGTGGTTGTATTGCGCAACCTTATGTTGCCAGAATATCTCAATGACGGCAGAAACAGCTATACCGGTATTGTAGGCAACGCGCAGACCTACAAGCAACATTGTGTTTCACTCGTGTCGTGGTTGTATTGCGCAACCTTATGTTGCCAGAATATCTCATTGACGGCAGAAACAACTACCGGTATTGTAGGCAACGCGCAGGCCTACAAGCAACATTGTGTTTCACCGTATCGTGGTTGTATTGCGCAACCTTATGTTGCCAGAATATCTCATTGACGGCAGAAACAACTACCGGTATTGTAGGCAACGCGCAGGCCTACAAGCAACATTGTGTTTCACTCGTGTCGTGGTTGTATTGCGCAACCTTATGTTGCCAGAATATCTCATTGACGGCAGAAACAACTACCGGTATTGTAGGCAACGCGCAGGCCTACAAGCAACATTGTGTTTCACCGTATCGTGGTTGTATTGCGCAACCTTATGTTGCCAGAATATCTCATTGACGGCAGAAACAACTATACCGGTATTGTAGGCAACGCGCAGGCCTACAAATACAATATTAATTAGATTGGTAGTTGACTATTTCTCTAAGAAAGCAAACCCACATTCTGATACAACTGCGAGGGTATACAGTATGTTTATATACGCAACAATGCGTTGTGTGGATGCCTGAACGATGTACGGATATTGACGCACATGTAACGAAATGGTTGTTACCTTATTTTTATTTAGTAGATAGCATGGGGTTAAAGGACATTATAAGCACAACAATTCGTTATGTGGATGCCTATTGACGCGCCTATAACGAAGGGTTTTGATGTTTTTATTTGTATCTGTATTTAGTAGGAAGGTAAGGATGTGTATAAAGGACATTCCCTAAAAGGTGTGCCTTATTCGAGATTAGAAACCACGTATCTTGTGTTTTTATTCCATACAATACGTATAACGAGTTATCTATAAAAGACAAACGATAGATAATAACCTTACATACGAAAAATACTAACGAGTTTTTGCAATATGTCTTTCTACAGAAATATCACAGACTCGTTATGCGTACTTGTTTTTGTGAAGCCATCTCCCTCATGAGTTGAGTAGCCCAATAGCCCCTCATAAGATCTGCTGACGGGGGAATTGACCTCACTATCCTGCGCTTCAACTGAGCTATACCTCTGACGGGATGAGATTCATTTCGGAGCTCTGTGCTAATTTCACCACGCACGCAGAGAGACGAGTGAATCAATACGGATTAGCATAGACTCCGGAAACACGCGAACTTGGTACCCTTGAATCGTCTTGTGACCCCGTGACCCAATGAAGCAGCTAACAATGCACTCGCAGTGTGAATCAAGGGTTAGCAGTTTGAAGCACGCGTACCACTTTACCTCTGTAAGCAGCTTGGTTGTCCCAACATAATCTGACGTTTCATGACTTCAGCGCACAGGATGAATGTTATTACTTTTTGTAAGTAAAAAAAAATCATAAAAAATGAATCCCGGTTTCTGCGGAGAAGCAAACTTGGCCTCAACAAAACATTTGATGAAAAAAAAGGAGAGAATAAATCCCTTTGAACGAAGAATGACGTGATGTGAATCGGGTAAGCTTCGTTGATAGGAAAGGAAGCAAAGTGCTGTCGCTGCATAAAATAATGTAGGCCTAAGCCGCAGCTGGAGAATCACAAAAGGCTTTAATTTAATTACATCCATTTTTAGTGAACATTATCTTATATGAAAGCAATCAATAAATCTAATTAAATTACAAGTGCGTTATTTCTCACCCCCCCCCCCCCCCCTTCATCTAGCAGATAGAGCTATCCAGGTTGGAAGCTACTCAAACTGAAACGACTAATGCGTACTGTTGTCACACGCTCGTGTTCGGTTCCGACCTATCGTCCATGAGCCCATGACGGCTTCGGATAGGAATGGCATTGCCAAAAGGACACCAGAATAACAATAACACGTTATTGTTACATTTTATTTTCTGGATTTCACCTTGGTCTCCATAACGTCCTAACGTCCTAACGTCCTAACGTCCTAACGTCCTAACGTCCTAACGTCCTAACGTCCTTACGTCCTAACGTCCTAACGTCCTAACGTCCTAACGTCCTAACGTGTATCTTCTGCATAATCTTTTTCAATGATGCTAGACCTTCCACATTTTGTAATTATGACCGAATGACACTTAATACACACACATAAATTACCGACAGCGACATAAATCAGTTAACTGAATGCAGTAATTCTTTGCTCCCTTATACTCGTACTTTATTGTTTATGACAGAAACAAACTCTAGTTAACACAATAGAATAAAACAATAGGAGAAACTAAAACATGTATATTAGTTACAATGGAATACGAATATAACATGTATGCAAATATTCCTAATGAAATGATGTGGCTTGCATTCTTGAATATTAGTGTTTGCATTTCCTGAAACGCATTCTTCGACTGCACTCCAATAGTGTAGAAATGCGAAATGTGATTGGAATACAATGATTGCTGATTTAAAGAAAGGAAATCGTGATGACAATGTTTTAATTTGATTCTAGATCTTTTTTAAATGTGGTCAGTTTGTCATCAAATTCAACACTTACTTTATTATGTGACGTTACTTGTAAATACAGATCTGGTAGGGCGTACATGAATTTATACAAACATGTAATACTTTTGTTACAAAATGTATCTATTAAAAAGTGATGATAACAATCTGTTATTGATACGTAGAAATAAAAACACTGAGTGAAAGGAGGAGAGCACACAATACGGATTCAGCCTTTTTTAAACTTTGATTATATATATATATATATATATGTTATTCTGTAGGTTTTCGCGGACTGAAGAAGATGTAGTAGTAGGTTTTCGGGTTGCTGTCCACGTTACTTGCTCTTTAGAGACTGGTTGCTGGCCCAGAAATGGGCCATTGTCAATGTCTCGACGTTTCGACAAAATCGCATTTGCCATCTTCAGGAAGATTCGTTGGTTTCCGAAGCTGAGAACCGAATGGTTCGGTTCTCAGCTTCGGAAACCAACGAATCTTCCTGAAGATGGCAAATGCGATTTTGTCGAAACGTCGAGACATTGACAATGGCCCATTTCTGGGCCAGCAAACAGTCTCTAAAGAGCAAGTAACGTGGACAGCAACCCGAAAACCTACTACTATATATATATATATATAAAGTGAGGATACATTTTTCGGTTAAACCAATCCAAATTTTATTTATAATGATAATTGATAATGATAATGATAAATCATTATAAATAAAATTTAGATTGGTTTAACCGAAAAATGTATCCTCACTTTACATATTGCTACCAACAAAAACTAAAAAATAAAATATATATATATATATATATATATATATATATATATATATATATCGCCGTATAGTAAAGTTGCCCAGGCATGAGTAATGTCATAGAAAAACAATACCAATAGACGACGATGACGACGAATTATGATGATGATGATGATGATGATGATGATGATGATGATGATGAAGGTGATGATGATGACGATGAAGGTGATGATGATGATGATGATGACACATGCCCCATATCGTGAGAAACATGTCCGTGGTGTGTGAGATACTGGGCGTGGGCAGTGAGACAAGTGCGGACGATGAAGGTGTTGATGATGACGATGAAGGTGATGATGATGATGATGATGATGACACATGCCCCATATCGTGAGAAACATGTCCGTGGTGTGTGAGATACTGGGCGTGGGCAGCGAGACAAGTGCGGACGATGCAGGTGATGACGATGAAGGTGATGACGATGAAGGTGATGATGATGATGATGATGACACATGCCCCATATCGTGAGAAACATGTCCGTGGTGTGTGAGATACTGGGCGTGGGCAGTGAGACAAGTGCGGACGATGAAGGTGTTATCGCACAAAACCATAAAGAATAATTAATCCGCTTGTAATTTAACTTTCTAATGTAAAGTGAAATACTAAGTAGAAATAATGGAGCTATTAAAACTGAAAGTTTCAACGCTCGGACGAGCTTGAACGTGATCTACGGGTGTAGGCCTACTGCATCAACATAGAAAGTCATGTGTCGGTAAGATTACACACATTTCGGGATGGTACACTTGTTGCACCGTGAACACAGTCTTGCACGACACGATTACATTCATTGCTCTCAAAAGGAAAGGATGCATGTTTTCTTCAAATATGTCTACAATTTCAGCCGGTTGAGCTAGTACTGGTATAGGCCACGCAAAGCGAGAACGTTACTGTATACGCCATACTACGTGTTAGCTGTAACTCGGGAGGTCGCCGGTTCTATTACGGTCACCGGCCGGCAGTCCTGACTGGAGCTTTTTCCCGAGGGTTTCCTCAGTCGTAAAAGTTAATGCTGGAATTGAGTCATACTATCAGCCCTCGGACATTCCTTCACAAATATCCAAACAACCGTATATACCTAAACAGAATCACATCAGGTAACTATGGTGTGCACCCATATATATATATATATATATATATTGGTATAGGCCGACCATCTCTTGTACAAACATCTCGGCGCTTTGACGTCTGTATACGATCGAGCTACAATCACAAAGGCTGTGATATACGCTGGAATTCTACAAGACATGTATATTTAAAACTAGGAAAACGCTCCGCGTTGCCAGATGAGCGATTTTTTTTTTAGTAAATCAAACAAATCATTTTCATGTCATATTACTCTTACAAAAAAAAAAAAAAAAACGTGATTTTTTCCAAGATTGCGGCTCAGTTACAACCTTAGAATTTGTGTTTATTATTTCTTGATATGTTACTAATAATTGCAAGAAATATTACTTAAAACCGTCAAGACGTTTTCTTTAAATAAACTAAAACCTTCAAGTTGTGTTTTCAATGGATTTCCGAATAATTTTATGCGACCGTGCTCTTCTAAATAGGCTCTTATTCATAACATATTAAACTTATCTGTGTATAGAAATTTGCATTATGTAGATACAAGCTAGACCTAAAACGTGATATTGTTAAATCATACAATAACCGCATTTAAACCATAATAAAAGATAAAAGCTTTGACTAAGTTCGACCAAGTTCGTTGTTAACTTTAGCATGTTTGCCGTGAAAGTTATAAAACTTAACAAATCATTGTAGCCATTCTATGATAGCTATCGAAATTCCAAATGGGGCATTCTATCGAAATTCAACCAATGTAGGTTGCCGACTTATTTCTGATATTTTTCAAATTTGAATCATTGATAACTACTTACTTGCAGATAGTAACACAATTTGTTTTATTTTTTTCGGATGAACGGTTTCCGTTTAGTTGTTACGGGCCTTGAAAGTTCAGTCCGTGTCGCGAAAATGGCAACTTTGAGGGTTTGCGTTTAATAGTGCCACACCTTAAGGGGTTAAGCTTTTGGTTTGTTTTTTTTCTTTTTAGGACCATAATTGAATAGTTATACTAGAATATGTTTTCAGAAATTTGACACCTAACATGCAAGTAGTCCAAACTGAAGGTCAAATTCATCATATTAATTCGTCGTTTTTGCAGATTTTGGGGTGTAATAACTCTGAGGGGGTTGAAGATAACTATCCAATTCTTTTTGCATTAAATACTCTTTAGCCTTCAGTATTAGAAACAAAATACGTTTTTTGTTTTTCTGTACCCTTTATATCCAAAAATATTCCCAAAATTTAGTCCAAAGTCAAATTTGAAAATTTTCAAGGTCAAATTATAGAAAAGGGATACCTTAATTTTTTTTTTAAATTCGGAGTTTTGTTTAACTATGTGCATAGAACAAAACTGCCAAATCTTATGTGTTACTCAGTCTGGTTTAGGAGTTACAGCCCCTCTAAAAAGGGAGTAATTCGTCCACTTTATCCGTCTGAGATTCTCAAATATATTACCAAATTACCTTTAAAAATAAATAAAGAAGTCTTTAGCATGTTCCGAAAATGCAGTTTACGGGGGTGGAAAAAGGGGGTGATTTTTTATGAGAACACCATTATCACAAGAATTTGTTTCACAGGTGATGGCATTGTCTCAATTGAACATGTAAAGAACAGCGTTACCAACATAACAAGTACATACGTAATTCCACCGCTCTGGCTTCGACAGGTTAGGCGAGGTCCTTGGAAAAACAATAGAGCAAACGTCCAGACCAACCAACCTTGCCACGTTTTGCTTCACAAACATGGACTTGAATTTCGAGTAACAGATCTGGCCGTGTCGCTCTAGCGCAGCATTCGAGCAGTGAAAACTCTGGCTGAAAAAAACTTGTCACAATTCTCTTCAACTTCCGTAACTTGCAATGTAATCGTTCGTTCGGTGGGTAACACAATGCAAATGCCCAGCAGTGTTCTTGGGTTTGATTGTTGCGTTGACACCTTTCTCCCATATAAACACCGTGTTCTCAAATTGATGTAGCTCGTATGGTATAGAATACTCGTATTCTGCTCACTAACTCGTCCCTGAACGGTTAGCAGACAATGATTATTACAGAACAGGATTTTGCAATCAGTTCGTCTACTTTTGTCGCAAATTGTTCGATTGTTCATCAATTTCTTAAAACTATCTTATATGTAAAAATTAGTGTAAAAATACATGCGTTTCAGACTAGGGAAAAACATTAAGTATGAAACTTTTGGCGAGAGAAGTGCATAATGGTATTAATACGCATTGTCACAGTACTATCATGCACGTATTTTTAGAGAGAAGACGATGATCTATGCTCTAGTGATAAAGAAACCTGGAGCCGGATTCACAAAAAGTCTTAATTAGGGCAGGTCCTAAGTCTACTGTACCGTCTGAGCTATTATAAGTCCATGGTAGGCCTACTACACACCCCAATTGATGGCTACTTTCGTGGAAATTACAGTGAGCTTGAAATATTCCATGGGTGGTGTCTTAAAGTTTCGTGTTTTGTTTCCTTTTAAAACAGACAAATGCGTATGTCAAGGTAAGTTAACGGTATCTATTTATGTTCACACTTTGAAGTCATAGGCGAATTGCCACCATCTTTGAACAAAGATAAGACCAACTCTACTGGGACTAAATTTTGGTCTCAAGTGTTTGTTATTTCCTAGGGTTTCTTAGCGATGTTGAGTCGAGAGTATGTGCAGGTCCGTATCAACCAATAGCGTGCCATAATCTAGTGGTCCTAAAGTTAGGCCAGGGCTAAGTTAAGACTTTTTGTGAATCCGGGCCCTGGGAACCCCTAAACTTAAACCCAAACACATCTCATGATGGGCTAGCAATACTTGTTGACAGTAATATTTGTTTACAGCAGTACTTGTTGACAACAATACTTGTTGACAGCAAAGCAATACTTGTTGACAGCAATACTTGTTGACAGCAAAGCAATACTTGTTGACAACAATACTTGTTGACAGCAATACTTGTTGACAGCAAAGCAATACTTGTTGACAGCAATACTTGTTGACAGCAATACTTGTTGACAGCAAAGCAATACTTGTTGACAAGTGTGTCTCGACGATGACTCGAACCCAGGTTATCCTTCTCTAGATCAATGTAAATGTAATCAAAACAAGCACTACTAAAATTTGGTTTTGGTTCCTGTGCGCATGGAACAACAAATACTTGAGCCGCAATTAGCTTTACAACAAACTAATTAAATTGCCAACCGGGGTGATCTACTTCGGCATTACAATGACACCCCCAATATTTACACTTACGGTTATCTACATATACCAAACAAAAATTTGCAAAAAAGAGGCCAAGCCAAAAACGGAGAAGACAAACCAAAGAGGGCACACGTACAAAAACGCCAATTTCAAAAGAGGCTCAACATTTAAAGGGGTGATATCTAAAATTGTGGCCAAGCCAATTATTTTATTTCCAATATATAAATATTGTAATTATAATGAAATAAACAAATATATACAATGTTTACATCACCTAATAATTGATTAATAAATATATATTTACAACAATTACAAAATTAAATAAACTTATCGAAACATTTCGAGGTGGGAAAAACAAAATTAACACACTGTATTTATAAATAAAAGCTTGGCCGATGCATTTGCATTCTCAGTTTTATTTTCCAAGTCCTGAAAATATGTTTCTTGAATTACATATTAAATTGATTTCAAAGCTCATTAACTTGATGAGTTATTACCATTATGGCTTTACAGTACGTAATATTAATAATATATTACCCAAAGCCTAATTACAAATTCATCGGCCAAGCTTTTAATTATAAATACAGTGTGTTAATTTTGTTTTTCCCACCTCGAAATGGTAATTTAATTTTGTAATTGTTGTTAATATATTTATTTATCGATTATTAAGTGATGTAAACATTTATATATTTGTTTATTGCATTATAATTACTATATATTCACAATATTATGAGCCAATAAACTTGAACTTGAACTTAAAAAAAAATATTTATAAATTGGAAATAAAATAATTGGCTTGGCCACAATTTTAGATATCACCCCATTAAATGTTGAGCCTCTTTTGAAATTGGTGTTTTTTGTACGTGTGCCCTCTTTAGTTTGTAACGGTTTGTCTTCTCTGTTTTGGGCTTGGCCTCTTATTCGCAAATTTTTGTATTTTTGTTTGTTATATCAATGCTTTTTATTTAAAAGACTAATCTTGGCATTTTGTAAGTGACTAGCGGAGGCTCGCCGAACTCGCAAGTTGGGAGTTCGACGAACCTCCGCTAGGCGGAGATCAAGCGGACCTTGTCATTTTGTTGGTGATTTTCTTTCCCGTAATTAAAACTAATTATTTTGTTACATGGTCACTGTCCAAGATAGGATTCTGAAAGCTTACTCAGTAGTCTACATTGATGGCAAAAACGTTGTGACACAAAATTATTGTTTTCGTCGGCAACTTTTAATAATAACTAATTTTTGGGGAGTATTTATTTGTTTTCAGGTTGGCATTCTTTCCAATTACAATTTTTTTTTTGTGAAATAGGATACCCCGGGAGTTGCAAAAAATTGGTTCAAAATTTGGTGTTTACATCTTTATTCGTTTGGGGCCCACAGACAGACAAGGAATTAGCCAGTAGTAGTTAACTGAAGAATTTTTAATTTTTTTAATGATCTTTACGACTTAATATATTCCATGCGCAACATCCGATCGGGATGAGATTTGAAATGGGTAGTTTCGTGGTAAAAACCCACCGACTAAAGAAAATTTGAGGTTTCCATCTATTATGGTTTTGCGTCAGCAACATCGTGTTAAGTGTACTTCGATGTTTGCAGTAAGAGTCGCGTAGTGTAAGCTCGCGCATGGCGCTCCCGCGCGCCTAGATGCGTACGAAACGTATGACAATTTCATTACAATGAAAAAATCGATTACCAAAGAAACTGTTGCTTGTCGATCTATTAAGTTGGTGACCATTATTGAGATGGTCGACTTAGCATCCCGTCAGCTTACTTCTCGAAATTATTTTGCGATTGTAAATTTGAGACAGTCTATCATGTGTATCAGCAACATCCGTACTGCATTTTGATTTGATAATTTTCATGTCAGAAAAACAAGATTCACAAAAGTACGTTGAAACAATTGTACATTTTAAGTTATTGTACTTTCATTTAATTTGAAGGTCTGGTAGCATACACATGGTTCCAAAACTTCTGGCTTTTATATGAATGTAATTTTTTTGTGTTCATGATCTTATTATTATTTTTGTTATTTATTATTTATTATTTTCGGTTGAAAGTGGAAGAAATATTTTGAAACATGTACAGCCTCAACTTGTTCTTAGTCACGAGAAGGTTTGTCGTGCATATCATAGAGAAATGGTTCAATGTTGATTGCTCTTTTTTGTCGCCAAAATGTGATGCCATCTTATTTCTGTATTCCGAATCTACATGTTAGTGACAACTGACAATAGATAGCGATCTAATCGCAGTCGTCACGATCGACCATGGTCGCGAAACTTAAAGCCTAATTTCATACCTTTTCTTTTTAACAATGTATATTTTATTTGTAATACGTAACTGAAGACAATACTGGAACAACGCGAGGAACTTTTACATTTCTATTAGTTTCTCTTACATATTAAATGACTCGTAACCACGACCAGACCTGTAGATGAATACGATTGTTATTAATTGCCTCATATCACGTGTGTTTATAAGAATCATATCTCGTTACACCAACATAAATTAGATGACCACACCACAATACAACCTGATATGTAGCTCGCCTGTAGCCTTCTTAGCGCACGGAGTGGACATTGATAACATGTATGTACAACATGCTTTCTTGAAACGGTTTCAGAACTACAAGAGCTTTACATGTAATACAAGACAGTACGTAACGTATCTGCCATCAAAATGTTGGTTGCTATTTTATGATAATAATTATACTAAATTAGACCCCGAGCAACTTTCAAACTGTTTGTTGGGTTCATCGCTACACCACAGCACCTCGGGTGTACGCAAATAGGTTTTTAGGACGGTTCGTGGATTGTAAAATGGTGAGCGTGCGTGGGACATGAAACTAGCACGTCCAGGAAATATATGTTTCAAACCGCTGATCCAAGGCGCATGATACCCCGGGAAGTGGGATCGAATCCCGTATACAGCATCACTAAGTAATCGTCTCAAATAGACAGGGACACAAAAAAAGCCACAATTACTACCGCTCGATTAAGCGTCAGACAGAGCCAATAGACTTGACGAGTACTGAAAACACTGTTGCACTGGACTACAATGCATGAAGTGCCGGTTTGGCTATACCAGGACTAATGTTCACGTGTACGTCACAACGCACAACAAAATAAGCCACGTCGATTCTTGGGCCTCCTTCGGATTATCCAAGCAGCGGATTTCTTTTCCCAGCGGTGCTTGTTTTAGAATTTAGAGTAAAACACGGACCGGCAATCTTTTCGCTGTGAACCATTGTGACAGCGACTATTTGTCATGACCAAGCGACCCGCCGATTGGAAATTGCGTGGTCCGAAGTAAAATGGTTTTCAATTTGCTATTTCAGGGCTCGACTTTAACCCGTTCTAGATAATATCGCATCGCAAATGGTAGTCAAGTTCTTAATTACTACTTTTGATATTTTTTTATTATGTTTATTATTGATATAATACAGGATCAAAATCCCACAGATAACAAATAAAGATATAAACGTGAACAATCCAGACACGTCATGTTTATACTTCTCACTTTTAACTTTCTTATTATTCTATTTTCGATGAACTCACACTCATAGAATTATTTCATTCTATTCAGTTGGAACTCGTCAGTGTATCTTTGGATCCCTTACTATTAACTTACTTTTACTTTACTTATTACGTCTTAACTATTTTTCATTTCATATGCATATCAGAATGAATGTGAATTAGCCGGGATTTAATCCATTCATGCATTTCTATACAAGTGTATCCCGTGCGGGGGTCCTATTCTGTAACTTTTTGTTGTGAATCATGAAACGAATTCTGCTTGAATTCGAACTTATCATGTGGTATGTAATGTTATATTGAGTAAACACGTCAAAATTCAGGCAGATTTCATTTCAGGATATACAATAAAACGTTACAGAATAGGGCGGAGAGAAATGTTTCGAATGTGAAGATATGTTAAAAATTAAAGTGTTAAGAAAACAGGAACTCTTCGTTAATCAAATTAAACGCTCAATTTTGAAGTATGTAAAAAAAAAAAATTCACACACTCATAGGGTTAGGTGATATCTTAAATGGGTTGAAGAACACGTTTACAATGATTTGCATTCCGGAACTATTTGAGAGTCAACTAAAGGCTAACCAAAAAACATTGCAATAACATTCTATAAATTGCTTTCTAGGTTAATATTTTTAATGCATTGCATCAGAGTATCTGACTCAAATTTATTACTGTAATGCTATTTTGAACAGAAGGCCATAGTTACTAGATATTGTGTTTTTGTGGGGACTATATTATATTGGGAACTCATTGGGAATTCGTTAATATACGGTATTTTAATAAAGGAATCTTTTTCTAATAAGAAAGATCGTAAACATATCGCTCTTGGCCTGTGCTATGGCTGCCTCCCCCCCCCCCCCCCTCCCCTCCCCGAAGTGTGGTGTGACTATACAGTGCAATTCTCATATCCTGCTCAAATTCCTTCTGAACGTCCTTGCGAGGAATCGACCTTGCCGATAAAATCAGCGCATCAGTTCTACGTTCTACCATCTTGCACAACGCTCAAGAACTGCAACCCGGAAGTAAACAGAAGACACACTATAAATCAACGTTGTTTAATACGAGAGTAGAAAGGTAAAGCCTTCCGAAAATTATCATTTATCTTACAGTAGGCCTATACCACGAGATAATAAAACCAACATTTTCCTGATTTTAAATACTGCAGTAGTAAATGTGAACGAACCGCCAACAACGTGATACCGATTCATACGTAAGTGACATTTATTTGTCCGTGTCTGGCAGTACGTAATGTTTCGGTTTTGAGCAATTTAACTATTCCTGAATATAATCACCTCCTTATGATTCGAGCTACTCATTGTAACAATATGCATCAACTAAAACCAAATCAATTTTTACCTACATAACATGATACCAGCAGTATTACTACACGAAGGTAAATCGACAATTAAGGTTATAATTAGGCCTATACGATTATTAGTAATATAGCCACTTGTTCCGGGCTCATGATTGCGAAAACGTGAACTGTGTGGCGTCTACGTCTTCCTCTTGTTGATAACTATCACTAGTTTTCTTCCACTGGGAGGGACTGAAACTAGGGACTCTCTTGAAGTCATTACTACAGATAGTCAGTTACAAGATAGACTTTATTATTATTATTCCAAAGTAAAAGAGGTAGATGTCAATGAATTACTAAATGTGGGTTGTAGGTAATAAATGTATTGTAGGTTCGTACTTAAACGAGATAAAATTTTAACAGTGCCAGTATTACCGGTAAATATTTGGGAGGTCGAGGGTTCCTTCCGCCACATGTTATGAGGTTTTCCTTGTCTACGTACAGCCTTCACACATATAAGTAACTACCTAACCCAAACATACATGTCGAGTCATTAGACGCTGACTTTTTTGCGTAGTCTAATGAAAAAGTCCACCGCTCAACGAGGCTTCGTTCGACCAACAGCGCAGGTTTCGTTTTGTCTGTGACGTCGACCGATACGGGTTCGATCGTGTGGCTGAAATCCCCATTAAAATTAAACGCTAGAAACGTCTCATTTCTACGTCTCATAACTCACTCAATTGTTGCCCGATTTCCAAATGAGTGACATCGACGTAATCTGTGAATTATTTTGATTTCGTTGAGTGTTTGTTCTTCTCGATTCTGATATACGTGAGGTTTTTATGATGATGCGAGACAAAACTTGTAATCGCCCGCCCGCTAAAAGCATGCGTGATACACTGATACCGTGACCACGCATAAGGTTTCAAACGACCGAATTAATTGTAATACGTTGATTGAATTTGGAACCAAATTCTATATGAAACTGTCATCTTTCATACGATGGAAACAGATTTTAGCTATACATATAAACAAATGACTTACGACGTCGACGTGTTATTTGAAGTGTCTCAATGAGCCGAACGTTAGCGAGAAAGCGCGCATGCTTTTAGCGGGCGGGCGATTACAAGGTTTGTGTTCATCATCATAAAAACTTCACGTATATTAGAATCAAGAAGACCAATCACTCAAAAAATCACAATGATTCACAGATTACGTCGTTGTCACTCATTTGGAAATCGGGCTACAATGGGGCTCCGAACTGCCAAACTTGCTCACTAGGAGCGCTAGCGCATTAGATCCTCGAATCTAGCAGGGGGGTGTGGCAGGTGTAATGCGAACAACACAGCTATGTCTGACAGGAGTTTTTTTATGGTAATGAAAATTGTTTAAAATAAGCAAAATGACGTATTGCTGCGTCCCAAATTGTAAAAATAATGGTGGGAATAAATTTCCCAAAGACAAAAAGCTTAGAAAGGCGTGGGAAATCGCGGTGAGGCGGAAAAATAGGCATCCCACCTCAACTAGTGTTGTTTGTTCCGCACACTTCAAGTCTGACGACTTTCATGTTGAGGGATATACTTCAGGTAGATCATTATTGGCTGTAGGCCGAAGTCAATAGATCATCAATAAATATATTCCTAATACCAGGTTTTTGTTTACTCCTACGGAATGTCAGAGATTCGGCGAGGCTTGGGTAGGCCTACTAACCTCAAGTGTAGCTAGCTGTTGGCCTCCTTGCTAGGGCTAGGTCCTAGGCCTACCTTGGTCGTAATATTATCTGTGGCGTAACCTTATGTTTTGTCATTACTAGGTTAATTTTTAAATTCGAGTTTCTACTTCCATGTTGGCCTACGAAAGCATCAATATTGTGACAGATAATGACATGCTTTGTTTATAAACAGTATCTTATGCTTAATTGTCACTAAAACCATGGTTATTGTCATACAATGAATGTAGCGCATAGGTAGGCGAGTCTACCAAGCCCTATGCATACAGGCTACACCGAGGGCTAGGCCTAGCCCTATTTCTTAGTAGGCCTACCTACACATCATAGGCTGTTGGATTTATTTACGTAGAATACGTCGCCTACTAAACAATGTTACTAATAAAAATAAGCCCCAATTAATTTAGTTTTTACTGAATAATAATTATTGACACAGAGTTATTGCTTCATACCTAGAGAGAAAACACGAAATTCGCACCTTGGTACAAGTACAAGGAGGCAATTTGGTATCCCCATTTATATCCTTGTACATTTCAGGTGGGGGAGTGGTCATAATATGATCCTCAGCATTAACAACATCGTCTCCTTTAAAGTTTTTATTGCGTTCATACGCATTTAATCTATAAAGAAACGACAAGATAATTAGGTACGCCCGGCATAAACAACATTTGCTAAGCCCAGCATGCAAGCTCAAGCCCTAGGCCTTGAAGGCTAATTTTTATAAACTCTCAAAATCCTCGCGCCGTGCCTATAGGTATAGCTTTCAAGCAAATTCGCCTTCTTTCCGTGAAGAGGTGCACCACGCTTTCTCAATTCGTCTTTAATTGCTTTTAATGTTAATTTTTCTATTTTGTTAGGTCTCAAAATGTGTCTTTGTTAGGCCTAGGTCTACACTATTTGCCATATTAGGCCTACTCATGTGTTTACTTTGTCGACAGGGGGCAAACTAGCATAAACACAAAAAGAATAATGGTGTTTCCCTATTCCCCTCAAAAGGTGTAGAAATTTGTCTTTTAATATGGCCATTCCAACCCTTTAAGTAACCAAGTGTGGCATGACTGCGGAGAGGAAATAGGCCTGTATCTACTAAAACCACGCAATCAACCATTTCTAATTTTAACCTACTGAGCCATCACATCGCTTTATATTTTGCATATGTAATAAAAATATATTAATGGCCAGTTAGATTTTAAGATCATATAAGATAGAAATGTCTTGAAGAGTACTAAGTGATTATAGTGAAATGAGGTGACATGACGTTTACAACGTGCAACACGCATCCACTTGTCGTCTGCTAGTACAACACGTTCGGAGCTACGGACGTGGCGCGCTCTGCGACGAGCTTTGCCTTCGCAGCCCCATTAAGTGAGACGGGACGTGGAAGTGAGACTTCATTTTTCGGGATTTCAGTCACACGATCGAACCCGTGTCGGTCTACGTCACAGACAAAACGAAATCTGCGCTGTAGGCTAAAACGAAGCCTCGTTGACTGGAAGCACTTTTTCATTCGACTTACGCAAAAGCGTCAGCGTCAAATGACACGGCATGTATGTTTGGGTTTAGTGGGCCTTTAAAGAAGCACATTTTCGTTCGTAAATTATAGCGGTTTATCTTACCTACAAAATACAAAATAAAGCTCAAATTCCTCAAACGGCTGGTCAGTGGTTTGCAGTTGTCTGTAGTAATAGCTTCGCTGTTTTCAATCTACGTACCATACATGTAGACTACGTATTTAACTAGACTGACTCTTAACCTATAAAATTTAAAATGGATCGTTGTTTTAATATAGGCAAGTACATTAGGGCCCGGATATCATGTCATAATAAATATCACTATATTGGTTGTAGTTTGCTTTAGGGTTTCAACTTCAACTCAACCAGGGTTTCCCTTTCAACTTTTCTGATATTTATATCATTATAATCTTGGCAAATCCTGCCCCCAATCACAAACTCTTTTTTCGATGTTGGAAGTATAAAGATAATCAAAGTCACGTTTCCCAAGTTGTAATCACCGAAAAAGTAAACATACTCATGACCTAGATTATCTGTCATGCACATCTTGACAGCCATCGTTTGGTCTGTCTGAGGCCTGCGTGCCTAAAGAACAGCGGACATCCTCGCAAGGTGCTGAGTGTGCCTCCCAGTCAGTAAACAAAAGGAGGCCACCGCAATAATCGTGGCAATAAACTTCCACTTACGATCCTCTGCGTCTTGTCCGGTGCGATGACGGTGATGTCGAAGCTTCTCGCCTTATTCCTGCCCCCGAAGCGTTTGGGGTTCCCTCCCAGGGAGTCCTTCGAGCCGAGCTCCTGCTTGAGACGGACTCCGATGAGACTGGGGACCTTGGTCACTAGGGACAAGCGTCGGGACAACTTACGCCCTATCTTGGTGCGTCGCGACGCCCGGGCTAGCGCGCTGCCCACACTCTCCATCATTAAACTAGCGTCGTATCACTTCACTATCACTTGTCACTCACTAACACTCCGATCGCTCTGATCAGCACACATAACAGCTGTGTAATCAGCCTGCCTCTTGGTCTCGACCTGAGGCAACAATGTAAGACGAGTAGAAATAGAATAGTGACTTATGGAATCACCCAATAGCCATTAGCAACCATTTGACAGAACCGTCGCAATTCACAATTAGAATAATTTCAAATTAGTCTATTCTCTGTTTGATCTAGATATTTGATGCTCGTTAAATTGTCAACAAACACGATAAGGTATATACACAATTTAGTTTTATACTAGAAAATATGTCACGTTCCCTGAATGAATATTACATTATTATTTTATTAGATATCTCAAGAGTAGCATAGTTAATTAGTATGCACGTACAACTGCGGTTCAACAGTGTAACGCAAAAAGAAAACGCTAAGGTGAAACGGGAAAAACTATCACTACATATTTATTATTTCGTTGTTGTTGCTTGAATTGATTGATATGTGTAATAATTGGTTAATTATTGAACATTAAAATAAATGTATCACACGAAAAAAATAAAATAAAAACACTTCACAGTATCGCGACGATAATCAACTGTACACTGGTCCGCGAGTTTTCTGACAGTTTGCCAGCGAGGTTAGGTCGCTGCGTCAACTCTCGAAACACGCACAAATACTACGTAGGAATCTACACAATCGTTAGCAAAGCTAAAGCCTAAATCACAACAAACTAAGTGTTCGCGAGCTCGACAGCGCAGCCGAGTGACAGCGCGCAGCGTGGTTATAGTAATTGCGGTCAGACGGAGCAGCCTGTTGCTTCGGCTGCTTCGGGGCACCCACTGTACTGAATAACCTACCTCGTTCGACAAGCGCTACCGGTTTCGTTGATGCGGCGCTAGTTTCGCTCAGCCGTTCGTTACGTCACGAGACGGAGGCAGTTGGATAGGCAAAGGTGTTCGTGTTGAAATTAGCGAAACTGTCTCCGGTAAACAAGTGCATGTCGTGAGCGCGGGGGCAGACTTTGAGGGGGTCGGGACGCCACTACCACAAGGGTTATTGACTCCAGTGACCAGAGGGGTGCTGAGTCAAGTTGCCCCAACGTAAGTTCTCTCATGCTTACGACAGCTCGAATGTTGCACTTCTCTATAGTTATACTTGTCAAAGGTCCATGAGGGATACTTTACTACCTTCAGTTGGTTATCTGGAACGGCGGGCGTGGTTAATTAGGAAGGTTTGTGCACTCTAATCAGCTGAAGACTGCATTTACGACTGTGTAAAAGATTGTCAGGAATCTGTTGATTTTATTTGAATAAACGAGCATGAAATGGACAGTAAATAAGGATCTGCGAATACTTACGTTGAGGCTAGAGTTCAGTTTTTTGTAGCTATTCTAATTCGTGTATGTACGCAGGTTGCAGCTTGCAGAATAATACGTCACAGCCGTGTAAGGTTGCAGGATACGTCACACGTCACAGGCTCACAGCCGTGTAAGGTTGCAGGATACGTCAAAAGCTCATAGCCGTGTGAGGTTGCAGGATACGTCATAAACTCATAGCTGTGTGAGGTTGCAGGATACGTCACAAGCTCACAGCCGTGTGAGGTTGCAGGATACGTCATAAACTCATAGCTGTGTGAGGTTGCAGGATACGTCACAAGCTCACAGCCGTGTAAGGTTGCAGGATACGTCACAAGCTCACAGCCGTGTGAGGTTGCAGGACACGTCACAAGCTCACAGCCGTGTGAGGTTGCAGGATACGTCACAAGCTCATAGCCGTGTGAGGTTGCAGGATACGTCATAAACTCATAGCTGTGTGAGGTTGCAGGATACGTCACAAGCTCACAGCCGTGTGAGGTTGCAGGATACGTCACAAGCTCACAGCCGTGTAAGGTTGCAGGATACGTCACAGGCTCACAGCCGTGTGAGGTTGCAGGATACGTCACAAGTTCACAGCCGTGTGAGGTTGCAGGACACGTCACAACCTCACAGCCGTGTGAGGTTGCAGGATACGTCACAAGCTCACAGCCGTGTAAGGTTGCAGGATACGTCACAAGCTCACAGCCGTGTAAGGTTGCAGGATACGTCATAAGCTCATAGCCGTGTAAGGTTGCAGGATACGTCACAAGCTCACAGCCGTGTGAGGTTGCAGGATACGTCATAAGCTCATAGCCGTGTGAGGTTGCAGGATACGTCACAAGCTCACAGCCGTGTAAGGTTGCAGGATACGTCACAAGCTCACAGCCGTGTAAGGTTGCAGGATACGTCACAAGCTCACAGCCGTGTGAGGTTGCAGGATACGTCATAAGTTCATAGCCGTGTGAGGTTGCAGGATACGTCACAAGCTCACAGCCGTGTAAGGTTGCAGGATACGTCACAAGCTCACAGCCGTGTAAGGTTGCAGGATACGTCATAAGCTCATAGCCGTGTGAGGTTGCAGGATACGTCATAAACTCATAGCTGTGTGAGGTTGCAGGATACGCCACAGGCTCACAGCCGTGTGAGGTTGCAGGATACGTCACAAGCTCACAGCCGTGTAAGGTTGCAGGATACGTCACAAGCTCACAGCCGTGTAAGGTTGCAGGATACGTCACAAGCTCACAGCCGTGTAAGGTTGCAGGATACGTCACAAGTTCACAGCCGTGTGAGGTTGCAGGACACGTCACAAGCTCACAGCCGTGTGAGGTTGCAGGATACGTCACAAGCTCACAGGCGTGTGAGGTTGCAGGATACGTCACTGGCTCACAGCTGTGTAAGGTTGCAGGATACGCCACAGGCTCACAGCCGTGTGAGGTTGCAGGATACGTCACAGGCTCACAGCCGTGTGAGGTTGCAGGATACGTCACAGGTTCACCCGTGTGAGGTTGCAAATGCAGGATACGTCTTAAGCTCACAGCCGTGTGAGGTTGCAGGATACGTCACAAGCTCACAGCCGTGTGAGGTTGCAGGATACATCACAAGCTCACAGCCGTGTAAGGTTGCAGGACACGTCACAAGCTCACAGCCGTGTAAGGTTGCAGGATACGTCACAAGCTCACAGCCGTGTAAGGTTGCAGGATACGTCACAAGCTCACAGCCGTGTAAGGTTGCAGGATACGTCACAAGCTCACAGCTGTGTAAGGTTGCAGGATACGTCACAAGCTCACAGCCGTGTAAGGTTGCAGGATACGTCACAAGCTCACAGCCGTGTAAGGTTGCAGGATACGTCACAAGCTCACAGCCGTGTAAGGTTGCAGGATACGTCACAGGCTCACAGCTGTGTAAGGTTGCAGGATACGTCACAGGCTCACAGCTGTGTAAGGTTGCAGGATACGTCACAAGCTCACAGCCTTGTGAGGTTGCAGGATACGTCACAGGCTCACATTTGTGTAAGGTTGCAGGATACGTCACAAGCTCACAGCTGTGTTAGGTTGCAGGATACGTCACAAGCTCACAGCCGTGTAAGGTTGCAGGATACGTCACAAGCTCACAGCTGTGTAAGGTTGCAGGATACGTCACAGGCTCACACCCGTGTAAGGTTGCAGGATACGTCACAAGCTCACAGCCGTGTAAGGTTGCAGGATACGTCACAAGCTCACAGCCGTGTTAGGTTGCAGGATATGTCACAAGCTCACAGCCGTGTGAGGTTTTAGCTTAGTGGGGAGTCTTATTTAATAGTCCGGTTCAGAATCGCATTTCCGTTCGATTTGTGAGGAGACCATTTTTTTATGATTGTTTATTGTAGAGGGGCACTAGAAGATAAAAAATTGCGAGTATATGTTTTTGAAAATTGGATTGTTGGACCCAAATTTGGATTTTGTTTTTTTCACACTTTGGGCCATAACTTCTCCGAAATTGGTCTAATCAAAAAACTTTAAATTACAACTATGTTTATAAATTTAAGTGCAATAGGATAAAAATAGTTTAATTTTGTTTATTTTTCAAATGTACAGTCAGTGACACAAGTCTAGGGAGCATCTGTTTATGTCACGTTTTAGAACCTGTACCGACTAACAACATCTTTTCTGAATTCATCATTTAATCAGTTTTATTTAATTAAAGTAACGTATCGATTAAGTGGTCTGCGATTTTTGTATCTTAAAAACTATGGAAAATAGCCTAAGCTGAGGAATCGCGTCGATTTTGAGGCTGGGGATTTTTTCGTCGCGACTAGACGTGTTCCAGGCTAAACACGAACTCGTCATTGTTGTTTGATGGTTTGGCATTATTCAATAAGGCGGTGGAACCAAGTGGAACGAGAGCAATTATGCTGTGATCTAAAACCTACACGCAAATGTTCGAATTTGTGAGAAATATCAATTTGATTTTACTAAATAAATGTGTGAGGTAAATAAATGAAGAATTCTTGAACATAGCGAACCAACTTCAAAATCGACGAAAATCGTTATCTTCATGAAATCAGCCACTTTAAAAAGTCAAAGCATAAACATCTGGAATTAGGACCATCAAGAATCAAAATTGTCTCAATTGCAAGCCATTTTACACTCAAAACTAACAGGTTGCGGTCAGACCCAGGTGAAAAAATTTCCAAACAGGTGATAGTTTTGTAACACTCGGGGAGCTATGACCTAATTATTTATTATTATTTTTAGACGAAATGGAGCCGGATATCGACTTTGATGACGATTTGATAGAAAACTGTGGTGACGATTCTTCCGACGAATCGGCTGAAGACGAATAAGATTAGATTAAACTCTTAACCCCATTTTCTATTTGGTATAATTGGTTGAGAGTGGCAAGTGAAGTCATCTATTTGACTAGTCGATAAAAACTGAACTGCTTATTTTTTCTAGTTTGTTTGCTGTTTTGTGTGTTCATCAGTGGCGAAACCAAATACCTTACTAAAACGTGGCCTTGAAATTAGGGTAGACATAGATGATTTTGTGTAATATTTCGCAGTTTAAAAAAAAAAACAGTTGGTAATGAGAGGGGGGTGGGGGGTGACGCAAAACGTACATTCGTGAATCGCCCAAGGCGAGAATAAACAATATCACTTTCGGTGGAGCACATCGTTATAGTCACTAACAGTTTACACAATAAAGTCAATAATATTTTTAAAAATATGGGTAGAAATCACACGCTATTTGGACATTGTACACTTTCGCACTGCACTACTGTACTGTGTTGTACGCAATCCACGACACATGCACCTCGCATTGTCAAAGGATTGCCTAATTATAATTCTTATTATAAATATTATTATTATTATTATTATTATTATTATTATTATTATTATTATTATTATTATTATTATTATTATTGTTATTATTATTATTATTATTATTATTATTATTATTATTATTATTATTATTATTATTATTATTATTATTATTATTATTATTATTATTATTATTATTATTATTATTTTATTGTTGCAATACATACAAACTCGGTCAAAACCGGCATAAACATGTTGTACGGACACAAATGTCATGTATTTCCATGTGTTTACCTTATTAAAATCTACTTAGAACTACTTAATATATCATTGTCCACATTATTTTTACCAAACCGAACTGTGAATGCTATGTACGGTCGTGGCCGATTTGTACTCATCCCAGCATTCGCTCTTATTATTATTATTATTATGATTATTATTATCTTTATTATTATTATTATTGTTATTATTATTATTATTATTATTATTATTATTATTATTATTATTATTATTATTATTATTATTATTATTATTATTATTATTATTATTATTATAATTAACATTATTATTATTATTATTAATATTATTATTTCTATTATTATTATTATTATTATTATTATTATTATTTTATTGTTGCAATACATACAAACTCGGTCAAAACCGGCATAAACATGTTGTACGGACACAAATGTCAAGTATTTCCATGTGTTTACCTTATTAAAATCTACTTAGAACTAGCCTACTTAATATATCATTGTCCACATTATTTTTTCCAAACCGAACTGTGGATGCTATGTTACGGTCGTGGCCGATTTGTACCCATCCCAGCATTCGCTCTTTGTACGGTGGAAACCACGAAAACCACCATCGGGATGGAGAACTTCTTGAAGTCTTCATTCTTCTTAGTTCAAAAATGTTCGCACTATCCTACACGTGTTCAAAATAATTGCTTTTTGCATCTCGATGTATATGTTCGGTTGGAGACCAATTAGTTTAATGCTGTCATAGAGTTTACGTGGAACAATGCCATTTGCTGATATAATTAACGGTATAACAGTTACATTATTCTGCTTCCACAACCTTTTTATTTCAATAGATAATTCCTTATATCTGTTTATCTTTTCCCGCCAAGTTGTCTCTACATTGTGGCATAAAGGGACGGCAACATCAATTAAAATCGTTTCTTGTTTCTTCTTGTCAATAAATATAATATCCGGTCTATTGTGATGTATGGTTTGGTCTGTTATAACTGCCCGGTCGTAATATAATTTGTAGTCTTTACTATCTAATATTATTATTATTATTATTATTATTATTATTATTATTATTATTATTATTATTATTATTATTATTATTATTATTATTATTATTATTATTATTATTATTATTATTATTATTATTATTATTATTATTATTATTATTATTATTATTATTATATTATAAATCGTCATTGGCATCCGAAGAAGACAGTATATGGCGGGAGGCGGGTGGCGGGTGGCGTTAAGTTCTGATATTTGATTTTTGTTTCTCAGATAAGGCAACGACGATAATCGAGACTTTGATTGTGTGATTTAAGACGATGAAAAGACGTTACATGGTTCAATATTCATGTCCAGTTTCGACGACAGAACGTAGGAGCCACACATCGCCTAAGCGAGCGCAACCACGACGCTGTATTTTCACTCGTATAAGTTTTTTAAAGTGTGCGAAAACAATTTCAAATGCAATGGAGCCATGAATAACTAGTCATTATAACCTGCGTTTTTTTCTGTGAACAAGAAGTATTCTCAAAGCAAGGACCGTAAATCCCCCTCGTCGAAGTTACCGAACCTCCACCAGGGGATTGACCGACCTTGTTCGCAAAGCACAACTTCAATATAAATATACGCTTGTTAGCAACTGTAAGATCGAACTATATGCGAGAAACATGGAAACATTAAAGACACAAAGTGCAAAGCTGTTTGCCGGAGCGCCAAATTACTTCCTAGATCCATTCCTTTGACGTCATCACGCATGCACTCGCGTTGATTGGCCAGTAATGAAATTCAAATTACTGTCGCTTCATTTACCTTAGTGTTGCTTTCTAGGACCAACCAGCGTAACACGGGCAACAGCGCATGACGCACGTTTCACATGCATGACGTCGTGTATTCTGCTTGGGGGGGGGGGGGGGGGGGGGGGGAGGAATTACCACCCCACCCCCACCACGGTGAACACATACCTCTTCAACGGGGGAGTTTGATGACGACTATGTTTGCAATTAATTGTTGTTTTGAATGAAAATCGATCCTACAATAATTGAACATATCCCACCTGCCACAAAATGAGAAACGTTCTTCTCTCACCTTTACATCGATTGAAAGTAACCAAATACTATGCCGCGTTATTGAGATATAACCATCATTTATACCCCTGGGCCCGGATTCACAAAAAGTCTGGAAGTTCAATATTCACAATTCACACATCAAAATAAATAGGCACCACATTTAACATTTCTTTGATAGAGAATATCATTTCACAATAATTGTTCTGCGTTTTGTAGACATTTATGATATAAATTTTGTACTTACAAAATTTAAATTTTGTACTTACAAAATTTATGTGATAATGATTACTTAATTTCTTCGCGTTGTATGATATATTACACACTTTAAAATAGTTATACTTCGTAAATCTCATTAGTTTGACTTGAGTAATTACTCAAGTTGCTAAAATATTTGATAAAAAAAAGAAATTCCAAAATACTGCACGTACCGTAACATTATTTGTTGACATTTTCTTCCCTTTATCTGTTTCCCCATAGTCCATAAAATACACATACATGGGATGTGTGTTTTTATTCAGAGTTCGTTTTTCAATCAGTTCTTTCCAAACATATTATTGTTATGTGACACTACAATGAAGTTGACCCGCCAGGTCCTCAAAGAAACAATGATCGTTGAATTGAGCCATTATATATTTTAAACAAATACAGTAGGCCCACATATAAATTCAATCGCCCTAATTTACTTAAGTGCAACGTTTGATTATTCGCGATAAAAACATACTATTATAGCTCATTTTTGTTTACTTATTAGGACGCTCAGAGAGTAAGTAATTTTTTTTCTCTTTTTTTTCTTTTTCTTTCTCAGTTTTCTTTTTTTTCTCTACACAGAAAAACGTCAAACTTAAATCGACCTACTACATAAATGACTGAAGAAAATATCACCAAACACAACCATTTAGACTAATAAAATGAAATCACAAGAGCGTATTCGATTGAGCTATCTTCATAGCAAATCTTAAAAATTTTTAGTTTTTACTAGACTAAGCGACGCTAAAAACCTTTGCACGTTTCAATTAGTTGCAACTCTTTCTTATAAAATTCATACTCTATTAGTGGGCATACTACTATCATCAGCACGGATTATCTGGCAATTGCTATGTGCGACAAGCTTACAGCAAGGCACAGCACATCGAGTAAACACAACATTAGCGTTTTCGTTTGTTTTTCATTCAACCTTACCTAATCTCCGAAGTGGTAAATATATTTCCACTTTCCACACACGCTGTCCCCTCCCATTCGCGGCGCATTGACCTCGATCCGCAACCAATACGCACGTGGCCAGCCACATTCAGACGACCTCTAATGTCGGCACACTTAATATCCGCCGTGATAATCACCTGACTATATATCGAGGCTCATCGCGACAGTGACGCACCACAGTCATGTTCATCGTACGCACGTGGCCAGGCACATTCAGACAACCTCTAATGTCGGCACACTTAATATCCGCCGTGATAATCACCTGACTATGTATCGAGGCTCAACGCGACAGTGACGCACCACAGTCATGTTCATCGTACGCACGTGGCCAGCCACATTCAGACGACCTCTAATGTCGGCACACTTAATATCCGCCGTGATAATCACCTGACTATGTATCGAGGCTCATCGCGACAGTGACGCACCACAGTCATGTTCATCGTACGCACGTGGCCAGCCACATTCAGACGACCTCTAATGTCGGCACACTTAATATCCGCCGTGATAATCACCTGACTATGTATAGAGGCTCATCGCGACAGTGACGCACCACAGTCATGTTCATCGTACGCACGTGGCCAGCCACATTCAGACGACCTCTAATGTCGGCACACTTAATATCCGCCGTGATAATCACCTGACTATGTATCGAGGCTCATCGCGACAGTGACGCACCACAGTCATGTTCATCGTACGCACGTTGCCAGGCACATTCAGACAACCTCTAATGTCGGCACACTTAATATCCGCCGTGATAATCACCTGACTATGTATCGAGGCTCATCGCGACAGTGACGCACCACAGTCATGTTCATCGTACGCACGTGGCCAGGCACATTCAGACAACCTCTAATGTCGGCACACTTAATATCCGCCGTGATAATCACCTGACTATGTATCGAGGCTCATCGCGACAGTGACGCACCACAGTCATGTTCATCGTACGCACGTGGCCAGCCACATTCAGACAACCTCTAATGTCGGCACACTTAATATCCGCCGTGATAATCACCTGACTATGTATCGAGGCTCATCGCGACAGTGACGCACCACAGTCATGTTCATCGTACGCACGTGGCCAGGCACATTCAGACGACCTCTAATGTCGGCACACTTAATATCCGCCGTGATAATCACCTGACTATGTATCGAGGCTCATCGCGACAGTGACGCACCACAGTCATGTTCATCGTCCGCACGTGGCCAGCCACATTCAGACAACCTCTAATGTCGGCACACTTAATATCCGCCGTGATAATCACCTGACTATGTATCGAGGCTCATCGCGACAGTGACGCACCACAGTCATGTTCATCGTACGCACGTGGCCAGCCACATTCAGACGACCTCTAATGTCGGCACACTTAATATCCGCCGTGATAATCACCTGACTATGTATCGAGGCTCATCGCGACAGTGACGCACCACAGTCATGTTCATCGTACGCACGTGGCCAGCCACATTCAGACAACCTCTAATGTCGGCACACTTAATATCAGCCGTGATAATCACCTGACTATGTATCGAGGCTCATCGCGACAGTGACGCACCACAGTCATGTTCATCGTACGCACGTGGCCAGCCACATTCAGACGACCTCTAATGTCGGCACACTTAATATCCGCCGTGATAATCACCTGACTATGTATCGAGGCTCATCGCGACAGTGACGCACCACAGTCATGTTCATCGTACGCACGTGGCCAGGCACATTCAGACAACCTCTAATGTCGGCACACTTAATATCCGCCGTGATAATCACCTGACTATGTATCGAGGCTCATCGCGACAGTGACGCACCACAGTCATGTTCATCGTACGCACGTGGCCAGGCCCATTCAGACAACCTCTAATGTCGGCACACTTAATATCCGCCGTGATAATCACCTGACTATGTATCGAGGCTCATCGCGACAGTGACGCACCACAGTCATGTTCATCGTACGCACGTGGCCAGCCACATACAGACAACCTCTAATGTCAGCACACTTAATATCCGCCGTGATAATCACCTGACTATGTGTCGAGGCTCATCGCGACAGTGACGCACCACAGTCATGTTCATCGTACGCACGTGGCCAGGCCCATGCAGACAACCTCTAATGTCGGCACACTTAATATCCGCCGTGATAATCACCTGACTATGTATCGAGGCTCATCGGGACAGTGACGCACCACAGTCATGTTCATCGTACGCACGTGGCCAGGCCCATTCAGACAACCTCTAATGTCGGCACACTTAATATCCGCCGTGATAATCACCTGACTATGTATCGAGGCTCATCGCGACAGTGACGCACCACAGTCATGTTCATAGAAATAGATATTTAGTGCTCTCCTATATAAACAAGCATGGAATGAGATTTATAATTCCTTATGAATTCAACAAGTTGCCATCAAATTTAAGTGATTTAAATAGCCTTAGTGGATTTTGTTAAATTTAACGTTAGAGTAATTGGGTATTTGCATTGCGTGTTCTTACAAATTTAGTTTGTGTTTTTATTTATATTGTACCCATGTCTTTCTATTTACTCTTTATATATGTTTGTTTTTCAGTTTTTGTCGTTCAGTTGTTGTTTTATATATTATTTGGACTTTTTAGTTATCTGCCATTACGGTTTAATCATTTGAGTGTATTTTTCTTGTTTATGCCACAGATAAGCCCTTTCAAAAGCTTTGTGGATTTTATAAAGATGTAACAATGTTGTGTGATTTTGTTCAAATGATTATTGTTGTAATAATAAAAAAAATCATAATTATAATAATAATATTAATAATAATAATTTCATTTCATTCATATCATTTCATTTCATTTATTTCATTGACACAACAAAATACATTTAAAACTTGTCGTAGGCTTTCGCGGCCGGAGTCATTATTAAAACTAATTTAATAAAATACATTTATACTTATTTTGGCATAATACCCACCATGAGTACTTTACTCGCGCGGTGGTAGGTAAGCTCACAATGTCATTAAAACCATATTTATTTGCTGTGCCGCCGCCTACTAATAACCACATAACATAATACACACAACTAAAAACTAAAAACTAAAACATTTAAAATGTAAAACTACAAATAGATATTAAAACAGCATTTGCATCACTCTATTAAAAAAGTATCTGTTGATTCGATTTGTTTTAAAGCATCCCTAGCTTTCATTTTGAAATTACTTAGAGTCATCCTAGCATTAAAGTCAGGCATACACTTAACCATTATGTTAAAAAGAGTTGGTCCTCTGTATGACAGTTGATTGCGAGCATTTGACATTACAAACTTTGGGACATTAATTTTATACAATGTAGCTTGTCTTGTATTAGAGGAACTGACCACTGGTTTATATAAACAAGAATTATTAAAAACATACATGACAGTCTTAAAAATATACAAATGTTTCAAAGGTAAAATACATAACATCGAATAGTGAAAAGTGGTGGAATCTCCTTTCCGCATATTACAGATAGTTCTAAGTGCAAAGTTCTGTGACGTAATTAATGGGTGTAACTTGCTAGCAGAGGCACCTCCCCAGTGAACAATTCCATATTGCAGGTTACTCTGATACAACGCAAAATACAACTGCCGCAACACCTCCACTGGCATAAATTTCCTCATGTGATAAAACAAAAGTATTATAGGCCTGATTTGCATAATAATAATAATAATAATAATAATAATAATAATAATAATAATAATAATAATAATAATAATAATAATAATAATAATAATAATAATAATAATAATAATAATAATAATAATAATAATAATAATAATAATAATAATAATAATAATAATAATAATAATAATAATAATAATAATAATAATAATAACAATAATAATAATAATAATAATAATAATAATAATAATAATAATAATAATAAAACGTGCAATGTTGAATGTTATTGATGATCCATTCCACCACAACGCAAGCCGCTGAGTTGAAACTAGCCAACCCATTACCATTAGTTCCGATAACATAAAATTATTCCGAAGTAGACCAGCACACACATAGGGAAACCCTCCCCCCCCCCCCCCCTGCGGAATTTTGGAGACCTATATATTATTATGATAGAGTGATGAGTTTGGAGAGGAATTTGACTTGTTGGCCACGTGACCAGTGGTGGGTGTGGCACCCAGGGGTGTCCAAAGGGGGAATTTTGCTGATTTTGTGACCTTAAATTATTTTTTTACAGCCAAACCACTATACAAATTACAAATTTGATTTCAGATTCGTGTTTAGAATCACCAATTTAGTTTTATTCATATTTTGTTTACTCCAATATTGCCCGGAAAACAAAATTTTGATTGTGGGGCCATGTTCCCAAAATGGTCAAAAAATATCCATTTTCAAATAATCTTCAATAATTCCTCTAGACCTAGTCAAAAAGTGATATTTTTCCTTAGATCTTTAAAAGCTGGTATAAAGTACACTTAATTTATAAAAACAATTACTAGTATGTTAATTGGACTGTTATGAGAGGGTGCAGGCAGGGGGGGGGGGGGGCAAAAGTGATTTTGTAGATATTATAGCTATTTATTTATTACTTGATAAATTTGATTTTAAGATATATTTGATTTTGTAGATCTTCAACGTAAAGTCAAAGAAAGGTTGCTTCATGTGTTCAAGACGCTATTTTCAGTTTTGTCTCTTGATTGTTCTGTCGACGGTAACTTTCTTGCATACTCAAACCGACTGAGATACTATATCAAATCTTGATTTGAGATTTTTATAAATAGAAGTTTGTATTTTGGTTCGGTTGCAGCATCATCTATACTTATTTTATTTTACTTGTATATTACTTTGTTACTTGTGTGTGTGGCCGTTGTCAACATGGCCAAAACACAGGGTTTATCTTGTCGCCAGAAATCTGTGAAATGTTTATGGGCGTCCGCGTTTCATTGTCAGCAACATTTCTATCACAATGTATTATGCAAAATGGGATTCTGACCAACAGTTGTTTGTTCGTTTCCCCGTAATGAGTACGGGCCCAATACATTTTAGAAATAGCAAGTATTTCATTTTCTCGTTTATATTCTAAACTATTAAAGCCCCAGTCAGGGTTTGATAAAACTTTTACACGTGTCATCAAAGGAACGTTTGTAATACAACAGAAAAAAAATCATCGAAATCGGTCCACAGGCTCACGAGTTCTTTGCGCTCTACCTGCCCCATGCTATAGCCTCGCGTGACGTCACCAGAGGTCTGCGGTCAGCCGGAGTAGCCCGCGCTCGACCGTACTTTCATTCATAGCTATGGCAGGCGCGAAACCATATCGTTATGAGCCGCGCTACACGGTAGGCTAGTACGCTGCAATTTAAGAAAAACGGGCATCGGAAAACCTAAGATTAGAAATGGTGCTAGGTAAATGTGTTATGGTGGCGCGTGTACAGAAATGACAACAGACACAGAATCGGTTTGCTGCTCTAAATCACTTCTAATAAACAATGTAAGGCAAGATTCAGATTGCACAATATACCACGAGGCATGATTCGGTAGTGCTTAATATACATACTTTGAGAACTGCCCTTCATAATTTACTGTTTCAGACGAAATGTCATGATAAGAAGAAAGAACTTGAAAATGAAAGCAACACACTCTGGAGGCATATCGCATATAGGTAATTTGTACGATTTGAGCAATTTGTACATTACGAGCAATAACAAATAAACGAACGAACAGACCGACACACTTTTTAATTAACGTACAAACACAGATAGGAACTAGGGTTCCCAACTCTGCAAAATAACATTCCGGGACAAATAGCACATGAAAAGGGAATGGCTCACATGATACTGCTGAAGGCCCGCTGGAGGCCTATCGCCGAAGGCGAAATTTTTTTGACCTTTTTTTTCAAGATTTACGTTCTAAAAACATGTTTTTACTGCTTGACGAGAAAACAAGAATTCTTCTTTTGAACAAAAATCTTTCGCAGTTAATTAGAAATTAGGAGTACACGTGCCTGTCTGAGATTGTTATTTTATTAATTATTGTGTTGCTATAACAATATAATAGGGTAAACAAAATGCATTGTAGCAAATCACCAATAAATAAACAAATACAACAACAAAAAATACAAAAACATATATACCTATTTTTATTGAAACAAAGTGCATTTGAAAAGTCAACTTTGGAAACTATGCTCGCATTAATTTATTATCCATTCTCACTGCTCGTTTCGAGCTCACGTTTCGGGCGGCGTGGGGTCGCGGCAGAAGCAAGACATTTTCATGTAATTCCGGGACATTTGCCGTCCCGGAATCAGTTTCATTTCAACCAGGACAATATCTTTAATTCCTGGTCTGTCCCGGCGAAACCGGGACGGTTGGGAACCCTAATAGGAACACGAGCCACGAATGGAATGACAAGTTGACACTGTACGACTGACAGTAGCAGTGGCTTGTTTCTCTACCTGGCGTAGCGGTATGCGGGCCGAGTAGACCCTTCGTGACGTGGAAATAGGCCACGTGCTGCTACAGTCGCGCGCAAATATCTGGAGAACGAGCGGGTCGTTTTCACTACAGTTTTCTGCGTTACTAATTATAAGAAGCAATCTTTATTTTAAAAATATGTTGTTTGAAACCCTTACTGGGCCTTTAAAATGGGCACTTAGATTTTCACAGTGGTCTATCCAACTCGATTTGTTTCGATAGTTTTTCAAGCATCGATCCTGATGGCTAACACATTTTTTAGATCACAAACAATTCAATTTCGCGCAAAAAAAATAATTAGGCACTCACATCACATCTTGGTTTCAACTCGAATTGTTTTGAATGACACTCGCCATTGTGCTATAAGGAAAATACGCCTACGCGGGGGGTGATTCTAGTTTACCCCCCTGAAAAAAAAACACTTTTGCTACGAATTCCTTGCAAATGTGTATGTGTGACGTATGAAGTGTACCCGCCCTCCCCCCCCCCCCCCCCCACTACCAAAACTCCGACCGACCTCCGCGCACTTCGTTCTGATTTCAGTCAAGCGGAGACTCCTGTTAGAGCAAGGTTATGGCACGCGATGCTGCCGCTCTGCTCACTTGGTGTCATGTTTCCCTCCAATACTTGGATTGCATCTGTACATTTGCGTTCTCAACTACTGTTGAGTAGAGCTAGGACACAAGAAGACAATTTCTTTGCGCAAATTACCTGTCTAGACCCGTAAAGTAGTTACGGCTGGACTGCGACACGAGCAAACTGATGCGCTTTACATCCGTGTACGTATGGCACCAAAACTCGAACAGTTTTTGACGTAGGCTTGAGACTGCAAGCATTGTGGGTAGACAAGGGTCGAACACATGATTAACACTTCATTACTTGTAAGTGACTCGTTTCATAAATAAGTTATGGAATAGTAAAAACAGCATATACTCAAGTGCCTTTTCAGCGGGACACGAAAAAATTCATTACAAAAAACTGGGCACATAATTTTGTTTTAAAATTGTATAGCATCATTCCTAAGATAACAACCTATAGTATACTACATTTTCGTGTATTTGACAAATATGGTATAGAGGTCTTACTAGCGTTGACGTAAAGACTTAAAAACTGTCGGTAGGTACAAGTAAAATAAAAATATGTAATTTTTTTAAAACCTGTTTTTGCGGACATAATAACAACATTGTCAAGAATCAATAGAATCTCTTTGATTCTTGGCTTCTACCAACTATTTTTCATCGGACACACGCACACATGTTGTGCGGTTACATCATCGGCCGGGCATCGAACACTTCCATAGCGCGACATCAACTCGCACGGCTCTCATATTCACAAAGGCAGAACGGGGATTTGTTTTTCACCTAAAGACATGTAGTGGGTGCACGATTACTCTATCACCACTTGATGGATTGTCAACGCGGCAACGCCTCACGCGCGCCCCGAATTAACCTCGCACCATGGTTCGGAGGAAGACCGAATTAGCAAAAATCCTGCTGATAATTACAAACCCTGGAGCGGTAAGGATCACGCCGAAGTGGGAGAAGAGCGGACCGCTAATTGGAGGATGATGACGTTATAAACCACCATTGGTCAAGACTGGTCACGTGCCAGGTAGTAACAAGGGAAGGAGGGGAACTCGAAGGAACGCGAGGGAGGTGAATTAAATAGGCGCGCGAAGACGACCGAGGGGGAAAGACGCTGATCGACACGCAACAAGTACAAGTGGCAAGACCCAAGACTCAAGAAGAAGGAAGCTGAGGCCCGTCGACTCTCGAACCAAGGACCCCCCAGGGACTGGATCGGAGTGGGCTGTTCTGTTATTGACCTGAGAGAAGGAAGGGGATGAATACCATCCTATGGTTTAGGCCGTTGGCCCTTCAGGCGGTATGTCGTATTTAAGACCAGATTCGCTAAGCCAAAACTGCACACGTAGTGGTTAGACATGTTTTAACTTCAATAAATGTGGTTCCTCATTTTTATTTCTGAAACTATTTGTTTTATCTAATCTCGATTACCCTCTTGTGTTTCCCACGAGAATCCTATTTTATTACCGTGTCATAACAATTATGTTTTAGCGCCTTGATTGCCCGTTCCCGGTGTAGTCGAAGTTTGCACCTGAATTGCATGAATGATTGTCACTACGCCCCCAACCCTTATTTCTTTGATCACTTGGCCATGTATTTTTGGCAACAATTAATAATCAATGAACTTTAATGACAATCTCATTCAAGTCATAATTTCGGCTACATGACAATATTTAACAACCTGCATCGAAAAAATTTAATTTCAAAAGTTACGATCCCTAGATACCTTCACCTTTATAACATTCACTTTTTAATACTCCACACTAATTGCGCACTATGTAGATAATAATAATATTTATTTTAGTTTACAAACAATTTGTAATATGATTTCAAATGCACCAGGCATGCTTTAAATTATTAATTTGTGTCTCGATTTTATATTTTAGTTACACAAACTTACTTCTCAAATTACTATACATCATTTTCAAAATAATTATATTATGTCTTTTGCGTTGCATTTAAAACAAGTGAACGGTAAACCAGCACTCTCAGATAAAGCAAGGTAGTTTATATTATGTTACCTGTTAGTCACTACCTCATGAACTAAGTTCTTCAATTTAAGAGATAACATAAAGCACGAAATCTACAATCTTACCTAGTTCTCGAGGTAATCACTAGTCACTAGCGAACCCCCCCCCCCCCCCCCCTTCAAAAGCTCATAACAGACAAGTTAACGCGTTTTTATGTTTATATAAATATAGTGTACTTTATGCCAACTTCTGAATATCTAAGGAAAGTACCACTTTTTGACCAGTTCTTGAAGAAATAATAGCAAAATCAAAGTCAAAATTTTGATTTTGGAATAATCAATTTGATTTTGGGGCAAATATCGAAAATAAATATATGATTAAAACTCGTGTTATTCTAAACACGATTATGGAGTCAGAATCAACAAATACTTATCCGTTTGTTGGCTGTAAAAAAGTAGTTAATGATAAAAACAAAATCAGCCAAATTTACCCTTTGGGCACCCCTATTAACCAAACCGATCATTTAACAAGTTTATTTATTTCTGAACACCAATTGGGGGCACTGTATACAATTTATTGTAGATTTATGTCAATTACGGCCATTGGTTTTCTTATGGAGACAGTTACCTCAAAATCAAAAGGCACATTTCAAAAAAAAAAAATACAGATAAATTTACATTTGACATTCTTAACACTGATATGGAATTAAAACTCTTTTATATTTATCCGTGGGGCTCTGAAAAAATTGTTTATAGGAAAGAAAATAAACGAAAGGTGCAAAATCTGGGCACCCCTGGATGCCACACCCAAGACTTTAAAAGTAGCCAACAACCTTATTTTTACTTAAAATGTTTCAAGCTATCTAATTATTGAAGATGTTTTGTAAAACGTTAATATTTGATCATTTTAGGGACATAACCCCAAAATAAAAATATTGATTTTCTGGCAATATGGGAGTTTACAAAGTATGGATTAAACTAACTTTATAATTCTAAATACAAATATGAAATCATATTGGCAATATATGTATTGGTTTAGCTGTAAAAAATATTGTAATAATTAAATGAACAGAAAAATGCAACTTCTGGGCACCCCTGGGTGCCACACCCAGGACTTGAGAAGTGGCCAACAAGCTAAGATTTACTTAAAATATACAACGCTACCTAATTATTGAAGATTATTTGAAAAATGATATTTTTGGACCATTTTAGGGACATGGCTTCAAAATCAAAAGTTTGTTTTCCGGGCAATATTGGTGTTTGGTATTAGTGTTGTTTGAATTTTCCCTCCATACCATCCCTCTGCCGCACTCGTATACGTCATACATTACACGTCACGAGCGTTATCAGCAAACATATTATTGTTGAACAAGCGCTCACTACAGTTGCTTGCGTACCGTGGAGAAGTGAACAGCTGTCATTTCCAGTGTGGTGGAACCATAGCCGGTCGTCGTGGAACGTCTCCATGGAATCTTAAAGGTTAGTGCGGCTTCCCTAACATGTTCCCCGGCTTTCCCCACATTCCCCCCTTCATCCTATTGTCTACCGCCCGGCGATTTTATAGTTTGTGTTTCCGTGCTAAACATAATTGGTCCTCCTGGCGGCCGGATTTTGGTACGGTAGGATAGGGGTTTGTTAGTTCTCAATTTCGATTTTTGTTCCGCTCATTTGAGTTCGTTCGTTTTCAACGATGACTGACAAAGCAACTAAAACGAAACTTGAAAATAAATTAACCGGCCTCGAAGTTCGTAAACAACGAGAATTCAGGAAACTGCAAACACTCTACGATCTAACCAAGGAAATACCGGAAAACCAAGCCAAGATTACATCTTTCAATGTACGATTTGAACAAATTGAGAAAATTGCAGAAGAATATTCTAGAATACAATCTGAAATAATTGACGTTCAATTACTTCTTGATTCGACTGCGCAAGTCGATTCGAAGGCTCTCGAATCTTTTGACGATATTTATTACGAGGTAAAAATATTTGCCGCGTCGATAAAACCTACCACATCTGTCGTTACAGATAGGAATTCCAGGCCTAGTCCACGGCTACCTAAAATAAATATTCCGCCATTTGATGGAAGTTATAAAAATTGGGTTACGTTCTACGATACATACCGTTGTCTAATTCATGATAATGAGTCATTGTCAAACGTCGAGAAGTTTCAATACCTTATCACATTAGTACACGGCCCGGCTTCGACTGTTGTTACGAGTGTTCCAATTACTGAGGCGAACTACGTAATAGTTTGGCAAGCTTTGATAGACAAATATCACAACAAGAGAGTTCTTGCTACAAAATACCTCGACGAAATATTTGATTTTCGAGCATTAACTTCTGAATCGACATCGGGACTTAACACATTTTTACAAACGTTTCAAGAGTGTGTTATTGCCCTACGTCACTTGAATATACCGGATTTAGGGGATTTTGTGTTGTTGTACATAGCACTGCGC
Source organism: Isoperla grammatica (assembly GCA_945910005.1). Classification (NCBI taxonomy): domain Eukaryota; kingdom Metazoa; phylum Arthropoda; class Insecta; order Plecoptera; family Perlodidae; genus Isoperla; species Isoperla grammatica. The sequence continues at coordinate 73,962,335 of OX246737.1, read as the reverse complement.
AATTTGGATCGATCAACACGCAAGTTGTTCGAAATGCAATTAAAAAAACAGACTGACATACCATCGTATGATAATTTAATTACATTTATTCAAGGTCATGCCAAGGTCCTTGAATTATTCAACATTGACAATCGTTCAAATTCTGCCCCAATCAAATCGAAACCTGCTAGTCGTTCGACATCAGCTGAAAACAAGCCTATTCAAGGACGGACATTTGTTGCGGCTGTTCAAGCTAATACAAATCCTTGTCCGTGTTGTTCGCAACAACATTCTATCTATAAGTGTCCTGACCTTTTAGGTCTTGAGTCAAATCAACGCCGTGATCAAGTGCGGTCTCTACGGTTGTGTTTTAATTGTTTAAGAAACACACACATGATAAACGAATGTCCTTCTAAGAGTTCATGTTTCAAATGCAACGCTCGTCATCACACGTTGCTACATTCGAGCAGTCAAGGGCACTCTGAGTCTAAATCAGAATCAACCCCAAGCGTTGAGTCAGGTACGTCCTTGACTCCAGCGAGTACGTCGTGCCACGCCCTCTCATCTCTGGCAACCACTACTCCTGTCTTGTTGAGTACAGCCGTTGTTCACTGCAAGGATAATTTTGGATCTTACCAATTGATTAGGGTTCTTATTGATTCGGGAGCTCAATCGTCCTTCATCACGTCTGACTGTGTTAAGCGCCTTGGGCTGTCTCTTCGTCGATCTAGAGGCTGTATTGCTGGTCTAGGTCAGACACATGTCCAAGCCGCTCAGGGTGTTACCACTTGTATAATAAAACCTCGAGATTCCGAGCAACCTAAGTTTACTACGGAAGCTATTGTTTTGCCCACAATCACTTCGGCCATGCCTGTTGTTCATATACCGCCAGTTCACTTCGCCCAGTTCAAACATTTGAGTTTGGCTGATCCACAATTTAATGTTCCTGGGCCTATTGATTTTCTTCTTGGTGCTGACCTCTTCCCGGATGTATTTACTGGTGAGACAATTAGTGGTTGTCCTTCGGCGCTCCATAGTATTTATGGCTGGGTCATTACAGGGAAGGTTAACTTTTTTGATCGGTCGCCCTCCTCTATCACAACTCTGCTAGCCTCAGTTGATTCACCACTTGACATCAACATCACCATGAGGAGATTCTGGGAAGTTGAGGAACCGCCTCATGTAAACGTAGTTAACCCTGATGATAAATATTGTGAAGATTTATTTGCAAATTGCCATTATCGTGACCAAACTGGACGGTATGTCGTACCCTTACCCTTTAAAAGGGAAGCACCTAAGCTAGGTGATTCATATCCGCAAGCAGTTTCACGTTTCCAGCAACTTGAACGTCGTCTAACTCGACAGCCTGAGCTTCAAAAACCTTATGAAGAGTTCATGAGGGACTACGAAGCGTTGGGACACATGCGTGAGTTGCCATCGTCTACCACATCACAGTATGTTGTTCCTCATCACCCTGTACTCAAGTTGTCAAGTTCGTCCACAAAGTTGCGTGTTGTTTTTGACGCTTCGGCCAAAGCTTCATGTAACAGATCGCTCAACGATATCCTATTTACGGGACCCAAGCTACAGACTGATATAACCGATGTTATACTCAAGTTTCGAATGCACGCAATGGTATTCTCCGCTGACATTTGTAAGATGTATCGGCAAATCCTTGTTTTACCAGAACACAGGCCGTTTCAACATATATTGTGGAGAAATTCATCAGACTTGGACGTCAAGAGATTCGAATTAAATACCGTTACGTATGGAGTATCATCTGCTCCTTGGTTGGCCATACGAACCCTTCATCAGTTAGCGGAAGATGAAGGTAAAAAATGTCCTGATGCAGCCAAAGTCCTGCGGGAAAATGTCTATGTAGATGACGTTTTAACCGGAGCAGATTCGTTAGAAGAGGCGCTTTCCCTTAAACAGCAACTAATCACCGTGCTGAAATCTGGTGGTTTTCAACTACGAAAATGGAGCAGCAACTGCCCCGGCATTCTACACGATGTTCCCTTGATTGACAGAGAGGTTTATTTGTCACTCTCTTCACCAGATGATTCAGTAGTAAAAATTTTAGGCATCCACTGGGATGCACAAGCGGACGCATTTTCATACAAAGTCGCACTAAACAATATCGTTCACACCAAACGAGCATTATTGTCCGTCATAGCGCGAATCTATGACCCGCTGGGTTGGGTCACACCAGCAGTATTCAATGCAAAATACCTTATACAGAAACTTTGGTCTCTTGGTTTGGGTTGGGACGACCCCATTCCCACAGCTATTCATGATCAATGGATGGTGTTTGCTACTCAACTCGAGGAGTTATCAAAATTAAGAATAAAACGTTGTATAGCGTCGTCTAGCAATGCAGAAGTTAACCTAGTAGGGTTTTGTGATGCTTCGGAAAAGGGTTATTCTAGTGTGGTTTATCTTCACACTACCGTGTCTCAATCTAAAAGCATTGTAAGCATGCTTATGGGCAAATCAAAGGTTGCACCACTGAAGACGCTGTCAATTCCTCGCTTGGAGTTATGTGGAGCTGTCCTCCTCTCAAAACTGTTACAGTTTGCCCTGTCCATACTTACCACTACAATAAATCGCACTTACGCATTTACCGATTCGGCCACCGTCTTGGCCTGGCTACGAACACCGACGTTCAAATTAAAACCATTCGTTTCTAATCCTATCGTACAGATCCATGAGTTAACCGAACCTTCAACGTGGGGCTACGTGTCCACCGACGACAACCCAGCTGACTGCGCGAGTAGAGGGCTCACTCCCAAACAGCTTGTCGATCATCCACTGTGGTGGGAGGGTCCCGCTTGGTTGTCCTCCCCACGAGAGCGATGGCCCATTGCTGCCGTACCGGGCTTACAGCTTGTCGACATACCTGAAATTAGGACTGCTACGAACACGTTGGTCTTGATGACCGCGCATCCTGTGTATGCCTTGGAGGAGAGATTCTCATCGTTGACCACTTTGCAACGTGTCACTGCTTGGTGCTTCAGGTTTGCTACTAATTCAAAGTTACCAAAAGGGTTGCGTTGTCGAGGGACCTTGACGGCTAATGAATTGCACCAAGCATTACACGTTTGGATTAGACATGCACAAAGCATACATTTCTGTAAGGATATCGACTCACTGACAAAGAAGATTCCTTGTTCGCCTTCGTTGCGACGTCTAAATCCATTCCTTGACAACTCGGGATCTCTTAGAGTAGGAGGCAGATTGCGAAACGCCCCCGTGCCCTACAGCACTCGTCATCCGCTACTTCTGCCTCCAAAAACCCATTTGACAAATCTAATTATAGATTACTATCACCGCTCATACCTTCATATCGGTCCCCGCGCTTTACAAAGCATATTGCAACGCCAATTTTGGATTTTGTCAGCCCGTCGAATAATTCGTTCTAGGCTATCAAAATGTGTCATTTGCCACAAGATGAAAGCTACCCATGCCCAGCCACTGATGGGAGATCTACCAGCTTCGAGAGTCGAACAAGGACGCCCGTTTCTGACTGTAGGTCTTGACTTCGCTGGCCCATTCAACATTAAAGAAAGTAAAAGAAGAAATGCAAAGATATCTAAGGCATACATGTGCCTCTTTGTCTGCATGTCAACAAAGGCCGTGCATTTGGAAGTTGTGTCTGACCTATCAACTCCTGCATTTCTTGCTGCACTAGACCGATTCGTAGCCAGACGAGGTTTGTGCTCAGCCATTTACTCGGACTGTGGAACCAACTTTGTTGGAGCAAGCAGGTATCTTATAGGCATCTTTAAATATTTACACGAACAATCAACGCAAATTATAGACGCAACCGCCGCAAAGGGAATTCAATGGCACTTCAACCCCCCTTCGGCCCCTCACTTCGGCGGATTATGGGAGGCTGGGGTACGCTCAGTGAAATATCATTTACGACGCGTCATAGGTGATCAAGCTCTTACGTTTGAAGAACTAGCAACTTTATTCAGCAAAATCGAAGCAATTCTCAACTCCAGACCATTATTTGACTTATTGCCAGATGTAAACGAATTTGATACGTTGACTCCGGGACATTTCCTCGTAGGAACCCCACTAGTGTCTCTTCCAGAGGAAAACTTCATCGACACACCTATAAACAGGTTATCCCGTTGGCAGCTTCTTCAGAAAGCATCCCAGGATTTTTGGAATAAGTGGAAAACGGAATATCTGAACACACTTCAACAACGTTTAAAATGGTGTACAAACAAACCAAACTTGAATGTCAATGACCTTGTCATTATTAACGATGGGAAATCTACACCGCTGCAATGGAAACTAGGCAGAATCGTTGACGTGCACCCCGGATTAGACAAGGTCGTCCGAGTTGCTACCGTACGCACTTCCCAGGGGACAATCACTCGGCCAGTAGTGAAACTATGTCCACTGCCCGCCACAGAATAGAGATCCCCTGAGGTATTTTATATTATTTTCGTAGAAGAACGTTTGTTTAGTTTTCAGCATTTTATATTGCTTACGTAAACTTCGTGAAGTTACGAATTACGTCATATTCCGCTTGCTAAGGAAACCACACTTTGGTTTCGGTGGGGGGTATGTTTGGTATTAGTGTTGTTTGAATTTTCCCTCCATACCATCCCTCTGCCGCACTCGTATACGTCATACATTACACGTCACGAGCGTTATCAGCAAACATATTATTGTTGAACAAGCGCTCACTACAGTTGCTTGCGTACCGTGGAGAAGTGAACAGCTGTCATTTCCAGTGTGGTGGAACCATAGCCGGTCGTCGTGGAACGTCTCCATGGAATCTTAAAGGTTAGTGCGGCTTCCCTAACATGTTCCCCGGCTTTCCCCACATTCCCCCCTTCATCCTATTGTCTACCGCCCGGCGATTTTATAGTTTGTGTTTCCGTGCTAAACAATTGGAGTTAACAAAATATGGATACAACTACTTTTGTGATTCTCAACAAGAATCTAAAATCACATTTGTAATCTGTATAATGGTTTGGCTGTAAACAAATAATTTATGGTCACAAAATCAGCAAAGTTCACCCTTTGGACACCCCTGGGTGACACACCCACCACTGGCCATGTGGCCAACAAGTCAAATTCTACTCCAAATTCATCACTCTTTAATATATAGGTCTCTAAAATTCCACAGGGGGGGGGGGGGGGGTCTCACTAATGATGTGTTCCGGCACTGGTTACGGTCTAAGAATAAATTGCCTTCAAACAATACCAGCATGCGAGGCAACATATAAAATTATTTTATTTGATTGACTTTTGGGCTGAACGAGTCAGTTGAAAGCATTGTTGATACAATCCTCATTGGTCAATTAAAAGTTGATATCCGTCTTTCTATTGGCCCTTGGAGCCACCATATCAACCCTCGAACACCTTCCCACCGGTTTCACGGAGAGGCCACATTGCACTGACCTTCGGACATTCATTGCATCTTGAGACGCACTACTAAAACAAATACATTAACTTTACGCAATTTCCATGTTGGAGCAATTCAGGGGATAAACTCAGAACGGGAGTGTCAAATTCAAGTCATACATAACTATTATTGTCGGCATTACGTCGGTATCAGGAATATTTACAAGAATTGCTTCACTGTTCTTTCTACTTGAAACGAAACACAAACTGGCAACGATGGTTCCTCCATTTGGTATCAAACTCCTTAAAACGCCCACCTGCTTAGAATGATGACGAGAGCGCTGTCCCTTGTTCCATGTCTCTGTTACCTTGACACTTGTGCAAACATGGGTCTCACTCTCTCACTTGCATAAGTTTATCGGCAGACTACAATGGCTGCGTTCTGTTTGAGCTGCGAGTTCAAGGTTTGCGGCCTCAGGTGGTGCCTGGTGATGCTACCGACTATTCGCCCGTGTAAAATACAAACCCTGCATATTTGTGCTTGCAGTGAATTTTCGTTCGGGGCTCTTTCTATCTAGAAAGTCATTTATTTCTAGTCGAACAAGACGGTTGCCCGCTGAAGTTGTAATTCAATTCAATTTCAATTCAATTTTTAGATCATTTTATTCCCAAATCAAACATACTACCACCATACAAACAATAAACATTAATGAAACATAAGAAAACGAAATATAATACATGCATACACAAACTGAAAACCTTGTTATGGGAAGCTCGCGTAAGGAACGGAATCCTTGTGATCGACCTGACAATATAAAATAAATATGTATATATAACAGACAGTCAGTGGAAAGAAAATAATCATAATGAAGCAAAACAAAACTAATACTAATGATACATTATTGTAGTTACAAATAGGAACGATAATTTAAAACAAATAGTTTCAATTAGGAACGTAAGTATAGCACACAAAAAAGATATTATTAGCAAAGAAAATTAATACAAATAAGTTAAGACGCAAAACAAAACTCATAATATCATAATACATCATAATGATATCATGACAAAAACAAATATCATAATAAAAAGCAAAACAAACTAATACAAATAATACATTATAATGTAGCTACAAATAGGAACGATAATTAATGAAAAATAGTTTCAATTAGGAACATAAATATAGTACACAAAAAAACATATTATTAGCAAAGAAAACGAATACAAATAAGTTAAGATGCAAAACAAAACTCGATAGCTTTATAAAATTAATTCAAAAATGTAAATTTAACCTATTAAAATCACTTACAAGTAACCAATCATTGACCTTTTTTTTTAAATACAAATAAACTCGTGGCACTCTTTATTTCAAATGGAATTGCATTAAATATTTTTGGTCCTAGGTAGTCGACATGCCGCTGCCCCATTAACTTATATTTACGGGGTACAGTTAAGTTATATGTTGCGCCCAATAACGCACTCCTAGTGCGTTATGAGGCGGAGATGCATCTAAATAAGTTGAAGATTGATAAAATTAAAATTTTTTGAAGGTATGTATCAAAGAAAACGAATTATTATTTATTTTATTATTATTATTATTATTATTATTATTATTATTATTATTTATTATTATATATTTATTTATTTATTATTATATTATTATTATTATTATTATTAATATTATTATTATTATTATTATTATTATTATTATTATTATTATTATTATTATTATTATTATTATTATTATTATTATTATTATTATTATTATTATTATTATTATTATTATTATTATTATTATTATTATTATTATTATTATTATTATTATTATTATTTTATTATTTTATTATTTATTATTATAATTATTATTAACGAATTATTATTTTATTTCTTAATATTTAAATGACAGAAACCCTAGTTAGTGCGTTCTGTTAGAACACAATAGCACCAGAATATAGCGTTTCCGGCTACCAGCATGAAATTTGGTACACATGCTAATAAATATATAAGGTTTAAAAAACCGTCGGGACCCAAGCTGTATCCGGATTATTTCGGCCGCCATCTTGGAAAATGTCAGCCGAATCCCAGTTTTGCTCTATTAACTCGGAAACGGTTAAAGATATCAAAACTATTTAAGTTACAAAAGGATTACCAGTTATATAAGAAACATGTTTTGTCTGAAACATTTCTTTATAGGATCAAAACCAAAGCGGCCATCTTGGAGTAAATGATGGCACTGTTGATCGTTTTCCCCCAAAAAAAGGGGCAACAGCTACATTTCGGATAACCAATGCCTACCACAAGTACTATTATAAACTTCTATGTGTTCTACCAATTTTTGGAAAGTGAAACACAGATCCACCATCTTGGAAAATGGCGGCCGAATCCCAGTTTTCCTCTATTAACTCATAAACGGTAAGAGTTATCAAAAATGTTTTATTTACAAAAGTATCACCAGTTATTAGGAACATGTTTTGTTTCAAACATTTTTTTGTAGGATCAAAACCAAAGCGGCCATCTTGGAGTAAATGACGGTAGGCCTATTGTTTTTGGTTTTCCCAAAAATGTTGCAACAGTGTTAATTTTCTGATAACCAATACCTATGGCATGTATTATTATGAACTTATATACGTTCTACCATTTTTTGGAGAGTGCAACACAGAGCCGCCATTTTGGAAAATGGCGGCTGAAACCCAAATTGACTCTTATAACTCGGAAACAGTAAAAGATATAAAACAAGTGATAGAAACAAAAGTGTTAAGCGTAACAAGACGAACATTTTTTGTTTCGAACAACTAGTGATAAGATGTCGGTTAAAAGGGTTTACAGCTTTACAAGCTTCAGAAACAGAATAAGCAGGACTTCTCAGTAGAGAGCAATGAATGAAGCGTCTAGAGACTTCTGAGAGAGAAAAGGCGAGCACTGAAAGGCCACAAAAAAATCTGATGTAATCACCTGTTTGCTATCTGAATGTCAAAGTAGTGAAGATGACAACAATGTTACATGTTGTTAAGCAGTTGTAATAGATGGTGCTGCCTTAGTTCATTCTTTGAATGCAAAAACATCAAAGACATTTTATGATTACTGCACGAAGGTGTTTTTACCTGCGATAAAATCTCGTCTCCTGAACTTTCAGAGAGTAGACGTAGTGTTTGATAGGTACTTGCCAGATAGCCTTAAAGCTGACACACGAATGAAATGAGGATCTGGAAAAGAGATGGTTGTCAGACCAACAACACCCTTGCCTAAAGTATTTAGTAAGTTCTCGCTGGTTGATGGCAATAAAAAACAACTATTCCACCTTTTAGCATCTTACATCTCTTCACTTGAAACCAATGGCAAGATAGTGGTTTGTACTGACGAAGATTCAGTAACATTTGCAGGTCCTTTAAGCAGCAGTGGCGATCTTGCCCCATGTTCACATGAAGAAGCGGACACCAGACTAATTGTTCACGTGAAAAGTGCATTACTCTCGGGCCACAAAACATTCTGATAAGCACTGTGGACTCAGATGTTATTGTCATTGCTGCTGCTGCCTTTCATGAATTGAAGAAACTTGGTATGCATGATCTTTGGATTGAGTATGGTGTTGGAAAGAACAGACGGCACTTTTCACTCTCGCGGTTCCTGGAACACATATCTCCAAACATGTGCGAGGCACTGCCGTTCTTTCATGCATATACTGGCTGTGATACAGTATCCGCATTTTACGGTGTTGGCATAAAAAAGCGTGGAATGTCTGGAAGACGATGCAAGAACCCATGACAGGTATATTCATTCGATTGTCAACATCAAACACAATAGATTAAGAGGATTTTGAGAAACTACAGCTCTTCACTGTACTTATGTATGATATGACAAGCCAAACGGAAACAGTGAATGAGTGCAGACGAATTCTCTATACTCAAAAAAATCGAGCTGTGTAAAGTATACCTCCAAACGAAGAAGCATTGCGCCAACACCTGAACCGAGCAATGCTTCAGTCGCGTATTTGGAGACTGTGCTTGCAGCTTCTACCCGACATACCTCCTGCAACCAGACCATCTGGGGATGGAAGTCCTCACATTCTGTTGGGGATGAAAACGCAATTGAACCACTTTGGACAGTTTTGTCACAAGCTTCTGACGAATGCTCCGAATTCATTAGTTGCCGTTACAAAACGATGTGTGTTAGAAACTGCAAGTGCCAGCGTTTCAATTTGGAGTGCACTGCTTTGTGTACGAGTGATGGACAGTGCTCCCTTTAAACTCTTCTTAAGACATGGTTCCTTTTCACCCTTGCAAAGATGAGGCGGGTTTAGGGGATTGTCCCTGCCTAAAGTAGGGGCCCCGGGCCCTGAACGGTTCAGCCCTAGGTTGGGGCTCGCCTTTTCTCTCGCCTGTTCTCTCTCAGAAGTCTCTAGACGCTTCATTCATTGCTCTCTACAGAAAAGTCCTGCTTATTCTGTTTCTGAAGCTTTTAAAGCTGTAAACCCTTTTAACCGACATCTTATCACTAGCTGTTAGAAACAGAAAAATGTTCGTCTTGTTACGCTTAACACTTTTGTTGCATCCACATGTTTTGTAACTGTTACTGTTTCCGAGTTATAAGAGTCTATCTGGGTTTCATCCACCATTTTCCGAAATGGCGGCTCTGTGTTCCACTCTCCAAAAGTTGGTAGAACGTATATAAGTTCATAATAATACTTGCCGTGGGTATTGGTTATCAGAAAATTAACACTGTTGCAACATTTTTTAGAAAACAAAAAACAGTAGGCTTACCGTCATTTACTCCAAGATGGCCGCTTTGGTTTTAATCTTACAAAAACGCGTTTGAAACAAAACATGTTCCTAATGTAACTGGTAATACGTTCGTAATTTAAACATTTTTGATAACTCTTACCGTTTATGAGTTAATAGAGAAAACCTGGGATTCGGCCGCCATTTTCCAAAATGGCGGATCTGTGTTTCATTTTCCAAAAATTGGTAGAACATATAGAAGTTCATAATAGTACTTGTGGTAGGCATTGGTTATCGGAAATGTAGCTGTTGCCCCTTTTTTGGGAAAACGAAAAACAGTGCCATCATTTACTCCAAGATGGCCGCTTTGGTTTTGATCCTATAAAAAAATGTTTCAGACAAGACATGTTCCTAATATAACTAGTAATACTTTTGTAACTTACATATTTTTGATATCTTATACCGTTTCCGAGCGGATAGAGACAAACTGGGATTCGGCAGACATTTTCCAAGATGGTGGCCGAAATAATCCGGATACAGCTTGGGTCCCAACGGTTTTTTGAACCTTATATATTTGTTAACACGTGTGCCAAATTTCATGCTGGTAGACGGAAACGCAATATTCTGTGCTAACAGAACGCACTAAGTTGAGAAAATTAAACGTGTTTAGTAGAATTTTCCATGTTTGATACGCGAGTTCTTATAAATAAAAAGAGTATAATAAAGGGTGTTCTACAAGCGGTTGCTACATGGCCTCCTCGCCACTTCAGTGCGTCGATGTTCATAGATACCAAAGAGGCGACACAGATTATCCTCCAGTAAGTCAGCCACAGCCATTATGTATATGGGACCCTAGTCCACTCTGACATCAGGGTAACATCTTGATCGTTACCGTCAGCCACAGCCATTATGTATATGGGACCCTAGTCCACTCTGACATCAGGGTAACATCTTGATCGTTACCGTCAGCCACAGCCATTATGTATATGGGACCCTAGTCCACTCTGACATCAGAGTAACATCTTGATCGTTACCGTCAGCCACAGCCATTATGTATATGGGACCCTAGTCCACTCTGACATCAGGGTAACATCTTGATCGTTACCGTCAGCCACAGCCATTATGTATGGGACCCTAGTCTACTCTGACATGAGGGTAACATCTTGATCGTTACCGTCAGCCACAGCCATTATATATATGGGACCCTAGTCTACTCTGACATCAGGGTAACATCTTGATCGTTACCGTCAGCCACAGCTATTATGTATATGGGACCCTAGTCCACTCTGACATCAGGGTAACATCTTGATCGTTACCGTCAGCCACAGCCATTATGTATATGGGACCCTAGTCTACTCTGACATCAGGGTAACATCTTGATCGTTACCGTCAGCCACAGCCATTATGTATATGGGACCCTAGTCAACTCTGACATCAGGGTAACATCTTGATAGTTACCGTCAGCCACAGCCATTATGTATATGGGACCCTAGTTCACTCTGACATCAGGGTAACATCTTGATCGTTACCGTCAGCCACAGCCATTATGTATATGGGACCCTAGTCCACTCTGACATCAGGGTAACATCTTGATCGTTACCGTCAGCCACAGCCATTATGTATATGGGACCCTAGTCCACTCTGACATCAGGGTAACATCTTGATCGTTACCGTCAGCCACAGCCATTATGTATATGGGACCCTAGTCCACTCTGACATCAGGGTAACATCTTGATCGTTACCGTCAGCCACAGCCATTATGTATATGGGACCCTAGTTCACTCTGACATCAGGGTAACATCTTGATCATGACTTAACAAATTGGAGCGAAGACCTCAAGTCTTGAAATAGTACATAATTATTTGTTTATTTGTTTCTTTATTGGTTGACGTATTTGTGTTTTGCCTCTCATATGTTGTAAATTGTATTTGTTATAGAAAAGTTTGCAGCTGTGTCTATAACGTTGAAATCATCACCATTGATATGCGTACAAAACATGGTTTACTTTAGGTCATATCTTAAAGATGAATAACAAGACAGCTAGATCACGATTAGCAGTGGCGGTCCGAACCCTTATATGCCCGCCCGGGGTCCAACTCGTAGCATACCCACCATTGACGGCGTGGAAATCGAGTCCGAATCAATGGGGGGTGGGGGGGGGGTGGGGTGTGTGTTTTTTATGGTATGTTTTTAATGCGGATATAAGCGTTGTTAGAGGAGTAGGTAGTCTGGATAGTCTATTGTGTTTGCTTTTCTTCTATTGTGTTCTTTAATAATTTCATGTTTTTAATACTTTGAAATTGACTAGGATTAAGAGGGCTGGAAAATGTTCATAACATGTTCATAGTTTAGAATAAAATAAAAAGTAATTTCACGTTTTAATGCCTGTACAGTATACACACCTCTATAAGTCGAAAATTACAATGTCAGCATAACAAAGCGAATATGTTGGATATTTATATAGAACTTACTTGCTAAACTTGAACCTGATTTTACCTGATTATAAAAAAGTGAATGCTATTTTATAAACATAATGACCCTATGCTTATGATAATATATCTTTCATGTTGGTGTAGATCTATATTTTCGTACGTAATGTTAAACGCAAGCTAACAGCACACTAATGGAAACTCTGATATTTTCTGTTGTTTCTGTATTAGTAGATAACAATTATCATATTCTTTACAACTCATTGTGTTTTACAATTATCTCATTAATTTATGGTTTCGACCAACTATTCGTAAACCCACCCCTTTCCGCTTGCGGGGCCATGGCCCCAAATTTGTATGGTCGGGCCGCCACTGCGGTTAGTGCGTGGTTCCTCCAAGACAGCAGCAATGACAGGATTGTCAGTACTCAGTAAGGGACTTGTCCCAAGATTAGTAAGATGAAACAGGCTGACGTTTCGAGTAGTTTGTACTACCCATATTCAGAGCTAAGTTGAAGACTTCAGGATCACAAAGTAAAACCTATTCGATCCACCTCCACTCTGCGACTGTGGTACAAACAAGCCCTATCATTTTCTGCGCTTGATCCACTCCGCGTACCCTATCCGGTTTGACACCGGTCGGGACGTTTGCGGGTTTGTTTATTTTCCGTGAGTTGCTGATGCGATGGGTATTGGGTAGGTCTCCAAACTCAGCTCAGCATCAGCCATCTTCTCGATTGACATTATCAGGGTGATTTTCGACTTCAATGGACTTATGGACAAGTTGAGCCTATACCCAAAAGCCAAATTGATTTTTGGTCCCATTCAGAGAATGATTTTAGCTTGATAAAACTTTCCACTGACATGGGGGATCATGTATAATCAACACAGAGACAAAAGAGAGGACACGGGTTTAAAATCCCAAGCTTTAAGGTTCATTCACGATAAAAACTTAGTAGTAAACTTTAACTTAAACGTAGACGCTAGGTCTTCATAAACTCATTTAATAACGGTTCGTCAAATAAATTCTGAGCATGTTTCGGCTCCATTTTCGATTTAGCTAGCCTAGGCCTTGCGGCTGGCGCTGATTGGTTCTTTCTTACTGTTAAGTTTATTTTTATTTTAAAGTTTGATCGTTCCAAACTTAACCGTAGCCCAAAACCAAGTTTAAGTTTTGGTCATGAACAATCGTGTGATCTTCCATAAGCCAAACCTTACTTTAAGTTGTAAGTTTACGGTTAAGTTTAATCGTGAATGGGCCTTTACTTCGAGAGTTGTGGTTTGATTCTCCTAATAATGAAAGGTTTTTACTAAGTTGTTGCTCGTTCAGCATCTTTTGAATTTGCATAGGAGAAAGTCATTTTTATTCGTTTTGTTGCTTTTCCAGCAAAACGTATTTTGAGATCAACGGGCTGTTATTTCCACCGCAAGTTTCCCACGCTAATATATGTTTTGAAGCATATCTACCTAGTACCTATTCATTAAATTTAAAAGCCCTCTAAAGGAAAGCCAAACATACATTCAAGTCATTAGACGCTGAAGCTTGTGCACAGCGTAGGTTTCGTTGCATCCGTGGCGTAGCCGTAGACTCACAAGGTGGCGTAGCCGTAGACTCACAAGGTGGCGTAGCCGTAGACTCACAAGGTGGCGTAGCCGTAGACTCACAAGGGCGAGGGGGTTCCAGTGGCTACAATCCCAATTGAAATTAAACTTGGGAAACAACGACTCAGTTCCACGTCTCATAACATAATTTTACTCCAATTTCCAAATGAATGCCATCGATGCGATGTGAAAATCATTGTGATTTTTTGTGTTTTTATCATCGATTCTAATATATGCAAGTTTTTTGTGACGATGGAAACAAAACCTTGTAATCGCTCGCCAGATAAACAACAGCATGCGCGATGATCTGGCCACACACAAGGGAATACAAATGATCTGGCCACGCACAAGGGAATACAAATGATCTGGCCACACCCAAGGGAATACAAATGATCTGGCCACGCACAAGGGAATACAAATGATCTGGCCACGCACAAGGGAATACAAATGATCTGGCCACGCACAAGGGAAGACAAATGATCTGGCCACGCACAAGGGAATACAAATGATCTGGCCACACACAAGGGAATACAAATGATATGGCCACGCACAAGGGAAGACAAATGATCTGGCCACGCACAAGGGAATACAAATGATCTGGCCACACACAAGGGAATACAAATGATATGGCCACGCACAAGGGAAGACAAATGATCTGGCCACGCACAAGGGAAGACAAATGATCTGGCCACGCACAAGGGAATACAAATGATCTGGCCACACACAAGGGAATACAAATGATATGGCCACGCACAAGGGAATAAAAATGATATGGCCACGCAAAAGGGAATACAAATGATCTGGCCACGCACAAGGGAAGACAAATGATATGGCCACGCACAAGGGAATATAAATGATCTGGCCACGCACAAGGGAAGACAAATGATCTGGCCACGCACAAGGGAATACAAATGATCTGGCCACACACAAGGGAATACAAATGATATGGCCACGCACAAGGGAATACAAATGATCTGGCCACGCACAAGGGAATACAAATGATCTGACCACGCACAAGGGAATACAAATGATATGGCCACGCACAAGGGAATACAAATGATCTGGCCACACACAAGGGAATACAAATGATATGACCACGCACAAGGGAATACAAATGATCTGGCCACGCACAAGGGAATAAAAATGATCTGGCCACGCACAAGGGAATACAAATGAACTGGCCACGCACAAGGGAATACAAATGATCTGGCCACGCACAAGGGAATACACATGATCTGGCCACACACAAGGGAATACAAATGATCTGGCCACGCACAAGGGAATAAAAATGATCTGGCCACGCACAAGGGAATACAAATGATCTGGCCACACACAAGGGAATACAAATGATATGGCCACGCACAAGGGAATACAAATGATCTGGCCACGCACAAGGGAACACAAATGATCTGGCCACGCACAAGGGAACACAAATGATCTGGCCACGCACAAGGGAATACAAATGATCTGGCTACGCACAAGGAAATACAAATGATCGAATTTATTCATATACGAGAATTGGATTTGGTACCAAATTCTGTATTAAACTGTTTTTAGCTGTACCCATAAACAAACTACTTTTGGCGTATTATTTGAAACCATGCTGTCGTAATGAGCCAATCGAGCCGATCTTAAAATATACTCTAGATTTAGAAAGTACATGTGTGGTCACTCCAGCATTTCACTTTGTTTTGATTGCCACATTTGAGTTAGACATACGGTGTTGCGTTTTACAGCTAAAATGTACTTCACTTCTACACATATGGTAAAAATTGATGAACAACCAAGAACTTTATCTACTTTTCTTGCTTTTGTGATGTTTTGCTTGCCACGTATATATCTTTGAGCAGGACGTTTCAGAGATGGTTCATGATTATCTTCGATATACATTTACTAGACGTTATTTTTGTTTGTGTATTAGTGCAAAGTGAATGTTAAATAAAACTCTTTTTTCATTCGAATATAAAAAAAACAACAGAAATTACTTCCTAAATACAGAATCAGTCTGTGATGATTGAGACTGTGTGCTTAACTTCAATACTTGATTTATAAACACATTTTTATTCTGTTTTACTTCCTTAGCTCTTCAGTCTACCTAGTTTTAATGAATAAGAAATTAGTAACTAATAAGAAATTAGTAACTCATTTCTTATAAGTAGTTCAGAACAAAAATAAGAATCATTATTATTGTAAGAATATTAACAAAATTATGAGCAAAGGAGGGTAAGATTTGGTTTGTATGAGTTTATCGTAATCTTTTGAATGTGAAATATTTAAATTATGTGCGGAATGTTTACATTTACATACAACATTAGTATACTCATATCTCATGGTATTTTTTTCTTTAAAAACTCGAGATATTTTTTGTGCGTTTCTTTCTTAGCGATGTCCACTTTCAATTTTTCCAGTTGTAAAACACTCGAGTGTGAATTTACTTTGTTCTCCTCGGTGTCTTCGTTCTGAGACTTCGCAGAAGACTGACGCCCCTTGAAGTAACTGTTACTGATGCCATTATTGGCCGCTCCAAAGTAATCGGCCATTCCAAGACCACCTTTAGTTGTCGGCATGCAAATCACATCCTTCACCCTCCCCTCGACCCCCTCGAACAGCCTCATCATAGACTTCTTGGACATGACTGGCACTACGTATGATGCGAATGGAATTGACTCGAAGTTCGCGGCGCCATTTGTACTCATTTCAGATTTAATGTTCGACAGTTTTCTGAACACGAGCAGTCTCTCAGTTGGAGTCATTCGTTCAAGTAGCAGCTGTTCGACTTGTTCCCGTTGGCTGGTAAGTGGAATCGACGACGCTGTTTGGTTAAGCCGGATCATTCCCCAAGCGGCCGACGTTAGCCTGGAAGAGTAACTATCGGTATCATGTCGTGAACTCGAAAGTTCATTCTCTCGCAACGATTTGTGTGTTGATGGTAAAGCTGCTTTCAAAAGATCTTCAAGGCCTCTGGTTTTAAAGAAGCTATCCCTTAAAAATTTATCTTTGAAATCTTGAAACGGTTTTTCAATGTCATTAATGACGTTGAAACTAGTGGTGGGGAGAATAGTAGCACACTTTCTGTTAACAAATCTTTGAGTGTTCTCGTATTCAGGCATGACAGTTAGACGTTCTTTGCACACCGGACATTTCACTTTGCGCATCGTAAACGGGTTGTTGGTTTTCAGATTTGGAGCTCCGCGACTCTCTGGACGTTCACCCTCGTTATTCTTGGGACTTTCTGAGAGGGCTTGCGTGGCCTGATCTTCAGATTTCATACGCTTTGCGTTCTTAATATCATCTTGTTCAGCAGTATCTTTTGACGCCATTCTTTCCCAGGGGAGCATCCCGGAAGATGTTAGCCCTTTGGAGTTTGTGAATCCCGTATACGACGCAAGAGTGAATCCCGATCCTGAAGACGAGTTTTTTCTAGAACCTAACACTTCTGAGGCCTTCGATACTCGAATAGTTTTTCTTACGTTATTGGTAAGACTTTCATTGATAGTATTGATGCTTTTTAAACTATATTCTTTATGGATCTCGTTTTTAGGTGGTATACCCTCTTGTGAGGTTAAAGTTTTTGATATAATTCTTTTCGAATTTAATGTGTTATTGCTTCTTGTACGATAGAGGTTTCGCCACGATCCCCGAGGAAAAGAATAAATGCTGTCTTCTTCTTCATCATCTTCCTGGTAATTGACGTCTTGAGACTTTGCTGTTTCCTGTAAGATGCTCTTTCTTATCTCACTAACCAACTTTTCTAGACTGATAGTCGTGTTAGCGATCTCCAAATTAACAACCATCAAGTCTTCCTCGTCACCCCCAAGCTCCGCCATGTTGGTTGGCAGTTCGCCCACCGTTGACGTTTTCTCCCTGATGGTTACCACCTTCGCGGATGTCACGCGAAACGAGTCCCAGTTTGACATCAAACGCTTACCAGAGAGTTTTTCTATGAATAATTGTATCTCTGGTTTGGCGATTAGTTTCTTTAAAGCAGAAGGTTGACGAGCTATGTGGATCATTCGTTGCACTTTTGATGGGTTCACTTGTTGAAGGATTCTTATAACTGAATCTACCAAATGCGCAATTTGTTTGTTCATATGAACTGGCACATTGTTGTCTTGCTTAACAATCTCGTTTTTTGTTAAAACTTTTAAACACACTGACTCTTCTGGCCGCTCGGTTTCAGTACCGTACTCGTCAGCTTCTTCGTCTAGGTTTAGTTTCTTCATCTCGATTTCTTCTCTGGATATTGAGTCCCAGTAATCGTCGTCGGTGTCTTCAACGATGTCATCAAACATCATCGTTTTTCTCTTGAGGTCGATGACATAGGAGGGTAACAGCTTACTGAAGCCGGTGTGGCCATCTTCTGTAGACGACTCGTCTACATGTGTTTTCTTGGTAAGAATCTCGCGCTTCACTTGTTGTATCGGACTCGACAAGAACGATCTTGTTGGAGTGTTTGTAGCTCTCGATGATGACTTTTTAGGATTTGATATCAATCTGTCAAGCCTAAAGATGAAATGAGATCAATGTTGATACGCTCGTTAAGATTGAATACAATTTCAATGTGACTGATCACAATCACTTCACAGCGAATAATTCACCAACACACGGTAGTAAACATTCCATGCAACATCCACAATCCACATAGGTATATGAAATTGAATATTTATGCTGGTCACGATTTTCCTCTTTAAACTTAGGATGTCGTGAGTGTTGACATTGTACCTGTGCTATAGATATATAGTTGCCCCAACGAAAAATTTCTGATGCTTACGACACAGCCAAGTCCAAGGTGACAACTTAATTTTCTACTTTTTTTTATTTTTTTCTACTGCTTCTAATAATTTTTCTACTACTTTTACTACTAATTCCTACCATCTAATCTAAACAGGTCCATTGGGGATAATTTAAGACCTTCCGTTGGTTACTTGTAACGGTGGGTGTGGCCAAACCACCGGTGCACTCGACTAAGCCGAGCCATGCACTCACGAATGTGTGAAAGAACGCCAGGTACCTGCTGATTTTCTTTCAATTGGCGCGGTTGAAAGGGGCCAGTAGACAATGACCTGTGATCGGTATGCGAATACTTTAGTTGTGTAGTGGACTTTCAAGTTAAATTATTCTTTTTATCAATATTATTAATAATATAATTAAGATAAAGATAAGTAACTACAATAAGTAAACATTCAAACATGTAAATTATGAACAGATAAATTATTGTTTAGATAAAAGTATGAGATAAAAATGTTCATATGTAACAAAAAACAGGGGGTGAATTGTTTTTATAAAGATACGCATAATATCTCGAAAACGCTTACAGACGTGTTGTTACAGTTGTTACTGACGTGAAAATTGGTTGCTAGACAAGTGTGTTTTACTATTTATCTAAAACCGAGTTCAGGCGGGTGAAAACGGGAGGTGGGGGGGGAGGGGGGGGGGGGGGTTGAAACATTTATATAAAAATCAAAGATGTTACAGACGTGAAAATCGGCACTAAGATTATCCTTTAAAAAAAAATAAACACATATTATTTTACCATTTTCCATATTCATTCTCCTGAACGCGAGGAAGAGTTTAAATATTAGTATACTTACTAAAAAATACAGGACATGTTACATACGTGAAAAATTGGTATTTAGATTCCCATTTAAAAATAAATACGTTTTACAATTTTGTATACCAAATCCTGAAATCTACGTGAGCGAAGCCACGGCGGGCAACTATCAGTAACAAATATATAATATGATTGGTTCAAAGTATGTCAAACATTTACGGTTGAGCCTACTTTGTTTACGTCGATTGGTTTTTTTAACACGCAAACGAAAAATTAATCTAAATAGGTCAACAGACATCACAAATTTAATTTTGCATCATCGTTCCGTTTTGCGTGAAAGTACACTCTATTGTTCTTTTGTCGCAACATTGAACATTAAACCCTGGGGTTCTACCTCGCGTTATACTTCAATACATATAGAGCCACAATGACATATGTTTTTCGGTCACCCACGTTATATGAACTGTTTTGAACAAACAAATACTGTGAAGTCATAGGAAAACGACATTTCTTAAATATTCAGTTCAATAAATGTTTTTATGAAACTGGCACATATCAATCTTAAATGTCATTTTTATTTTGTGTATATATTATTATCAATACTTCAGAATATATGGGGAGATAAATAAAATTGTAACTTATGTTCAGAATTACACCAGTGTTCAGCATCAGCAGTGATGGACAAAACACTCAAAAAATGTATTTGAAATAGAAAATACAAAATACTTTAGAACACAGTATTTTTAAATATTAAAATACAAATGTATTTTGCTTATACAAAAAAACAATGTATTTTGCTAATACTCAAAATAAAAATACATATTGCTGCTCAGGCTAAATTAGTAACGGTCAGTTTACACACTATTCTAAGATAGGTTTTAGGTTTAAGGTTTAAGTTTTAGGTTTAAGATTTAAGATTTTGTTCCAAGCACGTATTTTCCTAACTATTGTACTTGGAATCGTTACCATTGGCCGGATTTATAAAACGTCGCCTCTCATTGGCTGGGATAAGAATTTTAGGTATAAGAGCTAACGTTGCAACGGTCTCCTTAAATCTTGAAGTTGTGTGGACGCCACAATGCCTTTGGCTTGATTTAATTTGGTCAATCCTTAAATCTTAAAGTGTGCAAATCCGACTTTTTTAATGAATATATATGAATCTCAACTTAATTTACATTGAACAAACAAAAACTAATCCGCACCTTGTGAGGCGGTGATCTGATGCGGGGAGGCAGGTTCATGCTAAAAATATTATTTTATAAATATTAAAAAGAAATAATTAATACATTTTTACTACCCTTTTTGGGGCTTAATTTGTTGGATTTAGCAACCCAGTACACTGTATTTTAAGTATTTTTATAATATAAACGGAGAGCAATTTTGTATACAGCAAAGTTAAGTGAAGTACAATATACAAATCCTTTGAAACACGTAGGATTTGAAATACAAAATACAAATGTATTTTAAATCTACGTATTTTCCCAACGAATTTTTTTTTTCCCAACGAAGTATTCGCATACCGATCTCAGGTCATTGTCTACTGCCCCTTTCAACCGCTCCAATTGAAAGGAAATCGACAGATACTTGGCGTTCTTTCACACATTCGTAAATGCAAAATCTCTGAGCCTGATACACTGGACACAACCATGTGAGTGGATGGTGGAACGAAGGCTCACCCTAACAACGACGTCACCTCTGGTCTGGAGTAAAAGCTGGACGAGTGCCGCTGCTTGATGAACTTGTGAACAGCCAACAAGTGCAGACACAGGACCTTCTCGATGTCGACTTCGTTGTTGGAGAAGAGGAGATCGTAGACATCCTGGACCAATAAATACGTCACGTGTCCACTCACGTGGGACAACCGCAATGCGGTAGGATATGGAGAGTAATGCGTAGAGCCCAGCCCGTGCAAGTGGGTTTATTTTTTTGCCAAATATCGTTTTAAAAATTGACGATTTCGGTGTTTAAAGGGATAGTCAGGTGACAAACTAAAAAACTACCATTTGTATACGTCCATCCTCAAATGTGGAAAACATGACTAAACGATACCATAGGCCTACTTTAAAAGCAGGCGGTTAAAAAATTAAAGAAAACGCGATTGTTTGGCTTGTTTCTACTAAGTAGCACCGAACAACTCTTCTCATGGTAATTTCCACTTTAAAAAAATGTTACCTCGAGATAGTAAAACCACTGCTAAAATAGGGCACTTATCAAAAATCGATCAAGAGGTTTAATGTGCATCGTTTCTCTACCGATAAAATGCTTATTAGTACGAACGTGTACTTCTACCAAATTCGTTGCAATTAATTTGTTTGTGACTTGATGTGTAGAAAAGTTGCAATCTGTTTTGAGCGGCACTGTCCGCAGTCGCCAAGACGTGTTGTGGCTGGACTCTTATAACACAATGAGTGCTCTGTTAATCGGGAAGGCGCTAGCGATCTCTGAACCGATACAGCTGTACTACGCTTAAGAAGAAAAATGCATCAGAGCTGGCGAAGTGAATCTAGTAAAATAGCTAAATGTTCACTATTTTTTTTCTTCCATTGAAGCAACCGATATCAATTTTATTTTACACATAACCGAGTTTCATGCACTTATGACTCATTGGTGATTTTTTAGTTTTTCACTTGACTACCCCTTTAACGGTGTTATTTTTTTAGCTGTGTAGTGATACAATGTACTATACAATCTACGAACTACACGTGCTAGGCCTACTACACACGTTCGCGCCATGGTCTAATGCGTTCGCGCAAAGTAAAACGTGTTGGGCGAAATAAATATTCTTATCCCCGCTATGGCAAAAAGGTCAAACGTTTATTTAGTTTCAAATAGAATTTATTAATTTTAGCAGAACACGACTTTTTGTGCAAGATTTAGAAAAATGCTCACCGTTAAATAGGAACTCAGATGGTAGTTTTGCGAGATATCGTGGTTATTTCGCGTAAAACGTGAGATTTCGCTATTTGCGGTGTTATAATAATTTCGCGTTTTAATTCTTTTGGACTCCTCTCGCCATTAAACGCCGACATTTTGTCAAATTAAGCAATATTCACAACAATAATATGATCTCGCGATCGGGAAATTTACGAGGCTCTAGCAATGCGTGGTCATGCCACAAGAGTTATTTTGGAAGTGATGTGTAATTAATATTTAATAATAATATTTTTTGTAGAAAAACTGTCCAGGGACAATCCATGCCCCTCTTCAGGACCCTCATTCCAGAACAGTTTGAGGTGGTTGTAAAGTGGCGCCCCCTATTCCGTAACCCGGGCGCAAGTTGCAACCGGTTGTAGCTTACGTATTGGAATGGTGACTAACTATCTATTGCGGTATTTTAAATAGTTGGGAGGAAATGTCCGAGTTAAATGTGAAATATAGAAACAATTTCTAGAATTTGGTAAATTTGGATTGTAAACCCAGTTGGAATAATATTAGGGATAATGTCAGAGGGGATGGGGGTTGTTTGGAAGCAGAAGGGAACGTGATATGGGCGTTTGGGCCGATAACTAGTGTCCGAACCCAAATCCGTGACGGTTGTTATTTCGTGATTTTCCTGAAATCTAGGAGGGCAAGTGCCCCCCCCCCCCTCGCGACGCCCATGCTTACAACACTCCCTATGATAATTTATTTTTAAGAATTGGAATAAATACTAACATCGATTTGTATGGTGCCACAATTGGACACTCTTGCCCCACCAAAACCATGTTGACTAATAAGCTAACATCCAAAATTCTCAAAACCACTTTCAGACTTCCACCCTTGGGGGAGGGTGTTTTACAAAGATGCCAACTCGTATATACATGCTAAAAATAAACAACAAAACACGTATTTATATAAGTATTGTGCACCTTTTAAAATAAACATCATTTTGTCTTGTATTTCACGTATAAAATAGTTACTTATTTAAACTGTCCACAACCAAATTTCATATTTTCTGAAATTTACATCGCCTTATTTGGACACCCCTAATGGGGTGAACCCACCGAAACTATGTAAACTAACAAGTGAGAATCGAAAGTCAATCAATCAATTGACACATCCCGCATTGTGTTGATGGTGGCAGTGTGTGTGGTGGGCGTTACAGAAGGGCCAAGCTCTAAATGTTTGGTTTACTTACGCCTAAATCTAAGTACAAACCTGAAAGCAGTGAGACTGCACATCCGTCGGGGAAAACTGAGAGCAGCGAATGTCTCCGTTTCGTCGATAACAGAAGCCAGGGGTGTGAGTCTCAAACATTCGAACATCTTTCGCCTAGCGAACAAGCTTAATTACTGATAAGGACACAACTAAACACAATACACAGATTAAACATGCTCCTTCAACTACTGATAAAGATACAATACATAGACATGCTCCGTATAGAAATAAACCCAAATAAGTAGCTCACCCGCGACCCATTTCGTATCACAAAACTGTCTCACTCCTATAAGTCCCATCTCGTATCTGCTTAGTGGGACACAAATAAGGTATATATTTGATGAATGAGCATGGCAAGAAAGTCTTTAGGTTCATTCTTGTTGTACTAGCCGTATGAAAGTAAGGTGGACTTGTCGCAGAAGAGGCAGCGATCGACACGATCTATTTTTTTTTTTTAAATTTATGATTATCTATACCACAACGAAGGTTAAAATCTTTGTTCACTTAACTACACTAAAACCACTGTGGTTGATTTATATAATATACTAGATTCAGCTCCATTGACAATCCTTTTCAATGTTCTGTGTTGTTTATAAGATGAGAATATTAATGCTAAATCATATTTTCAACTTACTTCCGCATTTCGTTAGAGTATAGATTGAACGAATGCGACCTTCATCGAGTTGCTATTTATGGAGTGAAGTGATGGGATTGAGTCAAAAATTGAAATGACCCGCTATGGAAACAAGGCTATTTTAATTATCTGATTTTAAAAATTGCGATGCCAAACCAAAATAATAATATCTACTTGACGCATCATCTTATAGTAACTAATACAATATACTTATATACTTGGCCCAAGATTACCTTACATATGCTTTCGTCACAGCCTAGGGACTCATAGCCATCCAGCGAACCGCTCGAGACGCACCCGCGCAAATACCGATCGCTGATTGGTTGCGAACCAGTCGCCTGTGACGAAAGCATGTGTAAGGTAGTCTTGGAACAACTATATGTGTGACCTACCTCAGAACCATTACTCGGTGGTGGTGGCTCATATTTTAGAAATTTTAAACGAAACTGCGATTTCGATGTTTCCAACATTCTTAAATCAGAACGTTCTTCTTTGCCAAGCTCTTCTATCCGTTTAGCCAATTGGCTGCGCCCTACATTATTGCGCACTTTATCCTGCACATATGTCGTACTGTCGATGCCACGTTTTGCCGACATTTCGATTCAATTTCATAGAGATATTGGGAACAAATTTTGACAATGATTGAATTCTGCTAAATCAGATGTAGAAGATAAATAAAATTGTTCCATGACAATGGCAACATTTACTCAAATTATTCGATCATCAATTGTTGTCAACCGATCAAAAAACTGGCAAGAATACAATCAACCAAGCAAGCTTCACTTACAAGAAAACACTCAAGAATATTAATATTAAACCATAGTAAAATAGTGTGTACGGTAGGTGTTGAAATGGAAATACGAGAGCTGCAAGAGGTGGAATGTTATCTAGAACTAAAGCGATTCCTGCTTCCAATAATGTAATGTATCTGATAATGTAATTGTTAACGTGATTTCTTGATGCGTGAAACCATGTCAACGAAAGTTTTGACACACAGCTGATTTAGGTGGTGAGACAAACTCGTTATCAGAGCAAGGTCTAGAGTTCATGCAGTGCAGGCGTTTAGTCAAGTGAGTAATGCTGGGCTTTCATGCTCCAACGCCGGCGTTCGTCGTTGGCCAAATAGAAATGCATCCTATTTGAAAAGGGGAGGACTCACGTACGACGTTCCTGCCTGATTGGCCAACGGCTAATGCTATACGCCCGCGTCAGAGCATGAGAACCCCGCACATCGTGTATCGACGTTCCTGCCTGATTGGCCAACGGCTAATGCTATATTCCCGCGTCGGAGCATGAGAACCCCGCACATCGTGTATCGACGTTCCTGCCTGATTGGCCAACGGCTAATGCTATATTCCCGCGTCAGAGCATGAGAACCCCGCATATCGTGTATCGACGTTCCTGCCTGATTGGCCAACGGCTAATGCTATACGCCCGCGTCAGAGCATGAGAACCCCGCACATCGTGTATCGACGTTCCTGCCTGATTGGCCAACGGCTAATGCTATACGCCCGCGTCAGAGCATGAGAACCCCGCACATCGTGTATCGACGTTTCTGCCTGATTGGCCAACGGCTAATGCTATACGCCCGCGTCAGAGCATGAGAACCCCGCATATCGTGTATCGACGTTTCTGCCTGATTGGCCAACGGCTAATGCTATATTCCCGCGTCGGAGCATGAGAACCCCGCATATCGTGTATCGACGTTCCTGCCTGATTGGCCAACGGCTAATGCTATACGCCCGCGTCAGAGCATGAGAACCCCGCACATCGTGTATCGACGTTCCTGCCTGATTGGCCAACGGCTAATGCTATATTCCCGCGTCGGAGCATGAGAACCCCGCATATCGTGTATCGACGTTCCTGCCTGATTGGCCAACGGCTAATGCTATATTCCCGCGTCAGAGCATGAGAACCCCGCATATCGTGTATCATTCCAGTAAAGGCGTCTACATTCTGGTGTTCATTGGCTACAACCTACAACACATAGCTTAATGTTTTATTTAATTAATTATTATTATTATTATTATTAATGAATTTTAATTAACAATAATTAATAAAAGAAAGGACAAGAAACACATAATCAAAGATCAAACAATTCAAGAAATAAGTGTAGGAAGTATCATTTGACTAATGAGACCATAGAGCACGTCATATCAGGTTGTAAAATTTCGGCACAGTCCGATTATTTGCATATACATAACCAAGTTGCCAACATAATTCATCAAAGATCAGCCCGAAAATGTATGTTCCTGGAGGCCAAAATTACAAGTATCAACCTGAAATGGTATTAGAAAATGGCAACTGGAGGTTATGTTATGATCGGGCTGATATTACAGATAGCTTATATGTCAAAATACAACATAATAGGTTTGACATTATTTTGCCAGATAAAATCAAAAGGGAAACATTTATAATAGTTTATGTGGCAATTACACTAAGCCAAAATATTAAAAGTACGCGGGACAGAAAAATTAGCCGCTAATTTGACTTAGGTCAAGAAATTAAAACAATGTGGAAATAAAATCAAGTCTTTATCATACCTATCATTATTAGATGAGCGTATCGTAGCGGAGTGAATCTCTCCATTCACCACGATCGGCGCTTTGTCTGTGTTTGTGCGCCACATTTTGTTCGTCGCGCACAGGTCAAACGGCTTGACGGATTTGGTTGAAACTATTAGCACTCGTGACCACTAAACTAAACAGCAAAATCCGTCAAAATGCCAATCTACAAAAAATAATTACTGAAAAAACACAGTTTTAATTATTTTAATTAAAACTTGTCGACAGATTTTAATATTTATGTCCAAACCAACAATGTTGACACTTGGATTTTGTAAAAAAAAATTAGGTTCTATTTACGGGAATTTATATTGTATTTTTTACAGGGTTCCACTAATATGATTCGCATTTGAGGACCATTAAAGCAAATACCCTATTGCTGCTTTGTGCTGAATACCGGAAAGCCAACGGTTTAGCCGCGGTCGCTTAGCCGCTTCCTATACGAACGCGAACATATGAAGTTAAGCAATCTCGGGATGTCAGGAGGTGGATGGGTGACCACTCTCCTCTGAAACACCGTTGGTTAGAGCAGATTGGAGGGTTTGAAAGCTTGTGTGAACAGCTTCGTTCTTCGCGTCAACTGCTCGGCAGTCCAGGATAGTGGAGGAACCTATATGGCTGGTCAAAGTCACACCGTCCTTTCGGATGGGACGTAAAGCCGATGGTCCCCTTGGTACTTTTCGACAGGAGTAGGCTACGTGCCGGTACCAGGCTTCATTTGTCATTTGTCAATCAAAGTGACTCTACTGGGCAAAGTCACTTATGAATCAAAGTGACTTTGCCCAACTACCTGACATCCCACGAAATTCGGTTAGGTTAAGGGATCCGGTTGATGATTGCCCACGAAAGTTAGTACGGTATCGCGTTTAAATCCAAAGTGGCTGAACTCTGGCGGACAAATCGAGAACCAGTACAGCCGGGATTAGGCCATTATCACATTAGGTTCCGAACTGACAATTGCAATCGTAAACAATGAGCCAATAACTTTAATTATATATTTGTTTGTTGTCTTATTAGTTATTATTATTGAATTTATTTCCTAGTTGCACGATTTTAGGATTTTCAGCTGGTCAAGTGTGATTGGAGAATTGTAGATTGCGACTCCAGTCTACGATTCCAATACTAGTGTCTAGTGTGATATGGGCTTTAGCCGTGCTTTGTTTATCCCAGCTCGGACGGCCATGATCGTCGCGACGGTGGCGCGCCTACATCTCGATTTAAAGGCGAATAGCTGCACACGCCATAGTTGACTTGCAACATTAAACATTCGAAAATTGTGCGCAATTCTAGGTTTCATACGTTGGCGTACCTGGTGGTTTTGTGATGTAAAAGGATGGACTTGTCCATCTTTTACTATTTATTGGAATCCGTGGTTTATGTAAGCTCTAAGCACATCCCTTATCTGTGCTCTAAGTGTGTCAACCTACATGTGTGCAACATCTTCTATTGCCACAGCGTGATTGTCAGCGTTTTCGTCATTATTTTAATCATGACTGCTAAGTCAGCAAAGGCCGGAGCGAGGCTAGCTTTGCGCCACGCGACGGACGGGGGGGTCTCACCGAAGGAGCCGAGCAAGATGGTTGTCCGGTAGGTGCGTGAGCCAAGGAGGCCGTGGCCGCCGTGGAGGGCTGACCCCGCGAGGGAAGATGTGTTGGAACGGGGAAACATGTCCTGGCGGCCTAGGCGAAGATTGAGGGTACGTGGGAGACGAGCGGAAGAGAACGATATGGACGTGGCAGAGGACGGAAGGATCTGAGGACGAAGACGCGGACACGACAGGCGATTGAAGGACGAACGGGTGGACGGTTGCCAGCTGGAAATGCGGTAATGAGGTTTGGAGCACTGGCCCTCGTTAATTAATTAATTAATTTTATTGTTGTTTTCCTGTCCCATGGATGGACAGGATGGCCAGTGTAGGGTTATGGGCATGCCCATACCCTCTTTAGCCTACAGGTACATACAATAATACAAATGACATACAATTATATACAGTTAAAAGTTACAGAGTGAAATAGATGGAGGGGCAGTTATAGTATGACATTGATCGGTAATGGATATTTGAATTTCGGTCTGAAGGATAAGGTTAAAGGGCGAGTTATTATGTCTAGCATGTCTTTGTGGTTGTCGTTAATAATTTTATCAAAATATTTCAGATGAAGGTGATGAATCCGGTTTGAGATATGGTTGTTGTCTAAAAGTTCGTTGATGTCTTCATTTTTGGTCCAGGGAGGGAGTCTTGCAATTCTTCGCAAAATTCGACGTTCTAGAGATGCGTAGAGGGACAGTAGTGGGCCAAGAAGGGGGGCTAGAACACCGCAAGCAAATTCGAATACTGGACGGATGAATGCCAAATACGTTCTGAGGAGTGTTTCATAATTGCAGCCACGTAATCGACCCCTGATAAGTATTAACAGGTTTAATCTGGAGCGTACCGTATTAATTGTCTTTTTACAGTGAGGCAACCAGCTGAAGATGTTACTGAATTCAAGACCCAGGTAGCGAACTTGATTTTGTGGGACAACGTTTTCACCCCAAAATTGAAGTGTGATGGTACCTGACTGTTGACTCACTTTACGAGTTTTATTCCGGTGAACGAAGAGAATAAGTTGAGTTTTTGTTGCATTTGGGCGAACTCTCCAGAGACACATTCAATTCTCAAATTTTGAAGTCTGACGTTGGAGACCTAGTTGAGCTGACCAGGCGGAGAATGCAGCACACCAGTAAGCAGTGTCATCCGCAAACTGTGAGAGGAACAGTCGAGAAGATGATGGAGAAGGTAAATCGTGACAAAAGAGAATATAAAGGATCGGAGAAAGAGGAGAACCTTGCGGTACTCCCGCGAGTGGAGAGAAGGGGGTGGAGAAAGCGCCATTAATGCGAACCCTAGAGGAACGATTAGAGAGTAAAGCCTTGATGCAACGAATGAGGACTAGTGGGACGTTTAAACGAAGTAACTTGTATAGAAGACCGTCATGCCATAGCTTATCAAAAGCCCGTTCGATGTCAAAGAAAATGGCCAGAACACACTTGCCGTTATTGAGCGAGCAAGTAGTTTCCGTAATAAGTTTGAGGAGAGCGTCAGGGACCCCGCGACGACGACGAAAGCCCGCCTGAGTCGGAGGAATGATGGCGTTTTCCTCAGCGAAGATAGAGAGACGATTCGCAATTATTTTCTCGAAAGTTTTGCTTATAACATTGATAAGGCTAATTGGTCTGTATGATAAAGGGTCCGTCGGAGGTTTGTTGGGTTTCGGGATCATAATTACCTCAGATGATTTCCAACTGGGCGGAATATATCCCAAGTTTAAGCATGATGAGAAGATCGTGAAAAGCAGTGAAAACAACTTGTCGGGACCTTGGAGTAATTGAAGACGGGTAATCTTATCCCCTCCAGGAGCCGAATTCTTCCCAGAACATATGGTGGTAATTACCTCTTGCGGAGTGATTGCTTGAATTAGAGAATGGGATTCGTGATGAACCTGAGGTAAGGGAGTATGATTGGAGAGAGAAGGCTCATATTGAGCAAGCTTATTTGTAACTTTGAGTTTAAAATCAGAATCAAAACGTGGGTCAGAAGGAAATGAATGAATTTTGTTGAGGCATGTCGAGAAGATATTGGCTTTTTCAAGAGCAGTTGCATAGGGGATGCCGTCCACTATTAGTGGCGAAGGGTTAGATGATTTTTGACCAGTTAAAATCTTAAATTTGCGCCAAAACTTGCCGCCATCTCTGTAGTTGAGACTCTCACAAATCGAAAGCCACGAGTGTTCTCTAAATTCACGAACCTTTTTACGGACAATCGCGTTGAGTCTATTCCACTCCGTTTTTAGAGCAGAATCGAAGTTTTTCTTGATACGACGGTATAGCTTACTCTTAATTTTAATTAAATTTACAATATAGGGGGGAAGAGGACGTCTATTGTTGTTAATAGTCTTCGTCGGGCAAGACAAATTAGTTGCTAACTTAATGACAGCTGTCATTTGATTGGCAGTAGAAAGTAAAGTGTCAACTGAAGAAACAATAACTGGTTGAGGGAGAAGGCGACTTAGGTGATGACGATAGAGTGACCAATCGGCCTTGCGAAAATCGCGAACCACAGAAACAACTGGTGACTGTTGAGGAGTCGAACGGACTATGTTTGCAGAAAATAGGAGTGGAAGGTGATCACTCCCTGTCGGTTGTCCAATCGTTATATCGCTGCATCTTGGTGACAGTGATTCGCTAACAATTACATGGTCCGGAATAGATACTCCTTGGTACCCAATGAATGTAGGGCTGTTGAAGTGAAGTCGGAAGATGGGCAATTCGATAAGGAGGTCAGCTAGATCTGAGACTGGCCCTCGTTAGATCAGGTGGAATGTGCCCATCAGGCTGAATTTGACCATAGTCAGGTTCGCCACGCTAAAGCCACGTATAGGATAAATGTAAGTCATAATAAATATGGTTCCTCAAGATTCGAACCAAGGGTCTTGTGATTCAACATAACCTAGATTCCCTGTTCTCCTCAGTCTTGCCAAAGATCCCGCATGTACGAGTTCACGTATGTCGAGAGTTACGTCCCCAGTAAAATCTTGAGACAGCCGACCAGAACGTGGGTTCGAGTCCCGTACCAGGGTGGTAGGGACAAGGATGGGCCGGCGCGTGATCTCGCTACATGACAAATTTGTCATGAAAAAGTGGATACTTTATGACTTTTACTGGTGTTAATCTCCTTCTTGGTGATTTATGGATATTTGGATTGGGTCACTAAGTTTGTCATTTACAGTTTTCTTTCACAATTAAGATATGCGCTGTGCTGGC
Source organism: Isoperla grammatica (assembly GCA_945910005.1). Taxonomy (NCBI): domain Eukaryota; kingdom Metazoa; phylum Arthropoda; class Insecta; order Plecoptera; family Perlodidae; genus Isoperla; species Isoperla grammatica. Next base: position 73,930,561 of record OX246737.1, on the reverse strand, counting down.
TATTTCGTCAGTCCAGATCGTTGGTAATTTCAATAATAATTATTGCGGTATTGAGGGCAATGATTGCGGCAACTTTGCTGACTGCTCGGTTCAGGAGGGCGCTGGTTGAGTGATGTCGTCAGTAGAGCCTGGCCCCACTCTTTTGTGATTGTTACTGGAGGGGGTCGAACCGAGTAGTCTGATTGGTAATTTATGACTTAGTATAGCCAGCGTAGAGCAGAGAGGGGGTGACTGGGGGATGAATGTAGGAAAGTCTAGGTGCGTGGGAACACGTGTGTAATTCGGGGCATTCAATCATGGAACGGGAGAGGAGGTAGACCTGTGCCAAGGTGGAACGGTGGAAAGAACGACGGAAGACCCAGAGGGAAGGACATGGAGGCCGATCGTGGACCAGGACGACGGAGCCAAGCCACAACACGGGGTCGGAGTCAGCCACCGAGAAACCAAGGTATAGGGGTTACTACAGCTACCCTCTGGATAGGAAGGTTAAGTCCATCAGACCTGGAATGCCCATAGACAGATTCGCCATAACTCAGCCACGTAGGATAAATGTGTATTATAATAAATTGCGGAACCAAAGTCTTGTCAATCTAAGACCTAAACTGCCTGAATTGGTATGTCCCGATCCCTATGATGTGAGAATGTGAGAACCACCCCTAGAGCTACGCCCCAGTACTTCTACGGGTCCGTCGACCTTGGAGTCCGTGGGTTCGAGGCGGAGCCGACGGAATTGGATGGATGTCACGGTAGGTTCTCGCTATCTAACAGTATTTAAAGCCATCTAGCGGCGGACTAGAAAAACAACGTATAACCATCCACAAGGCTGTGCACTGGCGACTCCCAGGAAATCATGGCGACAGCTTCGACACTAGCGCTGAGGCGGCGCGGAGTACCAACAACGTTCATCGCGGGAGCTAAGCATGCAATTTGTATGCCGAGTAAGCTCGATTTGACTCACGATTACGGGTAAAATAAGATGACAACACATGTTATATTAATAATACTAGCTTTGACTAAGCTGTAGTATTGTAAAACCACCAAACACGTATTTTAAATAGTATAACGGATAGTTTTAAGAACGAGTTAATTCACTCTAAACAAATGCGATTTTGGTGGGAATTTGAATTGTGCGGGTGTCAACTATAGGTACCGGTGATTAGTTGACACTACTTTTGGACACTTATCGTATCGTACACATCCCTTATGTGATCGTACTTTTGACGACGAATTATACCCGTAGGCCTGGCCTATATGATTATGAGTTACTTACTTTCCCACGTGGATGTATAAATAAAAGAGTTAATTTAATTACAACTAGCAAACCCGGCATGCGTTGCAATGCCACTGAAAGAAATAAAGTGTTTATGTTTAAGTTTTAATTCTGTTTATTGAAGTGTTTTTTGAGACACAATATATTTTTCCGTCTGTTGGTACACAAAGGGGGGGGGGGGGGGGGGGGTTGTACCTATTCAGAAACCTTCGCGGGCGTGCGCACAATAACCTACCAAAGTTTTATTGCAATCGGATGAATAATAATAGAACGCATTATTGCATGTTGGCGGCTCAGTGGGGGTAGGGGGGTTTGAGGGGGGTTGTAATCATTCAGAAACCTTAGCGGGCGTGCATACACTAACTCACCAAAATTTTATCGCAGTCGGATGAATGATTTAGGAAAGCATTATTGCATATTGGTGTCTCAGTGGGGGTGGGTGGTGAGGGGGGCTGGGAGGGGGTTGTAATCATTCAGAAACCCTAGCGGGCGCGTATACACTAACTATACCCAAAATTATATCGTAATCGGCTGAATGGTTTAGAAAAGCATTATTGAGTGTCTCAGTGGAGGTAGGGGTGGGGGGGGGGGGGGGGGGGTAAACATTCAGAAACCTTAGCGGGCGTTCATACACTAACTCACCAAAATTTTATCGAAATTCCACAACCAGTATAGGGCAGGCAATAATAAGCCCATGATAGGCCTAGGCCTACAGGGAGACAATTTTTCCCTGCCTTCCTTGATCTGATATTTTCCTTTGCTAGCAATTTATTCATTGTTTTATTAAAACCATAATGTACGCCTATTACCAGATCATCTCCTCATTGCAGTACATGCAAATACACATTTGTTGTCGAAGTAGAACCTATGCTCTGCTTCGTTTATTTCCATGCTCCTCATCCCCAACAGCTGATACTACGCACGTTCTTCTTCATGTTGTTTTGAAGTTTGTGGCCGCTGGCCGGCATATAATTTGTCCATCGAATATTTATTGGTTAGACAACAGCACTGCCAATCTCTGCTATCTACAGAGACTCATGAAAACTTATGATCATGCTGTGAATAGGAACTTAGTTATATGGAACGTGCCGAACGTCGTACTTCCATAACAAAGTTACATATCATATTGTACGAGATTGTAGAACATGATATGTATTACTAAAACAAAAAGGATCATCATGAACGGTTTAAATAATTTTACAAATAGTAAGTTATGGTAAAATCAGTGTTAGTATGTAAGTATTTGATGAAACTTTATCTGAAAATGCTAGTTCTCTAGCAGCAGATTTGAATTCGCGGGCTTAGGGTCACTCCGCGCCGCCCAGAGCGCTGCAAACTGTGTCGCCGCCACCTTCCATGTTAAATGATACCAGAAGCTATTTGATGGAAGCCTAGGCCTACACAACAAATCCGTACATAGCCGTAGCGAAAATAACACATTTAAAGTGGTTTAAAACAAAATTACTGTAACGTGCCAACGGACGTTACAGTGCACAGGAACGCAACATGTGTTTATCCAGCCCCTGTCAGCGACTCATCACCCGTGTGTGACGTATGATTGTGGTGATAAGAGACGGAGGGGAGTAGAAACCACGTGACGACCATGATGTCACCTGTGGCCCCATTGGCCCACGATGACGCTATGCGAGGTGAGTTCACCGAGGGGGAAGCGCGGAGAGAGGTTTCGAGCCGAGACTGCGCTGAGTTGTTGTTCTTGACGGGGTGAGAGAGAAGGTTGTTTGTTTCGAATTTGTGCAAGGAGAAGATTACACGTCTTCATACTGGTGTGATTTTGACCATAATTTTTCTGTACATTTGTCGTTATATTCGGAGGGATATAAGGTTCTCATATACACTTACAACCAGGGGATCGAACCGAAAATATTTTAATTTCGGTTCGGTTTTTGGTTCGGGAGAATCATTTCGGTTCGGTTTTCGGTTCGGTTTGAGCAAATAAAAAATAACGGCTCGGTTCGAACCGGTTTAAACCGGTTCGAACCGGTTCAGCAATGTTCGTATTCGGCATTTTCAAAGTGAGGAAATATCCGAAATAGCATTAAAAAAATCACTATTCTGTTGTTGTAATACTGTGTTATCGAATCTCTTACCTTCATGATCACGTTGCAGTCTTGTATCTGGCACGACGACTCATTTGTGGTTGCGTTATATTAAAAAGTTACGGAATACATATTCTTTTTTCCTACCCATATTTACGAAACGGAAGCTGACACGCGACTGACATAAAAGTAACAGTGCATGGTCATTTGCCACAAAAGCAGATTAGTGTCAACGGGCAAGCAAGACTCAACATAATATTTATGTAGGCATATTCGTCTCCGAGGTTCTTGATTTATAACTTCCAGGAAAGTGGAAACCAAAATCTTCTTTCGGTGCGTTTGTGATCTTCGCCGAACACATCTTCCAATAGGGAACACGCGTATGAAAATTTTAATCGACTTTTAAATACCTTGTCTCTCATTTAATAATTTTGTGTCTTCGAATTTTGAAAAACGGATCAGTCTATGCCTCAAAATAATTTGTTTAGTAACGATAAATAAAAGGGCGCGAAAAACGAGCCGCCGCCATGTAGAGTGGATTTGACGTCATAGTTTTGTTCTGCGTACGCTCACCGCCTCAGCGATTGGTCTGTTACGCCACGTCTACACAATCATTGCGTCACAGCCACCTGTACGCGTTTCAGATCCCCGAGTTGAAACTTCAATAAATGCGACCACATTAAACCCATTTAAAAATTTCTTTTTTACGTGCGACTTGCGTTAATATACTTTTTGTATCTAATACTATTAAACTAAGTTTAAACAAAAAAAATCGTACGCGTGTTGCCTATTGTTAACAATATGTCAACCAACTGTCATAGTACCGAAGGTTGGGACTTGTGAGTGGTTGTACTTGTGACAGGCGTTGCCATTTTTTATACTTTCCGTTCCTATTATTGCAAATATAAAAGGAACTCAGCCATCCATCGAGTATTGTCATCACTTACCTTTGAAAGGAAGACCTCCCAAATCCCAGTGGAACAAATCGCAGAACTTCCAAAAATAATTTTACCCTCTGCATTTTTTGTTTTATAATTTTATATTTATTGCAATTTTGAGATTTTGATATACGGAGGCTCGTACCGAAAAGAACCGAAAAAACCGATAACCGAAACCCAAAATATCGGTTTTCGTTTCGGTTTGACCACTTTTTCATAATGATTTTCGGTTCGGTTGTCGGTTCGGGAAAAATCACGTTTTTTTCCGGTTTTCGGTTCGAACCGGTTCGATCCCCTGCTTACAACTCTACATTATAAATAGCGGGCGTGCCGTGCCCAATTTGGCTTTACGACAACTAGAGTATCCCAGCCCAGTTGACAGGTAAACGGTGCTCGGTGAGGAGTATAGTCTGAGTGACGTTTGAGAGAGTGTTTACCCCAAACACTGGACAGTCCAGTGGTGACGCGTGATTCCTGCCTGTGGACTGTGTATGGTGACTATGGTGTTATGATTTATGGGAACTTAAAACCATCCAGATAAAGGAAATTTAAAAAATCGGGAAAATTGTTAAGTGAGACGCAGTTTGGATAGAGTACCGTGCCGATATATACTTCCTACATTGTCTACAACTTCTTGAACATTCAGTGAGACAGTGCACGTCAGTTCAATAATCGTCGCGAGAATACTACATACTGGGCGGCGTCTTACGTCCCGGCCGGAGCAGCGTCAGCTGACTACGAGATCGTCATCCGTGCATGCCAGTGGCGTGCAACCCAGGCACTATCGTCCCGATCCTGGAGCAGCGTGGTGGGGTCTAAAGCCGGAGCCGTGATCGACAAGTGGAACCCATATGTGTCAGATGAGTACACCCACGAACTTCAGAATCAAAGATTTTTCAACTAAACTCGTTAAGAGGGTGTACTACGCTACATACACCCCGGCGGGAAATTTTTGATAATTTGTCTACGCCGCAATTCAACTACGGCCGACAACCCAACACCGATTTTGGATTTGACAGGGGTTCATGAATGTGTTATTGATTGTTAATATATATATATATATATATATATATATATATATATATATATATATATATATACTTTAATAATAGGTTGGTGATTGAATATTGTGGGCTAATTCATAATAGCCAATATGGTTGTAGCGTTAGACTTAAGCCGCGTTTACAATCACTTAGCGCTCGTAAATTAACGTACGCGAATTTCACGAATTCGTCAAATTTAGATGGCTGTCTACAACCAATTTATGAACTTCGCTAAATTTACTTCAATCAACAAATCAGAACATTTCTGGGGGAGAGAATTTGCTCTGCGCATGCGCCACTTAACCAACTTTGTCAAATTAACGAAAAGTTGAATTTGATTGAACTTTCGTCTCAGCTTGGCTTGGCGTACGTAGCGTTAATTTGCTTAATTTCAATGTAGACGATGCCATATGATTTGTACAGGCTCAACTCGTGGGCGTACGTCAAGTAAGTTAATTTACGAGCGCTAAGTGATTGTAAACGCGGCTTTACGCTGTCTCATATGGTAGGTTGGTACACGGGATTGTACTGGGGATTAATTTAGTTAGCCTCAGGGTTCACAATTACTTAAATTTAATCATTGTAATTACTTATATATACATCCTTGGAGATTGAACATCCCGGACACGTTTCCTTAGAGCCCCGGTGCTGGGCTAATTGTAGGAGTCAGGCACACGACTCATACTTTGCATTCCTCCGAGGTATGTTCAATGTCTAAAAGTATGGTTATAGACAGTACGAGATAGATTGTGTCATTTCTTTCAATGTATCACACAGTACATCATCACCTTTGAGTTTATAATCATTGTATAAGTAATCCCTGTATTGCCTCAGGGGACCGATATATACATAATAACCTGGTAATAATTGTTCATATTGTATAGCCTGTCTTGCCTCTTTGTAATTGTATTATATATTATATTTATATCCAAGCATTCAAATGATAATTTTTATGTCTTCATACGACAAAACCCCCCACAATTGCAGTACCACATAGGAGGTTCCTGCTTGCTCCTAAATCCCAAGCAGGTGGCGCCCAACAACTTAACAAACTGTCTCCTCAACGCGACGTGGATCGCCGACTTCACTACCCCCTTACCCACGAAACTCTCGCTGAAATTCCCTAGCCGGAGCCTCCCACCACGACACCTTGGAGAGGTGGGTTGCCAGTTCTCTGGTAAGGCACATAGTAGTGGAGATTGTCACATTACGTTGGATTTGAAGCATCCACCCTTCGGAATTGGAAAGATAAAAGGTATTTGTATCATAAACAGTGATTTTTTTAGAAATAATACGAAAACCCAAAAGGCGACGTAACTTACAAATACCGTTGCTTCGTTATCCTCTAAAATGCCTTTTATATCGTTTAAACATCTTGATTTGTATCACTTTTACCGCCAATTTGTTGCACTGAAAATGTCCACTGGGTGAGAGAAATAACCGGGGCACTAAGGACAACACTGGTGCCGTGCATCACGTGACTGTGACGTTTCAGGGCGCACTCAGTGCGGCCCAGTGGCCAATAGATGATTTTCAGAATTGATCTAGGAAGCCGTGATACGCTCTATCTAAGGGTCCTTGGTAGTTATGTCGAGGAGCATTTTTTATTGTGGTGCATTGTTGTCATTGAAGATCTAGAGGGCCGTAATTAGCTCTTGTTATGTGTTATCTAAAATAACTTCACAATATTTGAGGATGAATATGGTATAAGGATATTTATTTGAACACTTTTAATAACAGGGTAAGGTGACCAGACGTCCCGGTTTTACCGGGATCGTCCCGTTTTTTTGCGGCCTGTCCCGGTGTCCCGAAAATAGTTCTCGGGACGCCAAAATGTCCCGGTTTTAAGAGTTCGTCCAATTAATTCGTATTCTCCATCTAAATTTCCATTAATAAACAATATAATGTTTCACAACAACAAAAAAACAATAAAATGGCCAGCCCCCAGCCCAACCCAACCTGTCTCAGATCTCACTACAGGCTATCTTGAGATAAAAATTGCCCAAAAAATTTTGCGCCTCCGGCGGCTGGGGCTACGCCCCAGACCCCTTGTGGTCCACACAAGTCCATACAAGTCAAGCCTCCATGTGTCCCGGTTTTTGCTTTTGTAATTATGGTCACCCTAAAACACGTAAAGAACCTACCATCAAAGATCTACCATGTTTGAAATTGGACACACGACTCCCGCGTCGAGTCATAGCTTTAAACAGTATGACCAACTTAAAGTCGATCGATGAAGTGAACTACCCATTCAATACAACAACTAAACTATTCAAATTAAATGTACATGAAAAAATACTTTTTTTATTCTAAATTATGAATTTCAAGAATTATTACATGTGAGTAGCATTTAGTACTGAACGTCTTGAAAGTATATATTTTTTTTATTAATAAGTATATTTATAGTTTCTAATTTGAGTAGATTTGAGGTAAAAATGACACACCAGTGCAAATATCTCGAAAACGGATTGCGTTCGATAATCTTTTTCAAACGTATTCATGTTAGTCATGAAGTTATCTACATTTAGGACGAAAATTTGTTACAATATATTACTTTTTGAAGGTGCTACGCAAAGTTATACGATTGAAAGTGTAGGTTTTGTTCAGTTACAACGTATAACATAGGGAATTCCAACGCATTTCAACACTCAATAAATAAAAAACTAATAGCGGTAGGTGCATATTTTTTTCTACAATATTTAAAAGCTTAATCTCAACTTGCAGTACATACAATTTGAATGATTTATATTACATGTGCAGTTATCATCGATCGACTTTAAGAACTAAACTAAACAACTTATGAAAGCTAGGCCATTTGTTTAATCAATGGCTAGGCTACAACAGCCACAACAGCAACAGCTGTGTTGATGTAAGGTTATATAGGTTCTATATGTGACAGCCATGGTGACAGCTCCAGACAGCTCTATCCAGATGAATTCTGAAAAAAGGAAAGAAACATAAATTGTATGCACTGCCTTGAAAACTTAACGGAAACAGAATGATTTCAATTCAGCAGAAGAAAGAAAAGAATACGAGTTTTCGACTTCCGTCATGGCGTCAGTTATGAAGAACATTTCACGAGTCGTTACAGGTTTCGGAGCCTTTCCTACTAAACAAGCAATTGGCATACTAAAAATACAGTTTGTGAGATACCAGAGCATCGTTTCACAAAAATTGGTATATTCAGAATATGGCGATGCTGTCAAAGTCATCAGGCAAGAGGAAGAAAATTTGCCAGCACCAAAGCCAAAGGAAGTAAGTGAGGTTAGGAGTTCTAGCCTAGGCCTATGCCATTGGGTTTGAAATATAAAACCCAATGCTTAGGGCTTTTCACTGTGGCTACTCACGTATCAAATAATGTGATTCATTGACGTTAATTTGTCGAGGCCTTGGATCTTTAGACTTACGCCGAACTTTTTCCTTAGCAGTGTCCTGTGTCAGCTAGGCCTAGGCCTACAACCTAGGCCTAGCCCTAGGCCTATTATCTAGGCTTTGGCCTAGGCCTAGGCTAGCCTAGACCCTAGGCAAGAGATCAATCCATCACTACGTATAGGCCTACCACAGGCGCTAGGCTAGGTAGGGCCTAGTCTGACCTTACTTAGTCCAATGCGAACTAGAAATCTTTGACATACACCTGAATGCGCAGTAGATTTTACCGGACCAACAAAGCGGGCCAGCTGTGCTTGATATACGCGTAGCTCGGTTTCACTGCAACGTGATAATCGCTGATCGACAAATCCAGTTGCAGCAAACAACTAGCGCTAGGCCTAGGCGTGTAGGTTAGGGGGCGTGTGTAGCACCGCTGGTCAAAGGTGGTTGCTCTTGGAAATAGTCACAACGTAGCAGGCAGTGAGTCTAGTTTTTAGTGCGGCTATAGTTAGCCCGATATTAAAGGTATTGATATACGGTTCGGCCTATCGTCGTGCGAGCTTATCTAATCCGAACTTGCTCCTGTGATATACGTAGTGATAGGCTCAAGGTTGCTCAACATTTACTTCTCTAGGCCCTAGACCTAGGCTAGATCTAGGCCAGTGAATGAGAATGAAAGTCTGTTGTTTTAGTAGTAAGCGCAAGCTAGGGTAGGGCTAGAAGTTTGCACGGGTTGGTGTGGGCTTGCCTATTCGAATTTTAGAAGTCTCGGGCCCACAATCATTGTTGCATTCCGTAAGGTTGATCAGCCCAGACCGTAGTAGTCCGTAAACTTCTCCGGTGCACCAATATGGCCGGCTTGTAGCGTTGCTTTGCTCTTTTGGTCGCAACTCAAAAGCCCGAAGACTTGTGCCGGTCATTACTCTAGAACGTGCGGGGATTTCAAACTGAACATGCTGTAAAACGTTCTGTAGGATATTAAAGTGTGTTTAAGTAATTACAAATGGATAGACCCCTACAGAAATGGTTTTATTATTTCCAAAATTTTGTTTTTCAATTTGTAAATTTTGCATTTTGGTGGTGTGCATGACAAACAAAAAAAAGTTTTATAGGTAATCAGTTTAGAAATGTATGTCACTAAAGTAAAGATGTGTCATTCGTGTGTATAAACAGTACCGGTAAGCCTACTTCCTATTTTATTTTAATTTTAAATTCTTCTGCATGTTTTTTTCTTAACTAACACTTATTCTTGACCAATATTTAACACATTTTTGTTATCTCGGTCTTATTTCATGGAGACACAGATATTTCGTGGATTTTGTGGTTAAAGCTCCAAATCACGTTAGTTCGCGATTCAAAATTTGCATAACTAGTAGCCTATATTGACACGACGTCTCGTCCACAATTATAATTTTTAGGGGTAAAACCACAGTATAAGGAGTATACAGTAGCGAAAGTGCTATGCCTGGCACAGCAGACGACTTGCGGCATGGATGCGGGTGGCGTTCGTAGCGGTGGGTTAAACCAAACTCAATGAGACCATGATCGAGACTGGGGGGGGGGGGGGGGGGGGAGATACCTCCTCGCCGCGCCACTCGCCACAATGGGCTAACTCAGATAACACGCTGCCAGGGCAACCGTAGCAACGCGCGCAGGAGTTTGCCGATGGAATAGTGCCCATGTTTCGCTACTGTAGGCCTATACCTCCTTATACTGTGGTAAAACTACTTTCGTTTTATTTCGTTGGTAGCTCGAATTTTACTTGGCTCTACAAATGGAAGATTGAGACATTATAACTACACTGACGATTCACAGAGGTGCAAAAAGATAAACAATATAGTAACACTAAAATATCTATTATTGCATACCCACGGCCCACCATGTTATAACAACACTGCCTTCTATCAATACCACGGCGTTCCATTGTCAAGAGAGACTGTTAAGCCCAGGCATCGACCACAACGTGACCAAACTTGAAGTGCCTGGTCGAGTCCGGTCGTCTAATGGAATGCAGCCCTAGTGAGAGGTGCGTTGGCTTTGAGTTTTGACCCACATTCTTTTAATTATTTGCACAAGCTCATTGTCTGTAGGCCCGAATGGTACACCAAACAGTTCAATTTGAAGAAATCAATTACTTCTGTAGAAGTTCTGCATCCCTAATACCCTAGACAGACACTGGGTGTAAATTATATGTTCTACTACTACTAGTCTAGGCCTACTCATCAATGATTTAGCCTAAGCATAAGTCTACCAACAGGCCTATGATCACCCCGATACCTTGGGATTTGGCTGTTAAAAGGCGTTCTCCTGGACCAACTCACAATTTACGTTACTCGAGCCGGCCTAGGGCTTCCCTTTCAAATGTTAGTATCCTACTGGCCCTGAATGGGTGTATCAGTGTTACCGGGCCTGCGTGCAGAGCTCTGGACTACGGCCCATAAGCCCTATTGTAGTTACTAGGGCTAAAGTCTAAGATAGAATACTGATTACTGATCACCTCTTAAAGTGTTGGTTGTATGCCTATTTTAGAGCCCTACAGAAATAGTTTTATATTTTGCCTTTCCCAAATTTTGTTTTTCAACTTGTAAATTTCGCATTTTGGCGTGTTATTTGTATACAGCACATATCAAGCAAAAAAAGTTATATAATCAATTCAGGAATATCACTCAAATATAGACGAGTCATTTGTGTGTAGGCCTATAAACAGTAGGCCTACCTACTTCCTATTTATTTATTTCATTTGTATTTTAAATTCTTCTGCATGTTTTTTCTTACACTATCACTTATTTTTGGCCAACATTACGTTATTTCGGTCTTATTTTGCAAATACACAGATATTTCATGGTTAAAGCTCCAAGTCGAGTTATTTTGCAATTCAAAATTTGCATAATTAGCATGCTGACATGATGTCTCATCCACAATTATCATTCTTAGGAGTATAACTGCAGTTTCGTTTTATTTCGTAACGCGAATCTTACTTAGCTCTACTTTTATTTCCAGTTGTAAAAGCTGGGAGGATGATAGAAACGGGCATTATGCCTCAAACACGTAGCATTGACATCCTTTACAAAATATAGAACTAAGTAGCCTACACAAATTTAAATATTACAGAGGTAAAATAAAATAAAAATTACAAAGAATTGAGTGAATTACTCTTTTGAATTTTGGATGTGACAGAGCTTGTATAAAACATCAATATCCTATCCACCTAAATTATAGCCAGGAATCATCACGGTGCTGCTGCTGGTTCCGTCCACTAGCGGTGACGTCACAGTGGCCTTGCCGCTCGCCGCTGATCCAGGCAGCAACGTGGTAAACATTCTTTTCTAAAGTGCAATGAGTGATACCATTACCAATGCCTACAGCAAAATATACGTGACACCTAAAGCCAAAAACTGGATCAAAGTCCGTTTTTTAGGGGCTCAGCCTGGCAATAATGTTTATAGTAAAGGGTAAACTATGTCAGGCGGTCCATGCTCGGCATCTCTCCTAACAAATGTTTAACTTACAACTAGCTTCATTGTCATTCAAATGATACTATGGTAATGATAATATAAATTTAACAAGTATTTTTCTCCAGCACAATCATTACCTAGATAAAGTAGATAAAAAAGTAGGTAGTGTTTGAAATGTCCAGAAAGTTTTTTTGTGTTTGTGTTTTTTGTGTTTTCTTAGCTACGCAGCCTGCCTTAGCCTATGGTTTCAGGTAAGGTGTTGGCTCCTATCCTTCTTTCCCTCTCATGTGTACAGTAGATACAAACTATGCATGCACTAGATCAATAACTCGTTACGTTAAATAAAACGAAAATAAATAACAAACATCTAGGCTACTGTTTTCTGACTGCAGGAGGCCAGTCGATGACTCGTTATTCTTTGTATGCAATACAGTCATTTGTTCGTCTACAACAATGAAACAATGACTCGGTGTACGGGATGATGGCCGCTATGTGTAGGAACTGCAATACCTCATGTACAGGATAATGGCCGCCAACAATCTACGTGACGTCACGTGAATATAACCAATAGTCAAGCCTACCCTCTTCTCCCAAACGAAACATACTTTGACGGCTGACGCTGCAAAGCCGACATCGAACTTCAGTCCATAACTTCACTAACTCACCTTACACATGTGACATGACATGTGTGCGTTACTAGTAAACAAGTGTGTGATAGTATAGATAATAATACTATACTGGATAGCAAGAAAAATGAATGGCTGAAAAGTCATCATTGCATAAGAGGAAAAAAAAATACTTTACCAAAAAGTTAGAAGATAGTTGTTGCGGAAGTGTATCAAAATGCCGGTATGTTGTGTGTTTGGATATAACAATTGTGTGAACTTTTCTGTGTTCATAATTTTCCCAGTGCAAAGAGTAAAATAAATATTTTACACCAACAAAAACATGCGTTCGTTCCGACCACTTTGCACAAGATGATTTAGAAATGCCTACTTTCATTTTAAAATATAATACAAATGGTTCACGAAATCAATAATAATAAATGGTTTTTCACTTTCTCTCTAGAAGAGTTACACGAATATATTAACTACGTTTACCACACTAGCCGAGTCTGTACCTAATCGTACCGACTCGGACTTCTAACTTTATAATATATTGTTCATATTGCAGGCTACTAGAAGCACTTTTCAGCAGTCAGAAAGTAAATATTTATCTACTATATTATCGTTTTTATATTACTTCTAGTACACTGTAAACAATATATTATTATTGTAAAAGTACAAGTACGAGTCCGTACGATTTGGTACAGACTTGGCTTGCAGGGTACATGTTGTAATTGTATCTATCTAAGTAAATAAAGATCATTGAACATTTAATACTTGTAAGTCAGCAATTTTATCTAAATTTAAGTTGTGAGTTAAAAACACAAATAGTAGTTGTTGATAAAGTAGATGTGATGATGATTTACTATTTAGAGTGGTTTTGTGGATCTATTCTATTCATAGTTCCCATGTAACGTCACAGCGGCCATGATTGTGACCTAATTGATGAAGACCAATCCTAGATCATTGGCCAATACTATTCAATTTTAATTTATAAGTCTTTGAATTAACAATTTAAAAGTGAATATATATATATATATATATAATACAAAAATTAAAAAATTACCACACGTAGGCTACTAATTTTATAAAAAAAAAAAAACAGGATGAATTTTAAAGAACTACCACAACAGCCTTCGATTGTTTCTCCATGGCAACGTCAAAGTTTGATCGCAAATGTGGCTGCCACGTGCAAAGACGTGATGTAATGTGCAACCTATGAATAGTCTGACTTCAATTTCATTACTTATATAAAATATTTTTTTTTTTTTTTATCATATGCCCACATTTGGCTTAATCAGGCCATCATGTAAGATCTGGTCAACCAGTAGAGACAGGCCTCCTTTTCTTCTCTCTTCATGCCGTTAGGCAATGCGTCACGTTCTGTTTTAAGTTTACTACATCTCAAGAGGTGATTGCTAAAATAACACTTCAACTTGCACTATACTTTATACCAAGGTCCACTAAATCCCCTGGCGGAGTGTCGTCTGCGCGCGCGCTTCTAGTGAACTAGTGGACCTTGACTTTATACTAGGCCGAGTTTGCACTGCCAGATCTGGCAGTAGAAGCTGACTTACTTTACCTTCCCCTAATTGCTAATAGCTCTCATGCCTCTCTAATATGTAAACTTATTTAATACAACAGATCATCGTACGCATGCTAGCAGCGCCTGTCAATCCAGCCGACATCAACACTATCCAGGGTGTTTATCCAATCAAGCCTCCACTACCGTCTGTCGCAGGCAATGAAGGGGTTGGTGAGATAGAGAGTGTTGGCAGTGAAGTCCAGGGCTTCCAGAAGGGCGATCGAGTTTTGCCAGGAAGTGCTGGCTTGGGAACATGGAGGTCGTACACTGTTTGTAATATGAAAGATATAATCAAGGTATGTAGGTCTACATTGTTAAAAGCTTGTCAGTTATGTGTGGCTCATTCGTCTTGTCTGCTTCCAATGCAAAAGGTTCAGGGGGGTCGTTACTTCTAGACCATTAGGTGTCCCATACCTAGGGTGACTAGAATTTGAGAAAAGAAAATCTGGGACTAGTTTCCATCATTGAATTTACTTTTTATTGGAATGGAGTGTAGATAAATATTCCTATTCCTCCATTATGAGTTTGTTGTAGAACATTTTTAACAGACAGATTTTATTGGAACTAAAAAAGTGCAAAGAGACTATAAACATGAAGAGCAGTGAAGCATTTATATGCAGTTGGCATTGTGTAATGTGTATTGATTTGACATGACATCCACTCAATCACAGTTTATGAACACATGGAAATATCTCCTGGACCTATACTAGCCGAAGCAAATGAACCAAGCTTACGTTTTATGTTGAAATCAAAAGCAAGTGACAATTCCTGTAATTTGGGACAAAATAGCATCCCCAACCAAACACAAAATGCCTCAAAACAGAACTGTCCTTGATTTTCCAGGACGTTTGTCACCCTACCCAACCGCCTCCCACAAACGGCACAAACTAAGGACACTGAAACAGGGGCGTAGGAACTATTTTTGTAATGAGGGTCAGGATATTTCAAAGTGACTTTAGGCAAAAATAGCTGGGGGGTTTGGGGGGCGAGCCCCCCAACTACAGCGCCGCAGGCGATTTAAAAAAAAATCAGGGTTTTTTGAGTGATTTCTGAGCGTTTCAGAAAAAATACCGGACTGAATGCAATACTGAAATGCTGTCGTTTGTGTAGTGAAAAAAACAGAAAACCTAAACAAAAATGGAACACTGAAGCTAATTATTAGGTATTGAGTTTTGGGGTTTGGAAAGTTGGGAGTAAGGTAGCTGTTGATAGGTAGGCTACTTGGCTAGCCGTGAGATTTAAGCTAAAGAAAGCAGCTATGGGCCTATATTATAATAAATACAAAATCGAATGATTTTACTATATTTATTTTTTGCCTATGATTTGTTACATTTTTAACATGGCATGGCTTTATGGAGCCCCAAAAACGTTAACTCTTTGCGCGTTAGCGCTACATTTGATAAACTCGCCTCGCCTCGCGAAGAGGGCAACGACATCTAGCGGAGGTATCCCAATGGGCGCACAGGTTCAAACTGCTAGCGGCTGGGACTCTGCCCATATATTAAATACCCAATGCCCCCAGTAATCTGTAGGGGCGCAAGTTGAAACTTGAGTGTTGGCGGCCGGAATGATGATAGCCTAGCCCACTCGTTGGCTTGACCCCCCCACTGGGGGGGTCAAGCCAACAAGTGGGGGGGCGAGTTTCCCCCCCATCCCCCCCCGTTCCTACGCCCCTGCACTGCAATAAGGCTGATATGAGGATTGATTACTATAGGTAACATGACAGCATTCTAAATGTAGCATGTTAAATTCCACACCCAGTAAAACACACAAACTTACACACTATTCTGTAAAGGTTAACTTAAAAATGATATACTTTGTGAACAAATCGTGTCGGCGCGGCAACCATACATCATCTAGGTCTACAATGTTGAATGTTTACAGATACCAAAAGAAGTTGGAGTTGTGGAGGCTGCTACTTTGACGGTAAATCCGTGCACCGCCTTTAGAATGCTACGAGACTTTGTTCCTTTAAAACCTGGTGATACAGTAATCCAGAATGGTGCCAACAGTGCTGCTGGCCAGAATGTAATTCAGTTGTGCAAAGCATGGGGAGTAAACTCGGTCAATATAGTTCGCAATAGAGACAATATTGATGAGCTAAAATCTTTTCTTATGAAACTAGGAGCCTCTCAAGTTCTTATTGAAGAAGAAATGAGGTTAGTACATGTACAGTATTAGGCCTTTTATAATTTTGTAACTTACTGGACCTATCTTCTTTTGCTCAAAAATTTATAGCATAAGGTTTTACAAAGTTCTTATTATTTTTGTATAATGTCAGTGTTTTCAATGATAGGCTACTTTCATCTGCTGCTGCAAGCTGTTGAATCGTATCCCTTCATTCTACTGAATATTAGAAAAGTGGACAATTTACAATTGAGTAGATACAATGAACGCTGTAACTCGACCTTCCCTGCGCTGCGGAACACCCGATTTCTGGCGGTTCAAATTGCTTTAAAATGGGTTAAAACTTAAAATTGTTCAAAAGTAAACCAAAATATGTCATTCTGTAGAGAATGTAATGCTCTTTCTTATAGGGAAGCACAACAAGTGCACAGAGAGCGCTGCGAGCGATCCGGCCAACGGTCACTGAATATTGGATACACTCAACTTTCAACAACGCGAATTTCTAAGGCATTGGAAAGACTACTACTTGGTCTACACGCACGTTGATTATCCTCGAAGAAGATAATCAACGTTGGACATGATTCCCGTGTACGTCCACACGGATCATGTTAACGACAATCGCTGCACCTATAGCGGAAGAATTTCAAAATAGCTTCAACTTTGTTTATGTGTTAAAGCTTTTATTTCTTCAGAACTAAAATTCTTTCTAGCAACACTTTTTTCTTTTTTTTCCATATTAAAATCAATAAATCCACGAAAATAATGAAGATGAAACGCCGCGACAACACGTTTTAAGTACGTGTTATAGCTATGTTTTATAGGTTAGGAGGTTAGGTTACCTTTACTGCACAAAATATATGCACTGCCACCTTTGGGTCTGACACCTTTTGTCAAAGAAATGCACATGTTTAGTTGCCAGCACTTCAATTATTTGGGGGTCTTGAGGCAAATCATCTGCCTCGGCAATGATTGGCGAAACTGCACGTCTATACGCGAAGATAATTGGGGACTCGAATGATTGGAGCAAATAATCCACACGTGTAGATGTAGCATACTTGACTTCTTTGGAATTGATGGATATTTTTCCAATAATAATTAGTGCACTGGCTTCTAGAGATTTTTTTTTCTTGTACCCACAATGGGGATCTTTTAAAGCTCTACCACCAGAGCACAGCACCGAAAAATGCGGTGTACCTGTCAGAGTGAAACTACACTGATCACTAAGGCGGTGTTAGAAAATAGTACTAGCCTTGGTAGGCTGTGACTTACTGTGTTCGACTGATTTAGCTTGTAATTCGGCACTAAATGTTGCAGATATGATCTCTGGCGGCGAAATCGTGAAGTAATAGCTAGAGGGCAACAAAGCCGCTGGATGTCATTTGTCAGTGTCATTTGTCAGTGTTAATATGAGAATGGCAACGATTCCAAAGAAACATAAGCGATATTGTTGCCTCGGTGAATATCCAGCTTTGCTGGATATTTGCTGGTTCGTTTTATTTCCAAGATGCCTTTGATATTATGGGGATTTTGGATCAGGGGACACACCAAGCATCCGAAGGCCCGAAGTTCATGTTCTGATCATAATGTTAATTAACCACATGCAATTAAAAGGCCACCCATTAACACTGCCTCTCTTTCATTGAGGTTCCTTTGGGCTCTATTTGCTTTCAAATATATGTATATTTCAGAATAAAGTTAAAAACTTACTTTGCGCAATAACATGTTTAGGCGGATCCATGATCTCCTGTCAGTTTGTTACCCTCTAACTGTCAGCCATGTTGCGCAGCAGTGGTGCTATCTCTTGACACATTTAGTGTTGAATATTATTTATGAAAATTTATTACCGATATCACGAAACATTGACACTGAAAACATTACTCGAGATCTTTCAGAGTAGTAATATACGTTCCCTGTCCCTTAAAGGCTAGTGCACACAAAGTTATAAGAATGTCACAAGCCATGTTGGGCTATAGGGATTACGTACAAGGGTTTACACACACGCGTCATTGCAATAGCAATAGCAATTGCAATAAGACTGGTATGTAGGGCTGTGCAAATCAGTAAAAATGCCTCCCCGGGTACCCGTCGATCTTGCGGGCGGGTACCCGAAATAAATACATTTTTGCAATTTTCATTTTTGATTTGATTTGATTGGACGTCTTGTGTGCGTTAATTAAAAACTCGGACTAAACTAAAACAAAACTGCGCCTGCCACGGCCCACGCACTGTCCCGTTGTCGACAGTTGCAGGCACGGCTCGGCTCGGCTCGGGCGTCGGAACAGGGTGGATCAGGTGTCGCTCTCGTCACCAGACACCACACTCAACACAAACTCGAGCACTATTTCTTATTCTTTACAAATCAGTGAATCACTGCAGCCGCTACATGAAAACTGCCGAGTACCGACAAGTGAAATAATGATTAATAAGTCACACGAGTACCCGATGGCTCATTTCATTACCCGGGTTTTTAATTTATCAACGGGCGGGTATCCGAGTACCCGTTCCCAGCCCTAGGTATAAGAGAGTTCAGATACTTCAACTTTCTTATTGCAATACCACAATTCTTATGACGGACCAATCATGCGTTGAATTGTCACTTATAACACGCCAATGGGATGCTAGCAACTTGAATCAATGTAACAGATGCTTTCATTGTAAATTATTAGTCAAAACAAAAACTCACCGTATACTTCCGGTACACATCAAATAGACCTTGCATCCGGTGACAATGTGCAAATATCTTCTCCCATCAGCGTCATTAATAATTTAACAGCCCTACAACAATAATGAACAATAATAATTATTGTTTTTGTTATTATTTTTAATTATGTTTTTAATTATTGTCAATAGATTCGTTGCCGGTTTAAAACGTAAATAACAGCTGCCGGAAGTCAGCTGATTGACAGCCAGCTGTAGTTACTCAAACTGCCGCCAGAGCAAGTGAAAGAAGTCTACACAAAAATGTAATATCTTTTCAGAAAAGTCTTTGGATACCTTATACCACACTCTCATACCCTATTCTTATTGCTATTGCTATACCTTGTGACTAGAGGTGTTTGTTTTTCGCGGACCGCAAAATCGTGAAAAGTGTTGATAAAGAAGGGGGAGATAAACAAAGTGTATATCTGTTAATAGGCCCTGAACACCTACATAATAATATAATTATGTAACTTACACATGTTATAAACGATGTACTTGATCTTAGATGTACCGAAATTTCGGTATACATACACTTCCTATCGCATTGCATCAACTGAAATAAAATGCAGCCGTAAATTTACAATAAACGCTATTTCAAAAGCTCGGCTCGGCTCGAAAATCAAGCTTTTTTTCTCATACTTGGCTCGGCTCGGCTCGACTTAAAAATCGTAGGCTCGCACACCCCTAAATTTTTGACTACCTACCTGTCATCACGCTCGTTCCCGTTGCCATCCGCGTTTGTTTACTATTTAAAACTGGGTTGTTCTATGCTGCACTCTGGTGAGAAATTTTGACTGAAAGACTCCCATTGACATCTCATGTCATCATGTATTTTCTGGTCAGCCAGTAGAGATAGGACTCCTGTACCCTAGCAGGCAGAGCTCAGTGGCCGGAACGCTCGAAGTGCTGCAGTGTAGTCGTTTGTTGTACACCTCCCCATAAATGTGTATCTGTCCCAATAAATATTTCCATTTTTCAAATTAACTCATTTAACTTTTGTGATGTTTTACACTGCTGCCAATTTAATGAGGTAATTTGAAGAACAGAAATATTTATTAATTCAGGGACACATTTATAAGAAAGAGCATTCAATCCTCTAGGGGATAACATATTTTGGTATACTTTTGAACACATTTTAAAGCAGATTTAACCAAGAGAAATCAGGGTTCTGCATGGTAGGTTGAGTTACAACCTTATAGTCCTCCCAACGAAACTATTCTCATGCTTTCGTCATAACCCCTGAGGCCTCGAAGTAAAACTTCCGCGGAAGGCTTACTGCCTGTGTTCATGCGCGCACTATTGCCGAATACTAAGATGGTGCACGACGAAATTAGCAGCTCCCGCACTGCAATCATGTAACTTTGATCGCTAACGTTAAAATCTACTTGATCTCCGCCTAGCGGAGGCTCGTCGAACTCAGTTCGACGAGGTGGAGATCAAGTAGACCTTGTTGTGTACCCAATGAGAGTTCGAGAATTCGAAGAAGTTCACAGGAACTATCAAAATCCAGCAAGCTGTGAGCAACATTGGTAGTCTTTTGTTTTTATTGAAAGCCTGTCAAAATGTATTATAATTCACACTTTACTGTATGATCGATAGAGTAACTACTTGCAGCAAGTATTTATTCTAATATTCCACTGTGTTCTAGAGGTAGGTCTAAACTGTAAAGGTATAGTCCTTCCGTCTTTAGTTTTATGAAATAAAGTCGTTTAAACACCGGCGTTTCCGCCATTTCTTGGTATCGAAAGCTGTGAATGGCTGGGTGCCCGGGATCTATTTTCAATTATCACTTCTCTTCAAACATGACTTATTGGTTTTGTTACTACAAACTTATATTTGTATTTAATTCTTAAAAATATTCATCGTGTAATATTATTAATAGCAACTTACACAAATGAGAGAATTACCATTTATCAACATCGGACAAGTTGGCCAACTCACGAACTAAGAACAATCCGACGCTATTTTCCATCAAGCACACTGAGGAATGACAAGTTAAGTTGCCATTCTGGACATGGCCTGTGATGAAAGCATGAGAATAGTTTCGTTGGGAGGACTATTTACTATTTAGCCATGTTTACATAAAGTATTGAGTATTGGATTGGGATTGGATAGGATTCAGATCTATGCGTTTACATGACCCGAATTTATCACGCACTCAGTTCGTTTTCAATACCAAGCGATTGCAACCTAGCGGCAGTTTTATGAACTTCTTATCCACTGCCATCTTTAATCTGGCTATCAGAAAGTGGATGCATTAGGGGGTGTAACGCAGATGGTTGTACCCTAACCTTACTTTTGTTTTGTTTTGTTGTCATGTTACCTCTTCACACGACCACACGTTTCGTTAAGACATTACTGCTCGTTTTTTAAAAGTAAACACGCACAGTCCGACGTCTTGTTTGAGGTATGACGCTTTAAAGCGCGGGCCGATCGCCGTCACCTGTTACAATACACACGTACAACAACAAATAAAGATTGGCTATACTGGGGTGAATTCGATACGATACTAGAAAGTCGTTTACATGCACAGATTCAATACAATCTCTCAATACGATCCCAGCTTTTAGGGGATTGGATTCAACCGATCCAATCCGTGTTTAAAGTGGTTATATGGAGGATTGAACAGCCGGATCGTACTCAATACCGTATTGAATCCTCCGTGTAAACATGGCTGTTATACCACAAGAGGTTTGAAAATCAAATCTTCTTAGTTCTCACTTTTAAAAGGAAAGACACTGATAATACAAACTTATTAATACATCATATCAAAGTTTCCGGTTGACCAAATCAAGTATATGCATGGTAAAAATATAGGTTATTATAAAAATGTTTATTCCCGTCACTTTTAATGCTATGTCATCTCATACAGTAATAATAATAATAATAATTGTGCAGGCCTGTCGACCTACTTATGTGTATATTATGTATTATAGGACTACGGATATTTTCAAGAAAAAGCTGTTCAAGAAACCCCAACTTGCCTTGAATTGTGTTGGAGGGAAGAACGCTTTAGATATGCTGCGCCACGTAGACAAGAAAGGCGTTATGGTGACATATGGTGGGATGTCCCGAGAACCAGTCACAGTGCCTACTTCGACTCTTATTTTCAAGGACATTACCATACGAGGATTTTGGATGACTCAGTGGACCATTGATAATGGTAACAAACCGCAGCGTACAGAAATGTTTGATGAACTCGTTCAATTGATAATGAAAGGTCAACTTAAAGCACCTATGCACAAATTAGTACCTTTCAATAATTACAAGGAGGCATTGTTGAACACCATGTCTATTAAAGGGTTTGCAGGTCTTAAGTATATTCTAAATTTTCAAGATGGTTAAGTGCCAGTTTGGGAACAACATCAAGTGCTTTAACTTAAGCCTTTAATATGTAATTACGTTTACTGAACAACAACACTTGACTAGAAAAGGGACGTTCGTAGCTTGGGTATCAGTAGCGTAAATATGTAACAAGGATTTGTGCATTGTGTAGCCAGTTTTGGGAAAAGCATGCTGCTACTATTATGTCTTCTTGTACTATCAGTCACTTCTTCGGATACTATGTACCAGGCTACTGGTACCTATTTATCATTCATTTCGTCAATACTAGATAGTAGATTGACTATCTATATTAGTAATACATATTTATGCAAATTTAGGCCACCCTTGCATAGTGGCCGCAACGTGATTTTAGAAAAACTATTTGGAAACAGTGAATGGTATAAAATTGTCAGCAAAAAATGTATCTGCGAAATGGCCACACTTTTATTTTTTCCCAAAATAAAACAACATAATCATTAACTTGTGTCTTCCAAATCAACTTGTATTCTTTATTAGCAAGTATAATACTGCCTTGTCCACGGTACATGCAAGTGGCACACTATATTCACAGATAATAAACACATAGCAAGAATTGTTTGTAGTGGTAATGAAGGCGATACGTATATGTATTATTTGGTGTTTGCCTATTGGTTCTTTGAGGCTCAGGGAGTTTGTAACTAAATAATACCATAACATGCCAAGTTGATGGCTCTGAAAGTAGGGGAAAAGGAAGCATCGAGCAAAGTTAGGCTTTGAGCTAAAAGTTGACAGATAAAAGAGACACACCTGTATCTGGCACGTGCGCGTGCACTTACGCTGGTGTTGCTGTTAATGTGTAAAATGCTATTCAACAATGATGCCATAATGGTAAAGGCTGGTCCACACAGATTTTTTAAGCATAAGTTTTAAGGTTTTAAGACGTTGTTTTAAAAACAACAATGAAAACAATGTCTTAAAACTAAAACTTTGTGTGAACGCCAGTACGTGTTTCCTATGATCCAACTTTACGACTACGCGTTAAACCTTAAATCTTATGCTTAAAAAATCTGTGTGGACCAGCCTTAAGAAATAATCAAAATATAATTACATGCATTGTAAGGGATAGCCCGAGTAGCATAAGAACTATGTTTTGGTGGAATCAAAAGTTGAATTTTATATTTTACAAAACAAGCTATTCAACATTTCACACAATATGCATTTGCAATAAAAGACAATGAAAATATAAATGCCAACCAAATGAAACATCCAAATCAGTTTATTCTTTTATGTAGTGTGCATTTGAAATTCACAATTATATTTAACGCAGTTTGGATGCAGTCGTTGAAATATGCGTTTTACAGAAATTTACTAAACCTCATATCCCGGGATAATTGTACTTTGTAAGTATACAAATTACAAATACAAATTATTAATATTAATAAAATATTTATCTTTCTAACAAATTTTGAATCATTAAGTAAAATGCACAACATCATGCCTACCCCTGGAAACCCGTTGCCCGCTCGATATTCTTCTGTTTAACCCAACTTTAACACAACGATCAGAACATGAAATTCGGATATTTGGTATGCATTTACAAACGTCACCCCTGACCCAAGGACTTGCCCACACTATCAAAGGCATCTTGGATACCACTGCAATAGATTTGCAGAGCAATTAAATGTATATTTATTGGAGAAAGCATGACCATTCTCATATAAACACAGTGACAAATGACGTCGAGCAAAGCGGTCACCCTCTACTTCACGTGGCTCAATGATGTCAGCGTAACTGGAAATTCCATTTCGTATGTAGTTTCTTTAGAGATAACGTATGTATGGTAGTTGTTTAGCAAACGACTAAAACGGAATTGGATTTGATTGCTAATTGGATTCCGTTTTGGCGAAACCAAAGAAAGTTACCGAATAGGGCCCCAGTGCAGCCATTGGAAAATGGCATAAGCTATGCATAGCACATTCATTCTTATATCGGTCAATGGCATGAAGTATATTACTGACAACAAGAAATCTAAGCTATGCACATTGTTAAAAGTTGTTGGTTATTTTTAAATAAACAAGCACATTCTTATTGAAAAATGGCAGTAGCTTTGAAAATGTTCAGTCAAAACGTGTAACACGTGGAGATTCTCACTAATCAATGCACCACACAGATCGTTTTGCTAGCAAATGAATGACACAAACATGCAGTAGGCCTACATGTTTCTATGCAATGTCTTACATATTTCACTAGCCTTTCTAGGCCAAGAATTATTAAATTCAAAATCCATCTTTTCAAGGTAACTGGTCAGATGCAAATACCTACCATCAAAACACGTTCTATTATTTTATTTCTTACTGTGTCTCAATTTCATTACCGGTACCTATAATCAATTATATACCTCGACACACTACCTATGTGATATCATTTATTTTTTTTTGACTGAAACTTAAACATTGATTTTAAAATGTGTAACACTAACCTACTACGTATACAATGAGCTTATTGACGCAGAACACTCATTAAAATTAAACTTATTTACTATTTAGGAATAAGGATGCAACCTGTATTATTACAGACATGTTATCTATTTTTAAGAATTGTGTATGTTAAGTACATTCCCTCAATTAACACCTACCAGGTACTGTACATAATGCTTACTCTGCAAGATTTTTTAAAACTTTTGTATGTACTGAAGAATGTCATAGCACCAACTGTGAAACCAAGAGCACCGGGAGGGGGAAAGAGAGATTGATTGATTGATCGATTTCGGTCTTTATTATGGGCAGGATTCAGGCCAGTGAGGCCTTTTCTTACACCCAACCGGATTTCCCTGGATTTCAGAAATCCCTTTAATTTAAGTGACTCTTATCTGCTATTTTATATAAAATGTGTATAATACACTCCTTTACTGTATTAAAATGAATATTGTAACTTGTAAGACCTGAAGTGTGGATGTGTGTATCGTATTCTATAGGCCTACATACACACGCAATAGACTGCAATATTTCCATAGACATAAAACTAACATCAATGTGGTAAATATCAAAAGTAATCACCACTAGAAATTTTAATCAAGTTATTAATGTAAATGGATATAGCAGGGTTGCCACCAAGTCAATTTTTTTATCCTTGAAAGAAACTAAAAAAATCCTGAGAAATCCTTGAAAACAGTTATATTCAGCATTAGCATATTATAACTGCAAAGGAATGTTACAAATTTTCAGGTTTCATGCCAAAATATGTTATGCCAGCCTGATTTTCAAGAATCTAGTCAACATTACGTGCAGAAACGCATAAGAATCGGAATTTTCTTCGAATATATTTTAACGTTTTACTTTTACTCACCATAACTACCACTTGCGGGAAATGTTATGCAGTCACTTATGTTTATTTTTACTAGTACCTGATGTTCTTTTACTGTCTACATTTCTTTTTTAGCTGAATTTTTAAAAATGTATTAATTTAATGTATTTTTTAAAGACAGTAGAAAATCCTAAGATTTTGCCCAAAATCCTGTTATCCTTGAGACACTCTAAAAATCCTGAGAAAAGGATCAAATCCTTGAAAGTGGCAACCCTGGGATATAGTAATAGTTATAAGTGCGTCCAACAAGACTTGATGGATTTCGGCAGATTCGCCGACTCAGCGGGAACATGTAAGCTGCGTGTCACCAATCATGAAGCTTTGTAATTTAAAGTACCATCCTCGCCGACTAGGTACCGTTAGTGTTGCCAGGCTGTCGTTTCTTTGCGAACCTCTTTCCAAACCAAATGAAGCGTAATAATTTAATATGGTGACATTGTGTAAGGGTATTTCCTCTCCTGAGCACTCGGCACGGGTGAGCCGGCCTGTTCGGGAGCAAGGAATGCGGTCAACCGTCAACCCTTTGATTCAGGTGCCATTGTTAAAAATCAACATTTTTTTACGGACTTAAATGTTTTCATTTCTTAATTAATTTAAAAAATATAGAATAAGCAAGAAAAATGAATACAAAATAAATTTTGTATTATAAAAATAACTAAAAAAACTACCCATTTTGGAGCAGTGAGCTCGTCATCATTATTAGTTTCAGGTTACGTCAAAATCCGAGCCGAGACGCTGGAGCACAAATTTATTTTACAGACATAGTTAGCGGACAATATAAAGCAAATCGCAGCATGTCCTATCCACGAATCTCAACAAAAACAATTTGACCAATTATTCGAACACAGGAACAGAAGAAAAGTAGATAATATTCCCATAGAAGGGAACTCCTACCCCCATCACTGAGCCGAGCACGATACAGACAGCCAATGATACTTAGCTGAATGCCCACTCGGCCCGATGGTTGAGGAAGGGTCAAAACAATGCCCGTGTTTAAACAATAGGCGGCAAGATTTGATTACACGAAAGTTGTAAAATGTAGTTTTAAAGTTCAAATATTGAATCTACTCGCCATGGTCATGTATCTTTCTTGTTTTTTCTTTATCATTATTTGATTAATACTAAGGTTGCCCATCGTTGTTAAATTACAACATTGACATCGAAATTAAAACATCGATGTCACATCGCGATGTCGGAAATTTTTCGACATTGACATCAAACGTGAAATAATCGACATCGGAAAAAAAAGTTCCTTGAACAATGTAAAAACTAAAAGAAAAACTTTCAAAACCGCAAAACCTTCTGGTAGGTTGATGTTGTGTTTTAACATTGTCGACGAGCGGAGTACAGATTTTGTTTTTATTATTATTATTTTGTGTAAAAAACGATTCGATTTATGAAAAAAAAAAATCGATGGGCAACCTTAATTAATACGTACAATAATTAGACTCGCAGTTTAAAATCCCCTCTTTAACCGCAAAATATGCAATGTTACTAATTTGTTATGATTATTATTGGATATCATTATAACTATAATTAGTATTGTTGTTATTAGTATTCCTATGAAGTGATTGCTGTGGGTGGGAATCGAATGCGGGTCTTCTAGCCAACTGATCTACTCGGGCCGGCAAAATAAACTCTCTTTTAATTCCCAATCTGGTCCTGACTGGTGTTCGAATCCAGAGCCTCCGATTAGACAACATCCATCCATCGGGACACAGAAAACACCCATACTGTATTTGTTTTGGTTATTGTCTCCATGATGAAAATCGAACAGAACTGAATACTGCCATGTTGCTACGGGGCGATCGCATTGTTTTTTTTGTTGGTCAGTATCATGTCCTTTGAGTTACGTTGGTAGTGTGATATTTAAACAATAAAAACAAATTCTAGCAATTTAGTAAAGGTGTTTCCTATTGCCTGATATCTCAATATGCAAGATCTTCGTACTCTTCATATTTTGAGCGTATTATCGTGCGGTGTCTCATGCTGTTGAGGCGAAAGTCACGTACGTGTAAGCTAGGAAGGGGGGTAAGTTCGAACCCCGCATAATAAGCCATGACATTTTTGTAATTGCATTCTTCATCCCCAACCTGTACATATAGCCTAGTTGTAATGATAGCTGTAAATTAACTTGATTAATCGTTATCGCTTAAAATATAGCTACAAAAGAAAATGAAAAAGATTTATAGCCAGCATAACGAGAAGATTCAATATTTATCATCCTAATAATGAAGTTCTAATAAAGTGTTTAAAATATAATTGCTCAAATATTGATTGGGTTCACTGGGCCGAGAGATAATATGGACGACCCTTCGTGATTTTACCTGGGCTTGCCGCCTACCTTCGCTTTTGTCAACCCATATTGTGTTTTGATCTCCTGTGCTCGTGGCGCCCAAGAGTAATAATGGGGAATGTTTCCACTACGACTAATCTCTTCTTGTCATCGACTTGGACGACTATTTCCCAGAAAGCATTAAAGCTTCCCCAGAACTTATGATGCGCCTTGGCAACACAGGCCAAGCGGCTTTTTAAACAGAGGAAGATACTCCATTCAAAATGTGTGAAGAAATCTGGTCTTTTGTCCCTTTGAGGAAAACGAAATCCATCAAGTCTCATCAAGTCTGGATGAACTATACAAACTTGCCCTGGTCCCCCCCCCCCCCCCCCCCCGATATGTTTTTCAATTTTAACCTAATATCACTCAAATGATTTACATTTATCATTGGAACGTGGATCATCTTGCAGAAAGTTCAAAACATCTATATTTATATCACAATCCTCCTACTCAAATTTCAATAATATTTATGTGTAGTGGAATTTTAACTTTTTCAAATTTTATTTATTTATTTATTTAATGTCTATCCTATTCAGTTATAAAAACTGATTTACATAGGAGGACCTTAAATAAAACTAAGCTATGCAAACAATGAATAGTTATGAAATCATAAATAACAATAACAATAAAAACAAAACAAACTACTGAACTATATAAAAATATAATCAAGAACAAGAAAAAATAATTGAGAAATGAAATAAAATCAAATGAAGTGGTAATTCAACATATTAAAAAATAAAAATAGAAGTATGCAAATAAGAAAGAACATGAAGAAACAAAAAAATTGTGGGAAAAAATTAATATATTAATATATATATATATATATATATATATATATATTGTTAAAATTGTAAATACCACGGGTTGTTACGTCACGTTTACTGCACTTACTTGTCATATTAGTCGACGTTTCTGAGCAACGTATGTGCTCTGTCCTCAGGACACTATGTCACTGTGCGGGAAGCTGCGTCAACACAGGTCTCGTAGTCTACTGCGCATTGTTCTCGAAGGGTCGAACTTCACGTCGATCTTTCGATGTCGTTGCCAGTTTGGATCTAGCGCGCGTAGTCGGGCCTATGTATTGTTGTTGTTGCTTTAGTTGTTGTTGTCGTCGTTGTCGTTGTTGTTGTTGTTGTTGTTGTTGTTGTTGTTGTTGTTGTTGTTGTTGAGGTTGCCCACGTGGTTCTATTTCTCGTTGATGGTGTGTGTGATGACGTGAATTATGACCCAGTGCATGTTTGCTGTTATTATGTAATTCAATCACAGGGTACCAGGTGTCACTTAGTTTATACAGGCTCTTATGATCATCCCCATTGAGGTTATTTGGTTCTTTTTTGACCTCAATGGCTTCACGTATGTAACGTGGCCAGAACCGTGACTCTTGTTTTATGATTTTTGTTTTATCAAATTCGATTGAGTGATTATCATCTGTCACGTGTTCTATGGCGTGCTTGGCCACTGCGCTTAGATGGCTCTCAGCGCGTTTCACATTGCCTTTGTGGTCTCTAACTCTGTGGGCTACGGTACGACCTGTCTGCCCTATGTATTTTTTACCGCATCTGCACGGCACTTCGTAAACTCCACATATGTCAAGTGGTGGTAACGGGTCCTTGGCTGAGCTGACATAAGCTTCAATTTTACGTGAGGGGGAGAGCAC
Organism: Isoperla grammatica; assembly: GCA_945910005.1. Lineage (NCBI taxonomy): Eukaryota > Metazoa > Arthropoda > Insecta > Plecoptera > Perlodidae > Isoperla > Isoperla grammatica. Next base: position 73,900,751 of record OX246737.1, on the reverse strand, counting down.
TGTTTTTATATCATAGTCCCTTAAAACACGAGATATGAGATCCGTTACTTTATGAATATAAGGTAAGTAAGCGGTAACTCCTTTTTTATCATTTCCGCTCTCCTTATTTTCTCTCATGTTTTGTTTGTTGACTGTTTGTTTAAATGCTCTGTCTACCTGCTTTTGTTTGTACCCGTTACTACTCAGTGCCTTGGTCAGTGTTAACCTCTCGTTCATGAGGCTTCGGTCATCCGATAAGTGAACGGCACGGTGTACCAGGGATTTAATGACTGAGGACTTATTAGCTGGAGGATGGTTAGAAGATGCTTGTAAATAGAGGTTGGAGTGTGTCTTTTTTCGGTAGACCGAATGACCTATAGTTCCATCGGCATTTTTAGTGAGTAAAATGTCCAAAAATGGTAACTTATTATCCTCCTCAAGCTCTATGCTGAAATTAATGTCAGGATGAATATTATTCATGTAATTCAAAAAGTCCTGTAGTTCCTCCCTTCCGTGTGGCCATACAACAAACACATCATCTACATATCGTAACCAGACCTTTGGCTTGATGCGAGCTTTATGTAGGGCGTCAGTTTCAAAAAAGTCCATATATATATTTGCCACTACTGGCGATAACGGACTACCCATAGCTGCACCCTCTACCTGTTTGTAAAACTGTCCTTGAAAAGTAAAATATGTGCTTGTCATGCAGAAAGCAACTAAATCCGCCTTGTCCTGCGATGTAAGATCCTTAATTACTTGAACTGCGTCATTAATAGGAATCCTTGTGAACAATGAATTAACATCGAAACTTGCCAAGATATCATTTTCATCCAGTTGTATGTTTTTTATTAGATCAATAAAATGATAAGAGTTTTTAATATAGGAGGCAGGTTCAGGTACGTGATGTTGAAGTTGTTTGGCTAGGTGGGCAGCCAACCCTTGTGTGGGCGAGTCAATTGAACTAACAATGGGCCTCAGTGGAACGTTTTCTTTATGAATTTTGGCAACACCGTATAGTCTCGGTACCCGAGGTTCCTTAGGTGTTAAGTGCTGTGCTACCTCCGGTGCAATGCTTGACTGTTTAATGAGTTCACATGTTCTCTTAGTAATACTATTAGTTGGGTTGCGGCTAATTTGAGTATAAGCCTTGTCATCTAAAAGATCATTCATCTTATCGATGTAGTCACATTTATTCATTAAAACTGTTGAGTTGCCTTTGTCTGATTTTAAAACTACGATATCAGGGTTATCTTTCAGGTTTTTGAGGGCGCGCATTTCTAAACCTGTAAGGTTTGGTTTTGGCGGTTTGGACTTCAATGTCAATATCTTTGAAACCTCCGCTCGGGCGTGTTCTGCTTTGTTAGGCGGCAGTAAGCGAACAGCAGTTTCAACCCCGGCAATTATGTCATCGACCGGGACATTTTTCGGTGTAATGGCAAAATTTAAGCCTCTAGACAAAACATTGTTTGTGGCCTCGTCTAACTTGTATCTAGATAAATTGTGAACAACAATACCACTCGCAGGGTGTCCCCCGATGTTGCTATTCTCCGTATTGCTATGCAGCTTGGAAAACTTTTTAACGTGGGTGTCCGTGATTCTTTCATATAGGGCTTCATATTTGTTCGTCGTCAACCTGTCCACAACACCCCACAAGTCGTACGATAATGTAGCACTAACATACAGGTGGAGAGATAAGAGTTCCCGCGAAACACGGTCAAGGTCGCGTCTGCATTCATGAATACGGGACCGCACTAGCGCATGGCTGGCTCTGACAAAAATGTTGTTAGAGTACTCACTTTTTAACTGATGGTTGATAACAGCAAACTTGGGAATCACTCGCGTGTATATATATAAAAGTGAAAAAGAAGAGAAAAAAAAGAAGAAAGAAAAGAAAAAAGAAAAAAAATTCCGGACAAAGTGTCGTCCAGAATTGGCCAATTTCTCCATCCGGACAAATATGTTGAGAACGAAATCCAGGCGCTTGGCAACCCTAGATATTCAACACTGCTGCAGCAACATGGCTGGCAGTTTGAGGGTAACAAACATACAAGAGAGCATAGATCTGCCTAATGCTTGTTACTGCCCTAAGTAAGTCCTTACTTTATTATTCTGAAATATGATATATTTGAAGGCAAGTGGAGCCGAAAGAACCTCAACAAAGGAGATGCAGTGTCGATCAAATCACCATTATCAGTTTTATAAAATATGCATAACATACAAGTTTAATTCTGAAATTGAAACATTGACTTCTAAAAGTACCAACGTTAAGATTGAAAGCGGAATAATAATTAACGAGATAAATCGTGGCAGGAGGTGGCAAGAGTACAACTGTGGGAAGACAGGAAAGAGTGGACTAAATTGGTGGAGAGGCAGGAGAAAGAGGATAAAGAGGAAATGCTGAGTCTGGCAAGCTTATGCCCAGTCTATGACTTCAAACTAAATATTAAAGGTAGGCTGGACTTAACTGTTTTTTTCACTGCGTGTACAAACTGTTGTGAAAAGACGAACGTAAAAGAAATCATTCAAATCCGTCCCTTGGTTTGGAAGATATGCGCCGGTGAAGTTGACGGGACTGAGATCGTGACGTCACCGCCCCCACCGAGGCTAGCCGCGTCGGCCGAGCCCGTATCTTGACTGCACATGTGCGCCCAACGTGATACGCTCATTCTGCGTGTGTTTGCGTATGATCAGTGTCGATTTTCATTGTTATGTAGAATAAGCCTAGCTGATAACTGGTCTTTAAACACGTAAAAATATGTAAATACTCCAACTGACTTTTTAAAATGACCATTTGTTGTGTTTATGGGTGCAACAACAGAGATGATAAGCCGACAATAATAAATTAAATGAAAATTAGTTTTCATAAATTCCCACATCGTGACAATTCGCCTGTTCGGCACCGGCGTGGGAAAGTAAAACTAGTCGTAAAGGTTTTACTCCCAGTAAACGTTCTGTAGTTTGTTCTGTTCACTTTGTCAACGATGACTTTGAGCCCTCCTCACATTTAAAACCCCAATTTGGCCTCAAATCAAATTCTGTGCTGAAAAAATGTTCTGTACCCACACAAAAACTAAAGGGCACGTCGAAATCCCCCCCCAATAACCCCCCCCCCCCCCCCCACCAAACAAAAGGCGACGGGAAATGGGTGTATTCCAAGAAGAAAAGGGGTTCAACAAGCTCTGGATGATAGTGTCTTGGCTGTGGATGCTGGTACAGCTGTTGAACAAATTGAAATCAAACCTGACATTGATTGTACAAGAAGTGGGTCTTAATTTTCAGCACAAGGAAATTTAACTCGAGAAATCGGGATCCAATGTGAGCTAATAGGTGGTTCGAAGCCACATCTTGAGACACAAACCGCCACACACGGTTGGTTGTCTCTCCTACTAAGGCCTGGTTTTTCAATTGGTAAACGTGGGTTGTTAAAGGGGCCGTTAGCTGATGGTCCGTAATCTGTAATCCAAACCCTATGCAGATAACGGACCGTCAGCTAACGGCCCCATTAATGATCGATTGAAAAACTGGGCCTAAATCACTCAATACTTGCAGAGATCCGCCTTGGAGTGCAATCAATACATGACGCGCAGTTAAAAGTACATCTTCATTGAACATGCTTTCAATGATTCATGAAACTTGATGCACTCTGCACTCCCTCTAAATGTATTGATTACATTACTTTCGGTGCAACAGAAACTTTCCATGTCAGATAACATCACAACACACCCACCGCAATCGCACCAATCACCTTTTCCCTAAAAGATCACGAATAACTGCTTTTTCCTTCCTCGGCTTTTCTCATATGTCCCACCTTCGAGGCTCGAACTGGTAAGGCTTAACTACACATATCACAATGTCAATGGGCCTAACTACCCTCTAAAGACCGCTGCCGGACTTATCGAACAAGCCCCGTCGTCAGCCTCTATGCTGAAGCAGGAGAGTCCTCTTTGGCAGAGCGACGAAACTACTTGATGGGCGCGTACGTAATGAAGATCCGAGCAATACCTAACCATCCATCTCATCAGATTCTTTCTAACGACAAATTTGTCAGACATTTTGATAGTAAACCGTTGGCTACATTACCAACGGGCTTACGTGTTTTTCATTTATTTACAATTTTTTAGAATTTGATATGCCAAATCTTTTCAACTCGGTTTTTGGTACTAATTCACCTTAGATTATACCGGAACCGGTTATGAGATTTGATCTTTGTCGTTTTGATAAATTTTCTACTGCGGATTTAAAATTCAAAATTCACTTTCTGGAAATTTGCCGTGGACACCGTGGGTTTACTTTGGTGTTCACAGATGGCTCCAAAATTGACAACAAGGTAGGATGTAGCTTTTATTGCTCCGCCTTAACTGAACAATTCAGGTTACACGACATGTGTTCAGTTTTCACCGCAGAGTTGGTCGCCATTCGCGAAGCTCTGAAATATATATCATGTTCTCCAAAGGGTAAGTTTTTAATTTGTTCGGATAGCATGAGTGGACTTCAAGCAATTTGTGTCATGTATCCCGTACATCACTTGGTCCAAGACATTCAGTTTTATCTGGAGAAACTCAATTCGAGGAATTATACAATCGAATTTGGCTGGGTACCTGGACACGTGGGAATCGAAGGAAACGAATTGGCCGATCAGGCTGCCTGTCAACATCGCCATGTTGACTTCGATATCGTCCCTGTTCCAGATGTCAAGAGTACGTTCAAACAAGTCATTTTAGATAAACGACAAGCTGCTTGGGACCAAGTGCAACTGAACAAGTTGCACAGTGTGATGCCTAAATTTATCAATAAAGTTCGGCCTCCATCTTCCCGTCTTTCTTGCCGGGAAGAGGTTGTGTTGGCACGGGTTCGCATTGGCCACACTCGTTTGACTCATGGCTATCTCCTCACTAGAGAAAAAGTTGTCCCAAAATGAGACACTTGTGACGTTACTCTGACTGTACGTCACATATTGTCAGAATGTACTAAACATGATTGTTGAAAACACAATTAAAGCTTTCCCCGTTGTATGAAGAACTTTTTGTCATACGAGAATTGTGATAAACTTTTAAAATTTCTTGTCCGCACCCAGTTTTTCCAACAATTTAAAAAAATACAATACGACAATAGGTAAAGCCCTACACAAAGTAAAAGACTGTAGCTACGATAGGATTGTCATACTAACGGACTCAAAAGCAGCTATACAAGCCATAGCAAGAAAAAAGTGGACTCTGAGGTAAAACATTGTAAACTACAAATTCTAAGACTACAAAATCAAAACAAACTGATAACTCTACAATGGATACCATCACACTGCAGCATATATGGAAACGATAAGGCCGACTATCTGACCAAACGAGGAGCCAGAATGCCGCAACTGCCAAAACCTTTAACCCTCGAGTCTATGAAAGCACATGTAAATGCTGCAGCCACTAAGAAGATCAGGCAGGACTGGGTAGAGAAAGGTAGAAACAAGCCATGGCAGGAATATACCATGAGTTCAAAAAGGCCCACCAACCATCTTCCACGGCAAATTGAAACGGCCCAGTTCAGGCTAAAAACGCAGCACGATCTTCTAGGGAAGCATCTCCACCGAATAGGGGTGTTTGAGACGAGTACCTGCAAGCTGTGTGGAAATGGGGAGCAGGATAGGAGCCACCGTTTGTATGTCCAAAACTGGCATGTGAACGTGACGCAATGCCGAGCGGCATGAGGAGGGTGGAGAAAGAAGCGTGTCTCTACTGGTTGACCAGATCCAGCATGATGGCATAATAGCCAAATGTGGGCATTTGAGAAGAAGAAGACAATACAACCAATAATACAAAACTTAAATTTAGTTCATATAAAATTAAAACATAATTACTACTTTCATAGTTACTTAATTATTTAGCTTGCAAAACACCATTTTGGTGGCGCAAAATGACCTAACTGGTTGAAGCGCCCTTAAACCCAATAAATTCAATTCGCTGCCGGACTAACACAGAGTACACATTGCACGCACGTGTTGATGCTTGGCCGGCCGGCGAGGGCGTGGGGGTTGTGACGTAGGCTCCCAGCTGGGCCATTCTTTGAACGCGTACAGTCCGGGAACCAAGCGGTCTTTTGAGGTCAGGGTTTTTTGTGCATTGTGCATTGTAAGTGCATTGTAAGCTCACATCTAAGTTTGTCTGTGAATGAGTCTTTAGAAATACCAAGCATACCAAGAAGAAATACAAAGCAGCAATGCATAGGTAATTGTAAACACTTGACAAAAAACCGTGCAAGTACCATTCTATGATCATGCTTTTATTTAATACTTGTAAAAAAGGATTAAAACAGTAGAGCGCAGGCATTTTCTTTGAATCTATCTCTTATATGTTTACCAGTCATGTACTCTTTAAATGACAATAGCTCTCTTGACTGTCATAGAGCTTCAGTCAAGAATGACATTGTGTTGCTTGAGCTTTTACTAACTACACTAAGGTCCGAATGCATAGTCCGAACTCAAGCCTTCCTCAACTCAGCCTCTCCTCAGCCTCGCCTAACCACCAATCACAGAACAGCATTGCCATGTGGACGGCTCTGTGATTGGTGGCTAGGTGAGGCTGAGTTGAGGAGGGCTTGAGTGTGAACTATGCATTCGAGCCTGAGAATATCGGTTTTGATTTTGCTTGGTTTGTTTGTGTAGCGAATAGTATGGTACTAATGGTCATGGTTTTAGTCCGGCTTATTCCGTTGGAGACATTACGGTCACGCTGTGCCTTTTACATGGCAACAATCTCTTTTTAACAAAATAATTTAAGTAGGTGTACACCCACAATACCTGTTAAAACCACCCTACAGTAATGATTTTGAAACCATTTTATCTGTAGGCTACATCTATATAGTACTTTGTTAAAGAGAGACCAAAAGGCTTGTGATTCATAGTAGGATTTGAAGTTGTTTGGGTCTATCCTTCTACTAATCATATATATATATTAGGGATGACATCGGGTACCCGGGTAGCCCGGCTCCAAATATTACCCGTTACCTTTAAGTCCGTTTCTAGGATAAATTTACGCCAGTATTGCTGCAGTCGATTCCGGTGGAGCCAGCAGGTACGGCGCGTGCCTACCCTTCCACAACACGTGACTCGGCGGGGAACAGAACAGACGCGAACCGACTTGCATTCGTTACTGTTTGTTCTTTGTTTAACATTCTGATGATGATTCTGGCTAATACTTGTTCTATTACTATTTATTTTCCTTAAAATATCCTGTTTTATGTAAGTGCTTCAGTTGTATATTGAGAAATGTTTTTTTACTTGACGTGGTTCTGAGGCGTATTCCGAGAGGGAAACCGAGCGGGTGGCATGTTTATCATTCGTCACTCGTCTTCGCACCCCGCGCACTTCTCAAGGCCTAGCAACAACCTTCAAATCAAGCCTACATATAGAAAAATACGTGTTTAGGATCTGGGTACCCGGGTAATACGAGAGCTGGAACGGGTTCCGAATTTTATTACCCGATGTCATCCCTAATATATATATACATAACTAAAATCAATAAATTGCTATAGGCCTCGCCTAATGTGAATCACACTTTTAACACGTCGTTTATGAAAACTTACAGCACTACAGGAATTTGGAATAAGATACAAGAAATTGCTATACCAAACATTTTATTGAGATTTTTTTCAAGACAAAATTTATAACAGAATGAAAATATATAATTTCAAATAACAAAAATCAACACCCTGCTGTATCATTAAAGCTTCTCGTCAATCAATAGGGACAAACGTTTATATCTTGTTTAGCCCGTGGTTTCAAGGCAATTACCATACGAGTTTCACCATTTTGGCTGAAATGCCAATCATTCATCTTTCTGATCCAAATCATTTGTCCTTATTAGTTTTGCTAACCAGTTCATTATTATGTAATGCACAACGTGCTAAATGCACAGGGTACTCTAGCTAAACTTTGGAATGAAATCTGTTCATTATATAAATGTACTAATCACTAGTTACATTTTGTTTAGCTAAATTATTTAAATACCTATGTAATCATAAAAATGCAATGATCACACAGTTTATTTCTGAGTATTGACTACAGCTGCCTGCCTGTACGAATGAAAGTTGGAAAGGTTAGTCAAGTTCAATTAAAAATAATACATGAGTGACCTGAATACTGCTTTGGTAGCCTTTCATTGAGACATGTTCTTAGCTGTTCGTCCAAGTCCTGACAGAAAGAAACTCGATTTTGTTCTCATTGCAAGCACAAAATACGTAGGAACTTGAAGCATATAAATAAATGTGTGGAAATGAATGTAGATTCAGATCATATGGACATCTGTGTTGAACCGATAACTTCAACACAGCATTCACTACTTTTTAACTACCTAGAATGTTATGCATGTACATGTACTTCCATAATTCGTTCAGAGTTACTTCAAATCAAACTACATTCCACAGTGAAGGTATCGCATCACTTGCTTATAAATCGTATAAAAATCTAAGAAAAATTATTTCAGATTGTTTCGGTGGCACCGTTATTGAAAATTGTAGTAGTACAACCTGTGCACCATCAACAGAATCTGGGTACCAGGTATACTCAAGACCCTGGGTACTATAAATATGGAGTTTATATGCGGGCTCAGTCGAGTCTTAAGATATTTAGATCATATACCAAAGAAGGAAAATTATAATGGACTGGCTTTTAACACATTGTTAATTTACATTCAGTTGTCTGTGCACGTTTCTTCGGTGGCATCTTGAGATTCTTCGGAAGCTATGTATAAAGATGGATCGATCTGTTTGGGGATTGGTTTGATCTCTGTGCCCAGCTCCAGCTCAAAACGATGAAGGGCAAAACGGTCTTCATATGTAATGAGGTTGATAGCGAGACCCAAGTGGCCAAATCTTCCGGAACGTCCGATACGATGCAAGTACGTCTCAGACATTTTAGGAAAATCAAAATTGATTACCACATTTACAGCTTGGACGTCAATACCGCGCGTAAAGAGATCTGAGCTAACGAGATTTCTGCAAACGCCACTGCGGAAATCGTGGAACACTTTATTGCGGTGGATCTGTGCCATCTTGGCATGAATGTAGTAACAACTATAACCCAGCTGAGTGATCTTCTTAGCTAAGAGTTCTACCCGCTGAGTTGAATTACAAAAAATTATGCTTTGGTTGATTTGTAATTTTGAGAATAAGGTGTTTAAACAATGGACCTTTTGCTTCTCATGAACAAATGCATAGTACTGTGTCACTCCTTTAAGAGTAAGCTCGTCCATGAGGTTGATTTCATAAGGATGCCGTAGATGTTTCTCAGAGAATTGCTTAACTGAAACGGGGAAAGTTGCCGAGTAGAGAAGGATCTGTCGTTCCTTAGGTAGGAGAGATATGACATGATCTAGCATGCCACGATTATCCTGTGATAACAGCTTGTCAGCTTCGTCCAAGACTAATATCTTGCAGTTGTCCATATTAGTCACATTTTTGTCCATGAGGTCAAGAATTCTTCCAGGTGTTGCAACAATCACTTGCACTTTCTCGTATATTCTCATGATGTCATCGCGTAAGACGGTACCTCCTGTTGTCACCATCACCTTGATGTTCAAGTGCTTGGAGAGCTCAATGCAAATCTGGCTCGTCTGTAGTGCCAGTTCTCGTGTAGGGACCATCACCAGAGCTATTCAATACATATGAAACACATGTTAGCCTACAGAAGTTATGTTTAAGAAATAATGAATGAAAGCCACGTGCCAATACTCAGCGGCTGACTTCGTTTAGTTCGCAGCACTGTGCCGAAATCAATCTTCTTCTTCCGCTGGTTGTATGAATTGCTTGCAAGTGAAGTTAGCGGCGATTTGTTCAGCTTACTCCGCTTGCAAGCAATTACTTAGCCACTGAATATTGGCACGGGGCTGAATATTAATCAGTTATATCTATTTCTGATTCAAGAAACCTGGAGATTTTTTGGGAGCTAGGGATATGAAAAAAATGTGGAAACAAAAAATCCACCCAAATCTTTTTATAATGTGGGCATGCACCCACTCATAAGTTTTAAGTTCTATCATAGCTGCAAGAGTTCTAAAATGATTTAATTATATCAAATTAATGTGAATGTATTTAGCATCGACAAATTATAGAGGTTTAAATGCATTCATTTGATTCTAGTAGTGAACCTATTGGGCACATTGGTCTCATATTCACTTTTTCACATAAGATCAGGACCCCTATTCTGTAATTTTCTGATATGGATCCGTACCGATTCCAAAGCGTTTATACAGTAGTTTCCATTCCGGGTTTGGAGAGAAAATAAAAAAATAGCGATTTTATAGCGTAGTCCGATATGGGTATGATAATATGGAACTGCTGAGCCGAGGACATCACGCAGCGATGGAGCTGCCAAAGTCGTAACCAATCAGAAACTCAGCTCTTTTGAATGCTTCGCAGTTCACGCGTCATGTTATGATTGTCTTTTGTTTTGTTTATAACCTCAAAATGGCATCGACCGAAAACGTTGTTTAGGTTGTTTTAAAATATACTAGGCCTAGTATTCTGTGGAGGATCTAGACCCAGACATATGACCTTTAGGAGGAGGGGGTATTTAGGCCTAGACCTGCATTGAATATTAATTTTAAGCTAGGTCAGTAAATACGTGTATAGTTTGCCATAACATCAACAAAATAATTAATATTTAATATAGAAAAATTATAGAAAAGAATTTTAACTTACGAAGTACCTACAATGTTTTTTCGTTGGAGTCTAAGTAATGTAGGCATACTATTATACATTATTTTTTTTTTTTTGCATTATACTTGTGATGTTACTGTACTGGTTTATGTAGGCCTACTTGTGAAAATAGCTTCTGCTAAATAAAGTTTCTACTACTATGCAGGATCTGGTTTGGAACTGGTTTTATCATTTTTCTTTTTTAAATTATAAAACCAATTATTTGCCATACAAAAATAAAAGGAAGTGTATCAGCCTTCTTTTGAAGTTTGAACAATGCCGGGCGTGCGTCCTTGAAAACGTGTAAGCTCTGCTGGCTGGAGGTAAGTAATGACTGCAGGGTTGCGGGACTGACTCATTTTCCAAGAGTTTTTGGATGATTGGAACAAAAAGAATTGGTTTAGAACTGGTTTCCCGAAGTAATTCCTACTTCCAAAATTGGCAACAGTGCAGAAATACCCCTAATTGGACAACTCGAGGAATTTGAAGGGTTAAATTGCTTACAAATGTTGGCTCTATTCACCAATTATGTGCCTTTGTTGGAAAAAGTTTGCACTTTACAACGGATGAGAACTATACTTTTTCAAGTTAATTTGATATGTGGCGCTTGATATAACGCCGAAAATCAGTAGTCCCTACGTGACCAGACGTCCCGAAAAATGCAGGACTGTCCTGAATTTGACCTAACGTCCCGCGTCCTGAAATGTTTCATTTCATGATGCCTTTTGTCCTGAAATTGGTAAATTCATGATTTCAACTAGGGGGGGGGGAAAAACGCAATTACGCGAAGAGAAACAGTTAGTGATAAATGTAATTCGGCGCTTAACTTAAAATACACGGTCAAGAGTTTTTTTACTTTGCTATTTCCCAAAGGGATGTGTTTAAAAGAAATAAAAAGCTCTGAAAAATATCTTTAATTGTAACTAATGTGATGAATGAATAATTGAAGTTGTATACAATACAAATCTAAAAAATCTAAATGTAGTATTTTTTAAATCTCTTAAAAAACCACTGTCCCCATTTCACTTACAGCAAATATTTGACCTCCAACAGACAGACAGAAGACACCTGGTTTAGGTTAGAGAAAAAATGTCCCAAAATTCAGTCCTGACCATCTGGTTACCCTACCCTACCCTACAGCGACGTTATATCAAGGTTGTACTTATTAGAGTCTGCTCTTAACTATGCCTACTTGCATACTACAACAAGTGTTGGAATGTAATGCATATTTTAAACCTAAGTTGGTTAAGTATATCGCATTATAAAAGAAGACATAATATCTGCATGACTCTTGTGCTATTTAGTCTGCATTTTCATCACGTAAATTCACATTTGCTCTGTATGTTAGAAGTTGAAACATGCTGAAGGTAAGCACAAAATTACAACGAAATAATTTCAAGCAATCCTCGGATGCGATTATAGGCTACTGTTAGTTCAAGCCGATCCATTGAGTGTACCAGCGGATTCAAAAGATTACTTATTAATTATCTACAACCTATGAAACGATGACTGTCTGATATTTTTTATGTAAGACAAAATATTTAACTGTTGTTTGTTTTATGCGACTTGTGACCACAATGTTTCACTTCATGTTGAGATTATATTGAACAACCATAAAACATTAAAAACACAATTTCTATGCAATTCTTATTTAGAAGTTAGAACTATAATTTATACCTACTGTAACCTCAATATAATACAAACAAACGAATAGTGGTTCGAGTAGTATTCTTTTGAGTCTAAAAGGCACAAAATAATTATAGAGGTGAAAATAATTTCGCCTTTGGCGAAATGGCCTCCGGCAACTGGGGCTTTGCTCCAGACTTCTTTCAGTCCCCTCAGGTCACTTTTCCCTAATTAACCCCCCTCCCCCCGAAATAATTCCTAGTTACGCCACTGGCCTAAATCAATCGTTGAAAGAAATGCTCTCAAATAAATCAGGAAAATAGTAAGCCTGTGGCATTGGCTCTAGCGCTGAGCCTAGCGCCGAGGATACAAATTCGTCAGTTTTGCCTGTAAATAATGTGACTTACATTTGATTTTGTTGTTGTTTGTATCACGATCATTCTATATTGTAGCAAAAAACAGTTATTTTCATTGTACATTCGTTTAGTTGCTAATTTGACAAACCTTGGAAAACGAAACTTTTCCTCAACACAACTCTTGCATCAGTAAATTTATACCAGCTTTTTACCCACATTTCAGGCAAAAATGAGTTTAATACATATTTGGGGCACAGTATTAAAGTTTCTCATTGATTTTGTAACACGAAACCTAAGTTAGAATAATGTAAAGATTAATATTGAGAGATGGTAAACCTGTAAATTTAACTCGGGAAACGACGGCAACAAGACAAGACGACTTAGTAAACACGGACGAGAGGACAAGGCATGATGTGCAGAGTCGTGGGAAGTTTGTTAAAAAAAAAACAGAACTATCCAGAAGGTCTACCATGTGAACCATGTCCAACCTGATGTAAACATAAACCAAACGTATGTTTTGTGCAGAATGCAAGTTTTTGAACCACAAAGCAAATGAAGTAGACCTGCGTCCCAAAACGTAACGTTCCCACCTGCGATCGAAATACTTGTGGTTTGATTATTTTTTATGTTTTAATCACTGCCCCTATGATTATGAACTATGATTCAAATTGTACTCGATAGCAGTTTATTGTTTATTATTGTATATTGTTATAGTATAGCCATGCCCATAGAATGATCGTGATACAAACAACAACAAAATCAAATGTAAGTCACATTATTTACAGGCAAAACTGACGAATTTGTATCCTCGGCGCTAGGCTCAGCGCTAGAGCCAATGCCACAGGCTTACTATTTTCCTGATTTATTTGAGAGCATTTCTTTCAACGATTGATTTAGGCCAGTGGCGTAACTAGGAATTATTTCGGGGGGAGGGGGGTTAATTAGGGAAAAGTGACCTGAGGGGACTGAAAGAAGTCTGGGGCAAAGCCCCAGTTGCCGGAGGCCATTTCGCCAAAGGCGAAATTATTTTCACTTCTATAATTATTTCGTGCCTTTTAGACTCAAAAGAATACTACTCGAACCACTATTCGTTTGTTTGTCTTATATTGAGGTTACAGTAGGTATTAATTATAGTTCTAACTTCTAAATAAGAATTGCATAGAAATTGTGTTTTTAATGTTTTATGGTTGTTCAATATAATCTCAACATGAAGTGAAACATTGTGGTCACAAGTCGCATACATTTAAATTTGAATTCGCAGACCGTGATATTGTAATATTAGATTAATGCATTTTTATTTATAGGTACCCTCACTTTTACTGTTTCGAGCGAAAGGTATATTAGTTGTAGATGAACACATAAATATAATTGAATTATTGAAAGAAATTATATATCTTATCTAAGTGAAGTGGTATGATAAATATAATGAAAATGTTGTTGCAATTGTTATACACTGAAGTGGTTTAGGCATCATACAATATAGTATTAAGTAAAATCATTCTCGATGAAGTTTCGGGGGGGGGGGTTAAACCCCCTAACCCCCCCCCCCCCCCCCCTTAGTTACGCCACACTGATTAGGCCTACAATATTGTACGAGAAATATAATTTATAGATTATAATTACTTGCAGACAAACCTGATAATATTCCATTCTAGGCCTACGTCAATAGAAAGCACAACCCGCCATGATGTCACGCAGTGTTGCCTCGCGCCATGCCCGTTTCGCAATGTTATTTCGTATGTTTAGCCACGAATATCTAGAGAACGAGCTCAATTACATCTACTTTTTAAAGGCCTGTTTTAATGAGTGTTTAATTATCTACAATACGATACAATTTAATTATATTAAATTTCATGTCAGTGTACTGTACCGCATTTTTGGTCAACAGGTGTAGATTTTTGCAATCTTTAATCTTACACTGGTGAAGATAGGGGAATTCGGTAATCTGTAAGTCGAAATAACTCAAAAAGTAGGCCAATGATCCCCGTTTTTGGAGATAATTAAAAAGCACACTTAGGGTAGTGTATGGATTGTGAATTTCAGCCAAATATCATATAGTGAAGTTTCAATGGATCGACTTTAATTAGTTTTAAGATCCACTTTAATTAGTTTTAAAACGGCGTAGGAAACATATTAGGCCTAAACCAATCAATAAATACTTACACTAACATATTTACGGCTCTTACCTTGAATATACTCTTTCTTTGGATCGACTTGTTCAATTATTGGAATACAATAAGCGCCTGTTTTGCCGGTCCCGTTCTTTGCACGAGCGATGATATCTTTACCAGATAATGCTATCGGTATGCTAGCTTCTTGGATTGGCGATGGTTTATCCCATCCTTTCTCAAATATCCCCATTAATAACTCTCTCTTCAGGCAAAATTCTTCGAACTCGTTCCCTCGAGTATCAGTCACATCCTACAAAATGTTACAATATGATGAGTGTAATCTAGGATCTAAGAAGAAAGTTGAAGATCAAAGAGTGAAAGTGAAAACATGGTATAGGACTCAGGTATCGAGAATGATAACACACACTCACAGGATTGGTGAGCTAACTTAGTAGTAGGTAGGCCTATGCAATTAGGTAAACGTGCCCATTCACCTCTCTAGCAAGTTGTTCACTACATGAAGTTTAACCCTAAACACCAATGTTTAGGTGTATATCACGCGGCCTATACTAACAAGTGTCCTTTGTTTATTTGCGCAACTTGCTGTTCGAGGCAGCATTCCAGGATGCTTACATCATCTGCCTGGATGTTGCAATGCTGCGCTGCGTCTCCAGCGGGAATTGTAAGTAGGAGTGGTATTGAAGATGCATGGTTGGCTGAAGACAGAAAGGGAGGGAGAGCCCGTGGCCTCTGTTGAGATACTTTGTTCAAATGAAAGTGGTGCGCGGTCAAGCGGATAGATTCAAGATTTGTAACACTCATTGGAAATTTGTTTATTTCTCTTCAATTTGTGGAATGATAACAGTATTTATCACAATAAGGATTATAATTATATAGTATTTGTCACGATAAGGAATAAAGTTATTTGCGCCAAACAGGTTTTGACAAAGACCTCAAGTAAAATTTCACAAACGTATGTTTGTTTGATACATCTTGGTGAAAATTCTTCTTCTTTCAAGTATGTCGTTACACTATGATGTAAACGTACTATTTCTGTAAATTTTTATTTGACCTGCCTTATTATGTATTGCTACAATGGGAAGTATAAAATGGTTTCATTTGTAGTGGACCGAAAATTTGAAACGACTATGCACATGCTTAGTCGGATACTTTTCGCCCAACCCTCCAGACGCGTGAAGCAAGGTCACGCAACACTCGGGGGGTATGGTGTTGCCAAACGTACAACGTTGAACGAGCTGCATACAAGTCATAAAACATTTAACCTCTAATTACGTGGAATTCGAATCATATTTGGTCAAACTGTTGTTGAATATGTGTTCTACATACCAACTTGAGTGTCTAGGTACACATTGCAGCAAGAGGTGAATGAACACTTTAATTTCCCACTTTAAATACTGGTTGCACTTCTTCATGGTTAAACCTTGGTCTGTCTATTCATCACCCATCCACGTCCACAATCCCAGTTATCAGGTAGGGGCAGTGTTAGGAGATGGATTGCTATAATCAGTCATATTACGGGGTGATTGTGACATGTTCATCTAAGAACACCTTTCGGAACATGCATTAGGATTACGGGGTGATTGTGACATGTTCATCTAAGAACACCTTTCGGAACATGCATTAGGATTACGGGGTGATTGTGACATGTTCATCTAAGAACACCTTTCGGAACATGCATTAGGATTACGGGGTGATTGTGACATGTTCATCTAAGAACACCTTTCGGAACATGCATTAGGATTTAGACCTATTTTATTTATTTGTCTATGGAACATCGTGAAGGAATTCAATTGCTAATGCTGAATCCAATACTGATGACAATATCACCCTCACCTTCACACACAAGTTCATGAACTAGGACTACAATTCAAGTACTGCCTAATTAATAGTTCTTTTATTTAGTCAAATATTATAGCTGGCCTACTAGTACTGTACATATTTTTTTTCGAGGCATCACTATCGGCATCAGAATCAGTATGGTAAATAAATTATCATGAAATCTGTATCAGTGGAATTTGAAAATTGTCCTACCTATCTCTATAATCGATACTTCCTAAAAAAACAAAACAAATTGAAGTAGGCCCTACATTTGTCATAAAAGAAGACAAAGCTTAGTAATTTAGCTTGTCAGGGTTGGCAAAGCATGCAATCAACTTATAAAAAAAACTGGCCTATTCCTTTGTAAATTTGTATGGAAGTATTTTAGACTCGAATGCTGATTTCCACTCAAATACCAGGATTCTGTGTGTGCATTTAGTTGGAAAGAAAGACGGAAAAACAATAGCTCAAAGATAAGAGCACTAATGTAGGCCTACATAGGTCTATCATAAGAAAATGCATTTATGTAAGTTGCATTGCATAGTAATTCCTCACGCGCTCCTCAACTAGGCTTTTCCTCAGACTCGCCTAACCACCAATAACAGAGCAGTCTATATGGTAACGCTGCTCTGTGATTGGTGGTTTGGCGAGTTTGAGGAAAAACCTAGTTGAGGAGCACGTGAGGAACGACTATGCATTTGACCCTAAATTAGGGATGTCAACGGGTACCCGCTACCCGCTCGGTACACACGGGTACGGTTCCAACTTTTCAATACCCGTTACCCGGTACTACCCGTTCCCTTCTTCTGTTCTAAACGAAATCAATTCAACATTGCGATATTTCCCTACTGGCGTCTTTGTGCGAGCCTACGAGCCGTTCTTTTCAATTTGCCGGCATTTAACTTGACGACACCCCCCCCCCCCCCCCTTGGCTCGATTAGCCATCGTTGCAAAAAAATGAGACGCAAAGCCCAATGAGTATCATCTTCTGTAGGCCTATGGAAGAATGCTGCGGAACGGTTGCGAGTCCGAGGGAGCGCACCCGCCCGTCGTAGCTTTACCAATCATGTTCTCGTGTTTGAACTCAGACTATGACGTTATCGAATTGACGCGGCCAACCACTGGATTCATTGTACGTGCCTACCGTAGCGGAGACGCAAGCTTTGAAGCTTTGTTGAATACTTCCGCGATCGTTTTGCATCGAAGACAATGTAACCTGATACCGTTTAACAATATAATGTCTCTTTCCATAACTTTGCGAATTATTTGACACCCATGACGATAAAACGCGTCTTTAGTATTTTTTACTACCCAGGTAGTCCGGGTACGGCGCTAGGGTACCCGGGTACAACTATTTCTGGGTATTGACATCCCTACCCTCAATCTACCTCTTCTCGATTTCAAATAGTTCTTACTCGATTCCAAAGCCTCAGTATCAAATTCTAGAATTTACTACTGTACTCAATATTCTCTCTAATATCTAGTCACCTTTTGTGTAAAGTTATCAAAAACACTGCACGGTACTAAATATAAGTAAATGTTGGTAAATTACACTTACACTAGTTCTGATGCGCTTGTCTTTTGGGGGAATTTTTAGCTTTGCTTTCCATCCCATATTATCTTCTTTCTCCATATCACTGAAATAAAATTAACATTAATTATTAGAGGTCTGCAAATAGTACTTTTTAGATCAGGTCGGGTACGGGTAGGCCTACAAATAACTTTGGGTTTCGGGTCAGGTCGGGTAATGGCGTACGCCTATTTTAAGTAAGTTTTTTCTTCCAATGAAAAGACAAAAACTTTTTTTTTTCAATATTTGGGCCTAGTATATAATATTTTAGGGGTTGCGGGTAGTACTTTTTACTTTTTAGGTTCAGGTAAAGAAATAAATAAAAATAACTAAAATTAATGTTCAAAAAATTTAAAAAATGGGAGGATGGGGTTTTATGGCAAATTTCACACTGAAAATTTTCTGACAGGTCTCAAAAGTAGTAGTAGTAGTAGTAGTAGACTTTATTTTAGCAAGAGCTATTTTCACACGTATAATAATAGTACAAATTACAGTATCACCACAAGTACAACAACAACAAAAACATATAACTATAACAGTACATTACAGTAGCACCACAGCTTAGTAATTAACATGTGATTAACAATAATTAACAATAAAAAACAAAACAGTAATTAACAATAGTACAATGTAATTATATTAGATGTCCTAGAACCCCTGGCTTTCATAGGGCAAAGGGATCAGACTATTTTCTTTAATTAATTTACAGCATGACCTTCGAAAACCTTTGGCACACGACAAATCTCTTATGGGTTGTGGAATCCGGTTATAAATTTTTAAGCCTTTATTGAACAATGTGTTGTCTCCATATTTAGTCGAAGTTTGTTTCACAACAGTTTGACTTTTCTTTGAACCTCTCGTATAATATGAATGTGCAACACTGCTTGAACTTAATCTATTAGTGAGGTATTTTGGGGCCAGTCCTTTATGTAATCTAAAAATGAAAGTCAGAGTGTTCAATAAAATTCTGTCCCTAATATTTAACCATGAGAGGGCATTGTACGGTACATTTGTTTTATAGGTGTGAACCTGTTCACCTGAAGGATACAACGTACTGCTTTATTTTGTTGCTTTTGCAATGCCTCTATGTCATTCTATTTAATAAAAACAAAATACTACTACAATAATCAATATATGGTGCAACAATACACTGGTACAATTTCATTTTTGATTCAATATCAACATACAGACAAATTCTTCTAAAGAAGCCAACTTTCCTTGAAATTCCTTTTAACACATTTGTACTATGGGACTATGGCACTAAAGATTTAACTCTGAGTCTAATGTTACACCTAAATATTTCACATCACCAATAGGGCTGAGTCGTGTAAACGTTTAAACGTGTAAACGACCGCAAGAAAATATACGTGTACAAACATTCATACACGTTTAACCGTGTCAAAACCGAATTCACCGATTTTCCCGATGTCACAGCTCTTTGACGAGCCGACGAGTCAAAATGACTGTGGACAGTTGGACACAACGGTGGGGAATATAATCAACAATGAATCAACCGTGTTATGTCGTTAACCATGTTTTTTCGCAACACTATAACTCACTTTTTTGTTGACATTTTGTGAACTGGAGGGGCGTTATGTTTAAACGTTTGAACGCCAAAAATTCGGAAAAATAAACGTTTACAAAATTAACCGTTTTCTCCCAGCCCTAATCACCAACCACCTCAATCTCCTTATTATCAATTTTAATCCTGACTTCACTTAATTTTTTTTTCCATTTGAATTGCATAGCTTTCGAACATAGGATTAAGGCTTTTGATTTAGTGGGGTTAACCTTCATTTTATTTTCAATAAACCATAATTCTATTTGCCTCAAATCTTCATTTAACTTTGAAAGTATTTCATGTAAGTCAGCACCACTGATACTAAGGACAATGTCATCAGCGTACATATAAATTTTACAATGTTTTACATTTTTACAGTGTTTTATTTATAATATGCTGATGGGGAGGGGGGCCTCCCCATCTCAAAACACCTTGTGAGATGCAATGTAAAAGGTTGATTAAAAGCAACCAGACAAGTAAAAAATTGGTCTCTTTAATATTCTTCAATTGTAAGACATGGCAGTAAACTCAGAAAATTATTAACGATCGTTTAAATAAGTTTCGGGTACTTAATTTTTTTTAAGTATCCGAAAAAGCCCAAATTTGGTTATCAAAATGCAAATTTTGGGTAAGTACAAATACCCAAAATTACCCGAAATTTCGGGTATCCGCAGATCCCTAGGCCTACTAATTATAATTACTGATTTTTTTAAAATTGTATTTTGAATGATTAATAAAAGATAAAATTCAATGACCTCCCGCCTCCCCCGTAAGTATATTACTCAAGTAAGGGGGAGGGCTTGATGAAAATAATAAATAAAATATAGGCTTAAATTGGGAGGAGCAGAGAGATATTTCAAAGGAAAGTCTCGCACGTATTCGGCAATATGCCTGGAGTATGCGTTTTTCTAGAGGATGTGACAGTAGCGGGCACAACAAGAGAAGAACATGATGGTACGCTAGGCCTACATAAAGTGCTAGAACGAGCCAGGGAACACAACACAACATCCAGTTTAATAAGCATAAATTTTAGCTAGGCCTATGAGTAAACTCGGTAAAATTCCTTAGTGACATTAGATCGGTAGTCAAGGAATAAAGCCCCCCCCCCACAGAATCAAAGCTATAGTCAACATGAATACACCTCAGAACAAAGACAAACTGTGAAGATATCTCAGTATGGTCAACTATGTAGGCCCTAGCACCTTTCATACCAAACGTTTCGCAGATAGCAGCCTTTCTAAGAAGCTTTATATATCTCTACACAAGATATCTCAGTATGGTCAACTATGTAGGCCCTAGCACCTTTCATACCAAACGTTTTGCAGATAGCAGCCTTTCTAAGAAGCTTTATATATATCTCTACACTTTGTTCCAACATCATTTAGTTAGTTGGGTTACAGTTTCACGGTGAAACTTGTGCCAGGCAGAGGCCTCCATATTGCCGACACACTTTCAAGAGCATCGCTAACTGCTCAAAAAGAAGACCTTGATCTAATGTGTGTAGCGCACACCGTCGGAAAACACTTAGCAGTAAGACTACAACGAAAACTAGAATTCGTTAATGCAACCAATAATGATTCAGTTTGTAACAAAATTATTCAATATGAGTCAAAAAGGATCAAATCAATCAAAGAGGTACACCTAGAAACAAAACCATTTTGGTCTCTAAGAAATGTTATAAATCCAGTTCCGACAAATTCATTTTCATAGGTGACAAGCTCCTCGTCCCAACATCAATAAGGAAGGAAATGCTAAAGAGTGTCCATGAGGGCCACCAGGGAATTGTTAAAAGCAAGCAAGGCAAATGCTAGATCAGTGTTCTTTTGGCAAAAAATGACGAGAGAAATAGAAGACTTTGTCAAAAGATGAAAAGTTCAAAATCCCATCATAAAGGCACTAATAATAAACCACGCTTTTCCTTAACAGAGCTTGGGGATAATTCCAAGTGAAATCAACCAAACACTTTTTTATGACTTTGTCCGATAGTCCTGAAATTTGGCACATGGTTTGATACTATCTTGAGTAGTTCATATACCTTTTTTTTTAGCCTAGAAATTTTTGATAAGTAGTTTTTGATATTGTCATGAAACGATCTCCTTATCGTTTCGTTGCTATCAATCTAGGAGTCGTGGTCGTGTGGTTTGTGCTTATTATTATTATTTTCTTGCTATGGCAACAAGAAAAAGATGGAAGAGAGCTCTAGACAGGAGAGTTTGAGAAGGTCCGGAACCAGACACACGTGAACCAGACGCTCCTACAGGAGACAGAGGGACACGGGGACACACGTAGAGGTGGAAGTTACCGTGGTGTGTAGAAGCGTGGGTTCGTTTACATATATTGTGTGTACACCCTGTGTTATCTTGTGTTTGATATCTGTGGCTCGAATCTAATAAAAACCAATGAACAAAGATCCCGTCGTTGGGCAGATCATACGGCAGGCCCAGAGTAGCTGTGCCCCATGTGGTACTATGGTACTCTAAGTGTAAGCAAAGAAGTGGTATTAACACTTAACAAGTTATGAAGAGATCACAGAGTTTGCTACAGTACAGTATGAAGGACAATGGCGCCTCGGGTTTGTTTTGAAGATCATCATCACTTCAAACGAACTCCAAATCAGATTCCTGTATCTGCATGGATGGACCATCACCTTCCTTCACTTATATCTAGCACAGGATGATGAATTAGTTGTATCTATAAAAGATGTTCTTTGAAAGGCTTTAACAAATAAATAGCACGTGCAGGGAAAAATAAAAGTTGAAAAAGGAAGACAGCGATGCAGCGACAAGAAAGCTTGAAGCAAGAATGAAGAAGTGAGGTAAACAAATCAGCTTATATAAAGGTACTTTTTGTTTGTAAGAAAAATATGATATGCAAAAGATTTGTTTGCTTTGATACATTAAAAAAACTCGCTCATCTGGCAACGCGGAGCGTTTTCCTAGTACTTTCATTAGTGTTAAAGTCGAACCACTGTATACCCTACTATTTGTCATTGTGCTACAAATCATGTTGAATATACACTTAAATATTATGTTCAATATTAGCGAACAATAAAATAGTTTCACCGACTACTTTTTTTAATATAAAGACTTGAAATTGGTCTATTTTCCTATTCCCTACTATTGAAACTGTCAAAAATCATACACTTTCGAATATAAAGCATCGGCTAAGTAGATACAAACCATTTGTCATTTTGTTTATTTTATACTCAATTTGAAGATAATTGAACGATAATTCTAAATATGAATATATAAATACAATCTACCGACTCGTTTTCGGTCAATATTGGCTTCACTACAAGAACATTTAATGGGAAATTGGGCGAGCCGTGAAACTATGGCAACACTGCGTGCGATGACGTCATATCTCTTTGAGCCCGCCTCCGCCTCACGTCAAAACATGAGCTGGCTGTCACCTTTCCACGATGCGACGTGACTGGACTTTTTCTTATTTACATTTACTGTCGCTTATTTCCAATTAATATTTTGCGTCATAAAAATAATGCACTCAATTCAGATTGAAGGCACAGTTAGAAACGGGAATATATCTGAATACGGTACGTGAGGCCTAGCGTAGGCCACCTTTATTTAGACTTAGGCCTAGGCCTATATTGCCTACAATGATCCGAAATGAAATTGGTGTATTGTACGTCCGTAAACGCAAACATTTTCCCCAATGTAGAAATGCTCAGTAATAAGTATAGTATGCCAGGAGGCATCTGTATAATATGAAATAAAATATGCCAAGCCGTAAAGCCACTAAAGGACGTTTTATGATCATTTGACATGTGCAAGGCCTTGACCTACAATTTATGTAGCCCCCCTACACGCATTTGAAATCATGTACATCCATACAACTAACTATAGTAACAATTGCCACTAGAGCCACATATATTATTCACCTACGAAACCAATGCAACTGTAAAGAGCGAAAACTCATTTTGGTAAATAAATAATTCAATTGAAGTGGAAAGCAGTAGGCCAATAAAGGTCATTAAAATTAGTTTTTTTAAGCCTCTGCTAATAGGAGGGTAGCCTAGGCCAATAATTGAAAGGAACAAGAAAAATGAAAGTAAACAAACAATCTAAGGCCAATTACGCATTTTTATTTAAAAACATATTTAAACGACTTGGCCTAGGCCTAGGCCTAGCAGTAGCACACCGTGTAGCAACAGCACAGTATATCGTTAGGCTCCAAGATGGACTTACGTTACTTGAAATCACTTCGTCAGGTAAACAATTGCACAAAAAACATGATACGACACAAAATATACAATCCTATCTTTTTCTTTTATCGTAATAAAACGTCCTCCGCTTCGTATTCCGTATTTTTTTCGACGCCATTTTCACCAGCTTACAGCCTGACAATAACAATGTCTTTGCAGCGTTGCCAAGTATATTGGAGGTTGGCAATACTTTGTCGACGAATATTACAAACGAGTTTTTTGTTTCTTTGGTTTTGTAAATCAATTTAGATTTGTATCCATTATGTAAGTCTATAATTTGTGAATGTGTTGTGGTGTAATTAAAGCCAAAAGCGAGATAAGAAGTTGACTACTATTTGGAGTTTCGATAAACTAATTTCGTTTTTAGGGATTGGCTATTCTGCAGTCAAACTAGTGACTAGAATCATGCCATTATAAATAACTGCATTTTTGTGTAAATACTGGATATTAAAATAGTATTCTTACTTGATTAGACCTACTGAATATATTTTACATTTTATAGTAATTTAACAAAATAATTGTCAAAGAAATAGTTTTTTGTGATTTTAATTCAAATATTAAAATCATTCCTTGAAACTCGTAGTTTGATCAATGGAACGACTTTAACATGTAGTCAAAATTTCAAAGTAATTGGAGATGGTGAAGAAAAAAAATATTAAATAATCTTATTTTGGTTGATATGACATGGAATGACTTTTGGGCAAGATTTCTACAGATGTCATGTAGGTTAGAGGAAATTATTTCCTAATCGTTGATGTAGGCCTATATTCCAAATGGTTGGAAGTAATCACGGTCAAAAACATAACCGCCAACAAGATAGTCAATACATTGATGGAGTTATTTGCCAGATTTGGTTTACCCGATTTCTTCTAGGCGACAACGTTCCTTTCAATAGCAGACAGTTCAGAGCTTTTGCACTCGAACATGACATTCAACTTACAACGTTAAGCCCTTTATACACACAGTCTAATGGACTTGCAGAGCGTGCAGTGCAAACAGCCACAAGGTTTGTAAAAAAAAAGCAGTTGAGGAAAACAAAGATTTCCAAATGGCACTCCTCCAATAAGCAACACTTCTTGGAGAACATCGGGAAGTCGCCAGCGCAATTACTCATGTCCAGACAGTACAGACAACTACGATCCAAATTACCAGCAACATTCAGCTCACTACGTACAACCAAAAACGGTCCCAAAAATTAAAGACGCTTTGAAAATCAGACGAGAATCGCAAAACAAACACTACAACCGTAAAACGAAACCAATGAGTAGGTATTATGAATCTCGAAGACAGCTGTATGATCAATCGTGGAAAGTACTGGGAGAAAGTGTTCGTAGCAGATAAGCCCGAATCCCCATGTTCATACAGGCATAACAGACTTGACTTATGCCCATCATTAAATCCACCACCCAAAATCCATCCCCCTAGATATGATCCTGATGAAACTCTTTTTTTATAATGTAACCCTGTAAGCTTTTTGTTTCACCTTCATGTTCAGAATGGATAGGAGCCACCTGTTTGTATGTCCAAAACTGGCATGTGAACGTGACGCAATGCCGAGCGGCATGAAGAGGGTGGAGAAAGAAGCGTGTCTCTACTGGTTGACCAGATCCAGCATGATGGCATAATAGCCAAATGTGGGCATTTGAGAAGAAGAAGAAGAAACTTTTATAAAAAAAAGAAGGGATGTTGTGTTCAGTTCAGTTATGTTTAGTTCAGTTGGTTGACATGTATACAAACACATGGATATGCACAGCCTCATGGTGTCACTCATGGATAATTGTTATTACAACCACATGAATAACGAGGGCACCTTGACTTGAACGACTTCCGGTCAAGATGGCTCCAAGTTAGGGATGATGATTAACTGCCCTACCCAGCCGGGTTCGTGTCCCATCATCTGAAACTCCCCCTTTTTTGTATTCCCTGCTGATAATTTACTAACATAAACGAACGGCAAATACTAAGTTACACGCAATAGATGGTCCAGTCTGTTCGTGTTCCTTTACATTTATATGTCGTGATACAGCTACGTATGGGGCCCTCTGATCCACGGGAAATGAGGCATGTTTTTCTTTGTCAGCAAATTAGACATTAGGTGGATAATTAGATAGCCCACTGGTTCTTTATATTTTTTATTTCATTTAATATTTTAATTAAAAAAATTACTTTTTAATTTCGTGTAGTAAGATGACGGATTTGCGAGTTTGAATTACACATAAAAGACATAATCGTCATCCCTACTCCGAGTACACAATCACTACAAGTTGTTTCTGATTCTATCCTTCATCATCCTATAATACAGAACGGCTTTAAGCGGGTCTTCACAAAAACGTAATGTGTAATGGATTGCATAGACCTAATGCGTTGTCATAATGTTGGAACATAGAAAATACATAGGCCTACTGGCGTCTACACAAAAAAGTGCTTGTTAAGCCATTGTTAATTGTATGTATGCATATAGGTAACAAATTATAACGAAGAATAACAAAGTACGCACGAAGTATGCATATATAATGAACATCATCTGCTACAATTAATCTTTATGCACTGAATACATATTTGAGTTACAACAGATGCTGAACATTTGGTTGTACTCCGACCTGCACATTAATCAAACATTCTACTAGTTATGTTGTTACCATTTAGTAGACCTACTGACTTGTTTCACACGATCTAAATTCTAAAGGGCTAATTATGGCCTCTTGTAAAACTTTCTGCTCACTCATGTCTTGCTTTGTTCATACCTTTTCTGGTTGCCATTGACTCTTCCAGACATACTCAAATTGCTCGTAGAATCGGATATATGCGTTTCGATCATCATGTTGAAAACCAACGTTCAAACTGTCAATAACTTATCCCGACAAACCAACAACGGACACAGCTAGAATGAGAAAAAATAAATATAGCCTATGTATACATTTATATTATAGGTTACACTTAAAACAGAAGTTTCTTTAAATGAATTTGACTCAAATTGGATGGGCTAAGTCTTTCTAATGGGGTAGAAGAGACATAACAGAACATCAATGTATATGCCCACACACAAAATGTACATAAACAAATAACTTTTGAGGCCACGGCCAGACAACATAATGTTCACCTGCTGATATCCACAACCGATTTGAAGCCACTCCAATTTTCATAACTTCAGCCCTAATCTAGGCAGATTTTAGGGTTGGGATTTAATTGGAATTTCATAACCGATGCAGATGCCATACAAATTTTCAACATCAAATCAAAATGATTTCGACATCGATATTTATTTTCAACTTCAAATTAATTAATTAATTTTTGTTTTACCTGTTTTTATTTTGTATTATTATTTGTTATTCATTAACTGAGACTTGCAGAAATGGCAACGAAATTTGCGATTTATTAAAGTTTCAGTATAAACCCTTCAAATTCAGTTTGCCGCTAGATGGTCCAAGCCACCGGCATAACACGAGCTGTCACGAGTCACGACACAGTAGGCCTACATTGCCGGCTCGTTCATTACCGGCGCGGGTTATTTAAAAATTATGTTCTTCCATATTTTCAATGTTGCACAGCCGTTTTGATTTCAAATGATTATATGATCTAAGAACAAATCGATGTCGAATCTGAAGTAAAAATTTTTCTTCGACATCAATGTCAAAACAAATATTCGATTTCAAGTCTCAACCCTAGTAGATATGAAGGACGTAAAAATTCGTTAAGCTATGTGTACCAGTTTCCAAAGAAAATTAAGTTAATAACAAATTCAAAGAAGGCCTACAACTTACAGTAGTACCTCTCTTTTCCAGGGTAATTTGACCGGAGGCTATCTTGAGTAGCAAAAACCCGGATTAGTAGGGTTTTCACTTTTTATCAAGCTGTATTACATTTAGGAAGAGCTCAAACATTATTGGTGTCACTTATGGAATACAAATCAGACTTGGTAGTTGGTACAACTTTGAAAATGATAATTTGACGCTGGGTACAAGGAAGAAGGAGAACGATAATCAATGGAGTGGTGAGGTGTGCTTGCAGTCCGGGCCATCAATATGGTTTGGGAGTAGGGCCTGTTTGTGTACATGCCCGCACAACTATACACGTGTAGGCCTACACATTTTTGCCCACGGTTAACCAAAACGACTTTCGACATATGAATTAAATGTGCCAAAATAACAATGGACAGTTGGACATAAATGGTGGTGGGTACTGTATAATAAACAATTAATGGTAACTTGGAAACCTCACTTAATAGATTATAAGAAAACAACACATTAATGATCGTTTATTAATTTATTCACCCATGTTATTTCGGTGAAGAATTTTCGTTAGTGAAAACTCGAACTTAATAAACTTTTAATCATTTTGTGAATAGAAGGGGTGTTACGTTTAAATGTTTAACCACGGAAATTAAAGAACAATAAACGTTTATCAAATTAAAAGTTTTCCGCCCAGCCCTATTTGGGAGTGAATTTAACATAGGCATCAATTACTAAACACGATAAATAAATAACGAGTAATAAATAAACAGGGTAAGAAACTAACCAATCCCAAGTACGACAGAATGGAATCACGACAAGGCCTTAAAGGTTCGTTTGATTTACCTACACCTTTTGTCCCTTTAGCACTATCCCCCGTGAGAGAGCATAGGAGGCAGTGCCAAAATTGCATATTAAGGTAAAGTAAATCAAACTAACCTCTTGTATGATCCTAAGTCTATTTATCAAGTGGGCCGTGCCCTGCGCTGCATGCGCATCGTGGAATCGATTTGAAGTGCGTATCAGGTAGGCCTACGTATTGTATGGATTGAAAACTCCATTTCACTTTGAGAAACCGACTTGAATTTCACCAGTTTTTAGTCTAAAATGATGATGTAGGCTATGGTTGCATTCCGTACAGTCGACAGCTCGACCGGAGTTTTCACGTTTGGTCGCGATGTGGTCCTCGGGTGGGCGTTGCAATCTTTACGAACAAACAGAATGCCGTAGTCGTGATAGAAGGCAGTGTATTTTAAATCGTGAGGCCTTGGCTATACAAGCAATGATATTTTGCTACGTTATTTAGTTTCTGCGCGATGTCAGTGTAGTTATGATGTCTCAATCTTCCATTTTTAATAACTTAACCACATTTTAGTGTCCTAAAGAACATTATACGGCATGTTCAGTTTGAAATCCCAGCGCGGTCTCAAGCAATGTCAAAATCGTCGGGCTTTTGAGCTGTGATCGAACGATGATCAGGAAAGCAACGGAATGTTATGAGCCGGGCTTATTGGGCGACCAAAGAAGCTTACGGAATACTACAGTCGGGCTGATCGAGCCCGGTCGACCGTAAACGGAATGCAACCTATATCACATTTTCTAAACCGATTTACATTTAAGTGGTTTGAAAATGTCTGAAATAGGCAAGGCCTATGTCTTCTGTTGAAATACTGTTCTGTTGTTATATTGAAATTAGGTCAGCCTATTTTCTACAATAATACTGTCTTGCTATACTGTACTGTAGGCCTATTAATACCTCCAGGGTAGCACCTACTCTTTCTTTAAATTTAAGTGTAGACCCTCAATGTGTAATAACACAAAATGTAGGCATCTGTATAGACCTACGCCCAGAGGGCTGCCAGGTGCCACATATGTTCTGGGAAATTGCCGATTTGGTGGGTATTTCCCGCATCCCATACCACGATTTAAAAGCAAGTACCCTACATGATGAGCTAAATTTAAATCTCACGCCACCGCTTTCGCACCATCAGGGCAGAGGCTATAGGTAATGTGGAGCGACTATCAATTAGCCGCCTTTCGGACAGAGATAGAATTGGATTGGTCCGTGACCCCCCCCCCCCAGAATTAATTTCGCGGCATTGCCAGAATATACTGTGACTTTGTGAGCTGCGTCCAGCCATCCCATGAGAACGTAACGTAGGCTGTGCAGTGTGATTGTCAAAGGCTCAAAGCTGTTGTTATATTTACGAGTTTAGTGAACCAGTGAAAAACATTGATAATATAATGAGTGATGAACATAACAATGGCAATGTGATGGAGCTACTACTCCACTAAAAAAAGTAGTGGATGGTGTGTCTAATTGGTAAAATTTAAGCCCATGGATCAAGCCCACTGGTAGTGATGGTATTTCCAATTTACGCTACGCGTACACGAGTTTAGTATCACCAAATACCCTCGAAACTAATACTGGAAAGCAAGCGGTAATATGGGCAAACAACAACAACAACAACATCGCTATCAGTTGTCATGGAATGAAGTTACTACCAGGTACTACCTATGGCGCGGGTTTCGTCTGTCATCACTTACGTTCACGGTTTACTATTATCAGGTCTTGCAACGAGGCGAAAACGCTGAAGCTCAAAGTGTTGGCAGTTTCGCCGTCACCACACAGAATACGTTAGCGTGGGCTGGCGCAGTGCGCAATGACTAAGATATAGTGCGCCAGGGGCTAGCTTGCTCCCTAGAGCGGGCTCACAATCATGTTCGAATACATGTTCCAGATTTACCGACCGTCGACCATTGTATCTTGCCACAAATCTAATGGGAAGGAAATGTTTTGTACCATTTTGCACCAGTGGATATGGCAGTTGCCACGAAAAGGTTTCGCTAATAAAGGTTCCACATGTAAAACTGCTTTTTTTGTTTTGTTTTGTAGGTCATGAAGTCAGATCTGACTTATTACTTTCATATCAAATATCCTAGTAGGCTGTAGGCATATCAATATAAAATACCTACACATAAATAGTAAAGCTATTATATACCTAAAACATATTATGGGCAACCCAAGACAACCTTACACATGCTTTCGTCACAGGCGAGGTATTCGTAGCCAATCAGAGATCGTTATCTGCAAGCGCTTGTCTCGGGCGATTCACTGGTTGGCTACGAGTACCTCGCCTGTGACGAAAGCATATGTAAGAAAGTCTTAGGTAGCCTACATTAATACCACTCAATTCATAAAACCCCATAACCAATCAAAGAAAACTGTTTTTCTAGGCTACGCCTACATTTCCCGCTACGTACACTAAGCGCCATTTCTCAACAATTCGGCCCACTCCCATAAAGATTGGTAAAGTAGTGACTTGCCTGATCTACGATTCGGGCCACATGTGAGTGGTGCTACCAGGGCGTGTATCTAGAGGAACTGCCGACACTATTGGCTTCGCAAAAGACACGGCGGGCATAGGGCCTTGCAAGACCTGATAATAGTAGACCGTGCTTACGTGTTCATCGTTTATTTCAGGAAATTCTTATTCATGGCATTGAGTACCATGGAGTACTGAAAATAAGTTAGGAACGGAATAGGCCTACGTAAGAAGGCGGTGAGAAGACAGAATGGGCAGTGCTGTAAAATAAAAAGGAAGTGGCAGTTGTTTAGTAGAGGATAAGAAGGAAGTTTGTAATTATTTTCTGTTATTTGTTCAGAATAAAAAATGAACATAAATATTAGTGCCTAACGTCGTATTTTTATTAAGTTATATTTTATATACTAGATGACGCTACATAGGCCTCCTGCTTATATGTAAATTTTGTATATCTACTTCTTTTCTTCTTTTCCTATGCCCGCATTTTTGGCTTACTGGGCCATCATGCATTTTCTGGTTTTCCAGTAGAGACAGGCTTCCTTTTCCTCATAGCTCATGCCAGTATATACAACTCATGTCAGTCCCACGTATTTAGTTTGATGGCACCTAGTTTAAAGCATTGTAGATTTAAATGTGTAGGCCTATTGTTTAACGAATTGTTTGTTTGACCATGTGATGTGAATAAATTGCATGACCTACTTATTTCTGAAATATTAATAATAATAAAATACACATGATGTGCACATGAATTGTAATTGATTTGATGCTTTTGAACAACAGTTCCTTTTTTCTTCTTCTTCTTTTCCTATGCCTGCATTTTTGGCTTGCTGGGCCATCATGCATTTTCTGGTTTTCCAGTAGAGCAGTAGTTCCCAACCTTCTTTGACTCAAGGCACCCCAAGTCTACATTCAGTAAATACGCACAGCATCCCCCCCCCCCCCCCCAACCCACCATCATCAGTAGGCCTAATGCCTATGCTAAAACCCAATAATTTTTCAAATATATTATGAGAATTGGAATAAATCATCATTTTACAAATTTGATTCAATGATTTAATTACTCTAGGCTACCACCTCTAAAGCCCGGTTTACACACCGTAATAAGGTTTAAGGTCTAAGGTTTAACCAAGTTGAATCAAGCTAGTAGCATCATGGCTTTCACATAACTTCCTAAGATTTAAGGGCTAGGACGAAAGTTGAAACTATTCCAACTTGTTAGCCCTTATCCCAAAAATTCTTAGCCCAGCCAATGAGAGACGAGCTTTTATAAATCCGGCCAATGGTAGCGATCCTAGTAAATCAGTTTGGAAAATACTTTCCTTAGAACAAAATATTAAATGTTAAACCTTAAACCTTATTCCGGTGTGTAAACCCACCATTACTTATAGTTGGATATAATACATAGGCCTACAGTGGGAAACCTAGCTTTGATGGTTTGCAAATGTCTTTCCGGTTAGTAGACAAACATGCTCTCATTTCCTCTTCAACTTATAGAAGTCATTCTTTTTTCTTTAATTTAATATTCGTTAATGCTGAATCGCCTAACTCTTAACAGATAAGAAGTTGATATCTACCTTAGAAATTTGATCCTGTTTTCTGAATTGTTTCTGAACTGTTGAATTCTGAACTGTTATTCGGGGTTGAGGGGGTTCGATGGTGAGAGAGTTAATCTGAGCTATGCAAAATGTTGTGATGTAATATATGTTTCAGTGAGAATTAAATTAAGATGAGATATGTTTTCGTTTGTAGGTAGGGCCTACTGTTAAATATAAATAATTATTTTACTTTCAAAATATTCATAAACTCATGATTTTTTCAATTTGAACGAAAATAACGCGGCACCCCTAGCAGAGGTACGTGGCACCCTGATTGGGAACCACTGCAGTAGAGACAGGCTTCCTTTTCCTCATAGCTCATGCCTCATGTCAGGGCATCTACTTCATCTTTAAGACTTGGACATCTCACCAGATGCAGATGCTGCTCTCTGTTCTGTTCCTCCCTCCCACATAGACTGCACATACTGCTGTTGGTGATTCTTATTCAATGTAGGTGCTTTCCAAAAGTTGATTTTTATAGTATTTGGCAAGGAATACGAACGACAGGGTGGGAACAAAAAGGAGATTCGATGAAACGAAATTAGTAACTATTGCCAGTGAAAGTATGTAACGAAAAGAATTACAACACAAATGTATCCTTTTTTCTGCGTGCTACATAATGCACGTTTAATTTATTGGCGCCATTCCGAGCCGCATGGGGCTCGGAATGAAACTGTGAGCTGTCAGCGTTCGCCTGCCGCGCAACGTTAAATATCACAGCTTTCCGGTAGCCTATTCAGCCGCTTTGCGGCTGTAGCCTATAGGGTGTTTGGTATCGCTCATGGTTACTTTCTTTTGGTAGCGAGACCGGTAGCGCGCTACATTTGAAAATGCGGTAAAGTAGCGAGTAACAAATTACTAGGCCTTGAGTAGTTGCAATGAAAAATCGCCACTAGGCCTACTTACTATTTTTCACTATTTTTTTCAGTAACAACCAAATAAACGTTAGTATTGCCAGCCACACCATAAAGTTTTCCCACTGTCACAGGTTTGGGCTGAAAATTGTCATTGCTCTTCTTGCGAAGTAGTTACTCACAGGCCAAAGTAAAGGTCTGCACAGGTACGGGCTTGGCCGCAGGCCTTGATATGTTTAAATTAAGACGGGCCCGGGCCTACATATCACTAACGAGGAGGGATTTTTCGGGCTTTTTCAATTCTTTTTTGTAATCGGTAATTGCAATGAAAGAAAAGTAATGTTATTTTACCAACATATCCGAAACTTAAAACAAACCCGAAGTAGTAGGCCTATAAACTTCCGAACACAACATTTTTGTTGTAATTCTTTTCGTTACATAGGCCTACTTTCACTGGCAATAGTTACTAATTTCGTTTCATCTCATCTCCTTTTTGTTCCCACCCTGTCATTCATATTCCTTGCCAAATACTTTAAAAATCAACTTGCTGCTTTATTAATTGAATGGGCTGTTACGGGCCAATTTACACTTCACGCGGGCCTGGGCTTTATTTAGCCTAGGCCTACTTAGTACGGGCCTGAAATAACGGGCCCGGGCCGGGCCGTGCTTCTATATTTAGGCCCGTGCAGACCTCTAGGCCAAAGACCAGCCTCCACAGTGCTGAGTTTTCTGTTTCTCCCCATGAGCTGTGATATGAGTCTGACTCACTTCCATTGAGTGGACAAGGCAATATGCATTATTACTAGGCCTATCACCAACTACCTTTAAATAGAAAATCTAAAACCTCCATATTTGTGACTTAAGATAAATGATGATATTTGAGGTTTAAAGTCTCATATTTTTGGAAAGATGCTAATCAAGATGATGAGTGAGTGATTGTGAAGATAAAAAAACATCATGACATCCATCCCCAAAACAAGATTCGAACCTGGAATGCAGAGACCACAGTTTACTAGACCAACGTCTAATCGACCGCCGCCAACTGCGCTGGCGTTGTGACTTCTAACCTTCAAGTGTTTGACAAAACTATTTACATCTAGGCCTATAAGTATAAATGGTTAGGCCTACCAATTGAGTATTGATAGGACAACATATGATATAGGCCTAACCTGGAACTGCTGTAGGCTGAATCAATAAATATTTAATTTAATCTAGTCTAGGACAAGGCCTAGCTATAGTATAAATGATCTTTTTCAGCCTACCGCATCTGTAGAGAATAATTGTAGCTAGGCCTATTATTGAAGTTATTTCAAATATGTTCCAGAAACACTAAATTGTAGATAGGTCTACCCATGGACCTTTATAAAAAATGAAAGTAGCTGTAGGTCTTAAAGTTGCATCACTACCACTTTTGAGTTACTGTACTTATGTACTTGTGTATGTTATGTTACTTACAAATGACAGCAGATGAAAAGTAGCTAGGCCTAGGCCTACGTTACTTTCAATGATCAAGTAGGTCTAGCTATAATTTTAATAACACTAGGCCTAGGGCCTACCTAGCCTAGGCTAGATCTAGAGCCATGAGCCCTAGGCCTAGGCCTAAATCTAGCTGTAAAAATACTAGGTCCAGCCCAGCAAAAGAATCCGAGTAGGCCTACGCCTACGGTAGACCCGCCAACTTTCAGGCCTAAAGCCGGGTTTATATAGTCACAAGCTTTGTTATAGTCGTATGGAATTGCAATAAGGTATAAGCTCTGTAGCATTGATTCATCGTTTATGGCATTTCATTGGCTTGTTATAAGCGAGTAAGTGACGTTTCAACCCCTGATTGGTCCGTCACAAGGAATATGGTAGGCCTAATGCAATAAGAGAGTTGAACATTTTTCAACTCGCTTGTGACAACGACTAGGCCTAGGCCCTATGACTATTGCAATGACGAGTTTATGTGAACCATTGTATGTGATCCCCATCTTCCAACTCGGCTTATAACTAACGGAGTGTATATTCCTACGGCAGAACGTAACAATTAATACACACTATTCTTACGTTGAGCTATCGACGGAGCTGAAGAGGTTAGGGGGAATGTTGATCTTGAACCAAATAAAGGGAAATGAGGTAGGCCTAGGCCTACAAGGAGACGCAACTTTATAAAGACGTTCAAAAGGTTAGGGAGAATGTTGATCATTAACCACAATAAAGGAAAATAAGGTAGGTAGGCCCAGTAGGCCTACAAGGAGACGCAACTTTATAACGCAACTTTGGTGGTTTTGAACGAAAAAAAGCGAAAAAAGTGAGTAGAACACCGGATCAGCTGTGCGCAAGTTTTACCGAAAATAATGTAGGCCTAGTAGGCCTAAAGGGTATTTCTTGCACATTAAAGCCTACCTAATTCTTACGTTCGGCGGGTGATGAAGGTCTACTCTTACGTCCTGAAATGAAAATAATGTAGGCCTAAAGAGTATTTATTATTCTTACAATATTCTTACGTTCGCGGATGGCTTCTTACGTTCTAACGTAAGAATTACTAGGCCTAGGCCTAGGCTACACACTATTCTTACGTTGGTGGTGTGTGCGCCTGTCGAGTCAATTAGTCACATGATTAGACAACCAATAGAAACACGGAACGTAAGAATAATTTATGATAAATCTTACGTTCTGCCGTAAGAATATCCACTGCCTATAACTAAACCATAATCCTTACGACGTTGTGTAAACTCGGCATAATCTAGACTACCAATCCATTTCCATCAATCATTGAACTTACTTATCATTTTCATGGCATTCATCAACTGGCATGCTTAGCCAAGGCCCTAGGTCTAGACCTTGCTTGATCTGAATCATTCATCTTGTTTAAATCATGGCCTAGCCTAGGCCTAGCTCTAGGCCTAATTCCCAACCCAGGACAAGATCCCCAAAACTAGGCCTACGCTTAGATGTGTAGGCCTATCGCCAAGTTACGCAGGCCTAGGTTTTGATACGTGGGCCTAGGCCCTAGGCATTAGCCTAGGCTAGGGATGCCAGATTTGATGAAAAAGATAGGGATGTAATCCAGTATTCTAGCCTAGGCCTACCTAGGCTAGGTATTATAAACCTTAGTAATCAGATACTAAACTAAGCCTATTGGTCTAGGCCTAGTCTAGACCTAAAACAAGTCTGTGAGCCGAATTCTCATCCTCTAGCCAAGCCGTAAGCCTGCCTCCACTTCGGCCTGCGTCAAATTTTCGAACACGGTAACAAAATACCCTTCAATACAGTTATGCAAAGTATATGATTATACCGTTGAATTTTACCTTTAAACTTCGAGTTACAGCTGAAACTGGTTACCTCAACTGCATTGACATAAGATGTTATATCAGAATATCAGAATCTCCACAGCGTTACAAGTCAAAGCAGCAAATGGAAGATTCCTCTGGAAGGGGTGTCATGAAATTCGGGAATTCAAATCCACGACCAATACGCATGTGTACAAAAAAAGATGGCCACTGTTCAGAGTTTCTATTGGTTAAAAATACACCACCTTCTCGACTTGTACATGCATTCGATTAGCTTCCCGCGAATTATAAACTGTGGCAGGCAAACAGAAGTGAAGTAAGTATTTGCCTGTCGATTAATACATGGTACCAGGAGGGTACACAAGCCCTAAGGATGGTTGGCCCTTAGTCTTATTTTGTATATTACACATCACAGGAGGGTACACGAGCCATAGGGATCAGTGGCGTAGCTATCGGGTGGCAGAGGGTGCAGTTGCACTCAGTTGGAGAGAGGGCCCGGGCCCCTGCAAGGCCCGGGCCCTCTCTCCAACTCCATGTTCGTCTCATTAATCGATGTTTGGTTTTATTCTTATGACAATTTTCTATTGTTGCAAAATTATTGAGGCTGCCAATTTACAATTATTTCGCTCTCATTGGGCAAGACAAATTTGGCATTAGACTTGACAGTTCAACCTGCAAGAACGAAAAGGTGAAAAGAGTTTCAACAAATGAAAAATGTGAAGCTTGTTTCCATAGGGAAACAAAAAACAGTAATCCCCCTATTCAATTCCACAGAAACGACTCAAAGAGTAATCTATGCTTGACTGCACTTGCAAACGAATTTGTCTATTTTTTACTATAAATAGTTATCTAATTAGCTTTTCTTGGACTTAAATAAATAATTGACCAACAGATGGATTTGCCATGGTCAGAAAAAGTTATTTGGACTGATGGTTTTAGAAGAGGGTTGGTCATCAATTCAGTATTCGTTGCTCCTCGTTGGGTGTGGGCGCGTGTGTGAAGTGAACTTTGATGGTCCCCGTTCCTCTTTAGTGCTTTTACTGCAGTTAGTTCTACTTCTACATATTTTAAAAACTAATATTTGTTGGGTTATTGTGTATGATTGTGTCGTGTGGTTTGAGTTACTGAAATATAGGCCTATTAGGCCTATATACGGTGGTTAAAATTAAGTTTCAAACATGAACGTGTATAAACATAAAAGTGGCGCCATGAAAAGGTAGACAAAAAGAAAGTGATAAACGAATCAAACAAATGTTACGTAAATTTAAACTTGAGAGTGACATATCTTTTTAAAATCTGAAAATGTTATACAAAAGAATAATGCATATTATGTGTTGGTAAACTGAGGTGACTTTGACCCAATTTCAACGATTTTTGTTACATAAATTTGTTAGTATCTTAATAAAAAATTACAACACATCGATCTTAAGGGCGGAGGTGAGAATTCTGTATCAAAATATCCGAACATGTAACAGACGTGTAAATTGGTAGATAGACAGTCATGTATAGCCATTTTAATAAAATCCAGTTGGGTTCACAATTAGGGGTAAATTCTTAATATCCAAAACGGAAGATGTTACAAATGTAAAAATGCCAGAGTAACTGCTCATCAACTGTTCACCGTTTCGTACGTTGAAAGTTTGCAGGTAAGTTCATTTAATGAAAATTAAGTACCCGCTTAGGACAGAACTTGGGAAATTCTATCTCCACGAAGGATAAAATCCCTAGGGCTCGTGTACCATCCTGGAATATGTTGTTTAAGAAATAATACTGGGGGTCAACCATCCCTAGGGCTAGTGTACGCTCCTGGGATGTGTTGTTTAAAAAATAAGACTGTTTGTCAACAATCCCTAGGGCTCGTGTACCCTCCTGGGATGTGTTATAAAAGTTATAAGACTGGGGGTCAACCATCCCTAGGGTTTGTGTACCCTCCTGGGATGTGTTATTTAAGATATAAGACTGGGGGTAGACCATCCCTAGGGCTCATGTACCCTACTGGTACGTGTTGTTTAAGAAATAAGACTGGGGGTCAACCATCCCTAGGGCTCGTGTACCCTACTGGTACGGGTTGT
Organism: Isoperla grammatica; assembly: GCA_945910005.1. Lineage (NCBI taxonomy): Eukaryota > Metazoa > Arthropoda > Insecta > Plecoptera > Perlodidae > Isoperla > Isoperla grammatica. Next base: position 73,861,957 of record OX246737.1, on the reverse strand, counting down.
TTAAGAAAAAGACTGTGGGTTAACCATCCCTAGGGCTAGTGTACCCTACTGGTACGTGTTGGTAGATTGAACCCCATTGAGACACCAATATGCAATAATGCTTTTATAAACCATTCATCCGACTGCAATACAATTTTGGTAAGTTAGTGTATGCACGCCCGCTAAGGTTTCTGAATGATTACAACCCCCACCCCCTCTCACTTCCATTGAGCCACCAATATGCAATAATGCTTTCCTAAACCATTCAGCCGACTGTTATACAATTTATGTGAGTTAGTGTACGCACGCCTGCTAAGGTTTCTGAATGAAAACCAACCCCCCCTCCCCAACCCCCACCCCCACTGTGACACCAACATGCAATAATGCTTTTCTAAACCATTCAGCCGATTGCAATAAAACTTTGGTGAGTTAGTGAATGCACGCCCGCTAAGGTTTCTGAATGATTATAACCCCCTCCCAGCCCCCCGCACCCCCCACCCCCATTGAGACACCAATATGCAATAATGCTTTCCTAAACCATTCATCCGACTGTGATGATACAATTTGAGTTAGTGAACGCACGCCCGCTAAGGTTTCTGAATGATAACCAACCCCACCCCCCCTTAACCCCCACCCCCACTGAGCCACCAACATGCAATAATGCTTTCCAAAAACATTCCTTAACCATCCATCCGACTACGATAAAATGTTAATGAGTTAGTGTATGCACGCATACACTAACCCCCACCCCCACTGAGCAACCAACATGCAATAATGCTTTCCAAAAACATTCCTAAACCATTCATCCGACTACAATAAAATTTTAATGAGTTAGTGTATGCCCGAACGCTAAGGTTTTTGAATGATTACAACCCCCTCACAGCCACCCCACCCCCACTGAGACACCAATATGCAATTATGCTTTCCTAAACCATTCATCCTACTGCGATACAATTTTGGTGAGTTAGTGTATGCACGCCTGCTAAGGTTTCTGATTGATAACCAACCCCCCCCCCTCACCCTAGGCAAGTGTCCAGTGTTATAAGGGACCGCGATTCGAATCCCACAATTTGCAGGTTTTTTTTCTTTCTCAAGTATCTACGACAGTTTGACATGATACATGTACTAATCGTACTTTAAAATTTTTATTTTCTACTTTAAAATTTTTTTCACATCAACATTTTTTTTAAACTTTTTTCGGTAATTATGACTAGGAGCTGATCACGTTTCGTACTCACTTTTTTCTGTAGCCTATTCCTTTGTGATATTGATCATGTGCGTAGTACATAATTGTTTTTTTATGATTTATCTGTAAGCTCCAGTGATTTTCAATACAAATAGAATCTTCTTTCATGTTAAATTATCATTTTGAAGTTACATCCATTTGACAACACAATCACGTTAAATATGGCAATACGGCGTACGTGCGAGGGCGCAGCTGTTCGGAGCACACAGGAAGTGTGATCTACCAACGCAAGTACATGAAAAAACACCCTAGATTAGCGCCCGAAAGTGACTTTGCCCGAGGTTAGGGGGGGGATTATTGTATCTGGTCGATCTTGGCCTAGCTGCCTGACATCCCACGAAAGTTGGGAAGAATACTGGGTCTGGTTGATATGGTGGTTCATCATGGCGCACTTTTTTCGATCTTTACCTTCTAGATTGGCAGCACGGCACCAGACATGAAGCGGAGAACAAGGGAGAAGGCGTAAACTTTAATATAAAAATTTCAACAATCATTTAATACTCTGTAAAAGTAACTACAATGTTATAATATACTTCAAAAGGAAGACAATTCAACATTAAACAATAAAAATAACACTTCCAACAAAACTTTGGCGTTTTTCAATGAAAAAAGTGAGTATATGAAACGCGATCAGCTCCTGGCCATAAATACGTTTTTTCATAAATACGTTTTTTGCTACTTTAACGCGAATCTATCGTGCAGCGGATGGAAGAATTTAGCGCTAGTGTCGCGTAGATATTACCGTTGATCTACATTATTGGCAATAGGCTTATAATAGTTCAGCGAGTTGTCGATAGAATGCGCCGTAAAAAGAATACTTTGGTGGGAGTTTTCAAACGAGGGTTGTGTCCGACCCGGCCAGTGCGGTATGTTCAAGGCCGGCCGCCTCCCGCCGCGGTCAACATCAACCTTTGAAGACGACATATAAAGCAATGGGTTTTACTTTCCAGTTTCCATGTCATAATTTTATAGCAACAATAATACACAGTGCTGGAAGTAAGTATCTGATAAAGCTCAATAAGGACTCGTTTTTATTATGCACATATTACATGCGTTCGCTGAATGTCACAAGTGAAAATGTAAGTTACGGGGTGGGGATAGTTTTGCACTCAAGCTGGAGGGACACATTTCCAGACTGAAAAAGCACAGAGGGTTTGGGGGGGTGGGGGGGGGGGGGGGTCTGCTCCCATATGTTATAAAAAGGAATATATACAATTAAAAATTATATGAACGACAGATATAATAAAATATAACATGCACCCAATAATGCCTAAATTCGGTTTCTACAGGTTGTGATTGCAATACCAATTATTACAATGTATTTGAATGACTTTCAAAATAAATTCCTTACTTTTTGCGGATAACGTAATCGGCTTTTGCACTTTCGATGCAACTAAGAATGTGGCGAATTTTATACAAATCAGTCATCCCGCAAAGTATTCCGAAAAGTAGAGGTATCTATATTATTGCTGTGATGTATTAAAATGTGTACTGCAAAACATATAGATCAACGTAGATAATCTCTTGGATGTTGCAATGAGTTTGCTCCAACTTTTTGACCCCCATGCCTACGTTTTTGTCAATTGAAAGTGGAGTAGCAGTGTCACTATGGACGTATAGATAGGTACGTGTAAGAGCAATAAAAACAAAATTAGCATCCCAACAACCCGAGAGATTATATAGTTTACTCTATTTATTTTTTAATACCCACAATAGTCACCGGCCGACTAGTGCAATGTTATTCATCAACATGACGAGTAACCTTACTTCTCACATAATAATAGGTACAGTAGACACGATACAAGGGCGGTGATGTATACAATGTACACAATACACAATCAAGATGAAACGACGGTGAGACACAGTTCGTTGGTAGCATAACAGTAGACACGATACAAGGGTGGTGATGTATACAATGTACACAATACACAATCAAGTCTTCATATGAGTCTGAGATCTCTCCTGATTTGCCCTCTCCCTCACTGAAAAATGATAAAGAAAATAAGTACAATATCTGTTCAAATAATTAAAACAGATGTGAATAAATAATAAAATAAGAGACATGAACATGTTTGCCCATGGATATTTTGGTCGGGTGTCAGTAAAACATGGTCTTGATTAATTCGTATTTAGAGTTTTGCTTCAAATTCATATTTTGTATATTAACATGCATAAGCGTCGCACCAATGACACTGATCTAAATTCAGATTCTGGGCTCTCCCCCGCAAAGAGTTTATTTTCACATTCAACCACATTCCTAAATATGCAAGCGCAGATTACTATGTTTATTTATTATGTTTACAGATAGATTTTTCAGTTTGAAAGTAAGGAGCGTGATGCTCAGGGATTTATGTTTATAAAAATGTACTCCATGTATTTACAAAACTAAAAAAAGCTGCAGTTTGCGTTATTTATTACTTTTAACGTCTACGGGCGTAACTAATAACACTAATAACTTACGATTTCAATGCAGGAGGGGAGGGGCTTTGCCAGGTGATTGAATATACACTTATTTTATCTTTGACATACATACATACATACATACATACATACATACATACATACATACATACATACATACATACATACATACATACATACATACATACATACATACATACATACATACATACATACATACATACATACATACATACATACATACATACATACATACATACATACATACATACATACATACATACATACATACATACATACATACATACATACATACATACATACATACATACATACATACATACATACATACATACATACATACATACATACATACATACATACATACATACATACATACATACATACATACATACATACATACATACATACATACATACATACATACATACATACATACATACATACATACATACATACATACATACATACATACATACATACATACATACATACATACATACATACATACATACATACATACATACATACATACATACATACATACATACATACATACATACATACATACATACATACATACATACATACATACATACATACATACATACATACATACATACATACATACATACATACATACATACATACATACATACATACATACATACATACATACATACATACATACATACATACATACATACATACATACATACATACATACATACATACATACATACATACATACATACATACATACATACATACATACATACATACATACATACATACATACATACATACATACATACATACATACATACATACATACATACATACATACATACATACATACATACATACATACATACATACATACATACATACATACATACATACATACATACATACATACATACATACATACATATATATATATAAAGAAAGGATACATTTTACGGTTAAACCAATCTAAATTTTATTTTTAATGATAAGTCAACGTTGACTTATCATTAAAAATAAAATTTAGATTGGTTTAACCGTAAAATGTATCCTTTCTTTACATATTGCAACCAACAAAGTCTGAGAAATCATATATATATATATATATATATATATATATACAACTGGAGCTCTGCCTAGGGTGACCATTTTCAGTAATAACGAAACTCAGTAATTGAGCACTAGCACAGTTCTCTTTGATAACTTACCGCGTGCGACCTGCTTTGTATTTTGCGAATATAACAACCCATTCTACGGCTCGCAGACCCTTGCAGTTTTAAAGTCCCAATATAACAGTACAATGTGAAGGAGGACCACATGCGCGCCATAGTCGGGGAGAAAAAAAAAGAGGTCAGAAACCTTTCGAACAGAAACATTGTCATTTGTCCACATCTCAGTAAGCCCAAGGGGAATGCTCATTTCACTCGATATTTGGTACGTGTGTGTTTTGGAGGGGGGGGGGGGGGGGATACCAATAATATGCCTTATGCGTATAGTTCATTTACTTTGCTGTTGGTAGGCCAAAGGGCATAAGCTCGGGTAGTGTTTGCACCAACCTCTGACCAAAGTACGAGTATCCCCACTCTCGCCTCGATACGTAACTACCTTCGGTCGGCGAGCCTTGCATTATCTCACAATCGCTATTAATCATGATAACGGTCGATGTCTATGTTAGATGTTCAAGACACCTTTATACAGCTACTACACAACTCTGTCCACCCCGCTACACGTAACGGAGTCCAATCACTTATCCGGATAGGCCTACACATGCAGTATCAGTGTATCACCCACTTTTCATAATGTCTATCATCTATGTGTAGAGATTTTCTTCATTTAGGGAAATAATGAAAAGAGGAATATACTTTTGCGAATCAGAGTGTTCAGACGGAACTAACTCAGTTTGTTCCAATAGGTATTGTATGCCAGACGTGCACGGTGTCGATGGACTAGGCTGTTCATGCATCTTTCTGTAATTGAAATAATAAACATAATATTATTGTTATGCCATACTTACGTGCCTGTGGAACATTGGTGAACATCAATGAACGTTTATAGTTCTCTTACCTTGGAGGTGAATATTGCGGTTTCATGGCTTCTTTTTCACGCTCTTCTTTTTCACGCTCTTCTTTTTTTCTTTTAAAGCGTTTCACTGCCGCTTTGGCGTGCTTATTCCTTTTCCTTGGCCGACCTGGATTGACCTTCCTATTCCTCCCCATGTTGTAATGTAATGTAATGTTATATTGATATGTAATGTTGATATTACCGCCTGCACGCACCCGACTTACAGAAACCGTGGCTGCAACGCAAAGTGAAGATCGTACTTCGCGGGTCGAGTCTCGTTGACTAGCCCGTAACAGTTCCCGGTTTCGCCACTCGCGTCGCTACCGCCCGCGTTGAAACGTTGCGAACAAGAGCGCCGCAGGAAGGTTTTTCGAGAGATTTACATAGCTTCACTAGACACAACGTTTCTCACTCAATTTTGGTCAGATTTTCACGATTTAAGATTCCTCTAAAAGCTGAGGGCTCTGTGCATCAGCGTAAAAAAAGGTATGGCGTAATGTATAAGTGTAAATTATTTACGTTGAACTGAACATGACCGATTTTGAAAAGATTTTGAACGGTACACTAAAAAAATCACAGAAATAAAAATATTGAATTAATTAAAATGAAAATCCTACAGCACATTAAGAAAATATTAGTTAGTATGTGGTTTTATTTTCAGCTTCCTGGGACTTGCCATTCGGGCTCAAGTTTGTGGCCAGTTTTGACTATTCAAATTACCGGGACTGCCCGAAAAAAAATTAATAAAAATTAAATTCGATTTTTTATACATAAAATATGTTTTAACTAATCATTCTGTAACAATATTTATCAAATAAAAAATAAAAAAATGTGTGATAGATTCCCCTTAAGCAAGAATAAAACGAAAAAATAGAGGTATAGCGGCTTTTTTTTTCAAGGCAAGGCATCCTCCCTCACCCCCCACCCCCATTGAGCCACCAATATGCATAAATGCTTTCCTAAACCATTTATTTGACTGCTATATAATTTTGGTGAGTTAGTGTATGCACGCCCGCTAAGATTTCTGAATGACAACGAACTGAACTTCTCTTTGTCAAACTGTGACTGGTTATTAATGGACCATGCCACCACTGCAGACAATATGTGCGATGTTTTCTACGATCTCTTAAACAAGTGCATAGCTGACACTGTCCCCAAAGTTAGAGTAAACCCTGAAAAATATCCAGCTTGGTTTGACCGGGAAGTGATTGCAGCACTAAAAAACAAGAATCGCTCCTACAGGCGCTGGTGCCGGACAAAAGAACCTAACCATAAAATCGAGTTTCAAGTCAAGAGAACAGCGTTTAAAAAACTTCAACAATCTAAGAATAAACAATACATACAAAAAGTAGATTCGCAAGTTGCGAAAAACCCAAATCTTCTGTGGGGATACATAAGGAGAAAAACAAAATCAAGAAGAATACCTGTTGGAGTGGAATATAATATGAAAAAATCAACCTCAATCGACATGTGCTGTGAATTATTTTCGGACTATTTCTATACAACATATCTCCCTAAGTCAAGCGGAAGTGAAGCTCTTCCTCCTGCCCCACAGTACGGTGACGAAAAACTGTCCTCGTTTCAGATCTCTCAAAACGAGGTTGAAGTTGGCCTACAAAACCTCGTCAACAACAAATCACATGGGCCGGACGAAATTCCAACCCGAGTTTTTAAACAATGCCGCAAATCAATAGCTATACCTCTCTCTAAGCTTTTCAACAAAGCCATTCAAACTGGAACGTTTCCCGCTCGATGGAAGATGGCAAATGTCACTCCAGTCCTAAAGAAAGGTAGCCGTTATAACGTGTCAAATTACAGACCCATATCACTACTCCCTATATTATCCAAAGTGTTGGAAAAATTAGTTCATGCCCGTCTCTACAAACACGTGTCCAGACATATTGCCCCGGAGCAACATGGCTTTGTTAAACACCGATCAACCATTTCAAATCTCTCAGAATACACGGTAGACATATCCAATAGTTTCAACAATAAGACCCAATTAGATTCTGTGTACACAGACTTTTCAAAAGCGTTCGATAGTGTAGACCACCGCTTACTGCTCCATAAGCTATCTGGATTTGGGATATGTGGCAAGCTGTTCAGTCTTAATATGACGAGTTATCTAGATGGTAGAACTTAGCGTGTCGTCGGAGATGGATTCTCTTTGAAGACTGTGGCTGGAATTCATAGTCGGCCCCTACACCTAGGGGCGCCCATTGTTGCTAAGGTAACAATTGTTTCCATGTTATTTCCCATAAACAAAACAAATCCATAGCAACAATCCCCTTGGTGTAGGGGCCGACTATGAATTCCAACCTGTATACGTGACCTCCGGCGTTCCACAAGGATCGATCCTGGGACCTTTGTTTTTTACACCTTATGTTAATGACATACCGAAATGTTTCACGACATCTAAATGCCTTATGTACGCAGATGATCTGAAAATTTACCGACCTATAAACACCTTAAGGGAATGTGTAGAGTTACAAAGAGACTTGGACAGGCTTGCTTTGTGGTGCCGTACTTGGAAACTCTGTTTAAATGTACCAAAATGCAACGTTATAACTTTTACCAACAAAATAAAGCATATAGTCACTTTTGCATACTCGATAGACGACATTAATGTTAACAGGGTGCAAACGGTTCTAGATCTCGGCGTTCGTATCTCAAGTGATATGTCATTCAGCAAGCACTTTGATAGCATAACTCCCAGAGCCTTCAAGTTGCTAGGCCTAATGAAAAGAAATTGTTTCAAAGTGTTTGCTGAATCGACTAATCGGTTGTTATATGCTACTATTGTTAGGCCCCAAGTCGAATACGCGAGTGTTATTTGGAATCCTCACCATAAAACAAAAATAGAAGAGTTGGAAAGGGTCCAAAAGAGATACATTAAACTACAATGTGCTAAGTCCAATACTCAGTACCACAGAAAAGACTATAAAGAACATTGCTCAGTAAATAATATAATGACTCTTCGAAACAGGAGGACTATCATTGACATGGTGTATTTATATAAACTCACTCACAACAACATAGATTCTAATTTATTTGCACAGCTTAATTTTCATGCCCCGACACGTTTTACAAGAAATCAACAGTTATTTAAACCAGAAAAAAGTAGGATTGACGTAGGCCTACATAGGTACTCGTGTATTAACAGGCTTCAAGCTACATTCAATGAATTGTCCTCCAAAAACAGAACCATAGATCTTAACTTTAATAGCTTTGTAACCTTAAAAAATAATCTGAAAATTGTACTGTAATCATTGTAAACATATATAGCTACACAATGTAACACACCCACACACACATGCACACACACACCCGCAACAGCACACGCACACGCACACGCACACGCACACGCACACGCACACGCACACGCACACGCACATATACTAAGTTTCTGATGTAAGTGTTAATTTATAAGTATTCATAAGTATTTGTATGTTCTTTGTGTCGTTTGTTTAATCTATTTCATTTGCGCTTGTGGAATGTACATTCTGTTGCAAATATAGGCTTAATAATAATAATAAATAATAATATAACCAACCCCAACCCCAACTCCACTGAGATATTCATCCGATTGCAATAAAAGCTTATCATTTATTTGTGTACGCACCAGACGGAAAAACAAAAATATCGTTTACCCACAAGCACGCGAATAAATAAATATAACTAAAACGACACCTTCAAAATATGATTAATTGAAATGAATAACTTTCAATAAAAATGACGTGTTAATTCAGTGTTATCATAACCACATTCCTTGAATTTCTTTTCTTCTGAGATCGCAGCAACGCGCGATGGGTAAGCTAGTTTTTAAATATGTGACTGTGCACTGTCATCACTTTGTACTTAAAATTTTTATAAATTATCAAAATTTTTTTGCATCAACATTTTTTTTCGATTTTTTTTTTACTTTCTTCACTTTCTTCACTTTTTCCACTTCTTTTCATCATCTTTCAACACTTGCCACGCACACACTTATATATATAGATACATTTTGAAAGAATTTTGACAACACACAAACGAAAGACGTAACTACCACAACTCGGCCATATCTTGACAGATTTTGAAAATTTTTTTTGGGATGAAATAGAAATAACCTGTTCAAACAAAGATATATGACTTACCAAGCAAATGACTTTCCCACCTGCCTGAAATCCCTCGAAAGTTAGGTAGTTAAGGGGGTCCTGTTGATGTTTGTTACCTGCACTGTATACACGCCCGTGTTACACGATGTAAACTGCACAACATTGTTTTTTTTACATAACAATTTTGTTTTTAAAAAAAAAAAAAATTTTTTTTTTTTTAAAATGACTTTCCCCCTGCCAAATATCCCTTGAAAGTTAGATAGGTTAGGGGGTCCTGTTGATGTTTGTTGCCTGCACTGCATACACGCCCACGTCACACGAAATAAAGTGCCCACATTTTTTTTTTACATCACATTTTTTTCAATTTTTTTTGTTTTTATTTTTTCACTTTTTTCACTACTTTTCATCATCTTTCAACACTTGCCACGCACACATTTATATTATATATAGATAAATTTTGAAGAATTTATACCAATCACACAAACAAAGACAAAAACTTCCACAACTCGGCCATATCTCGACCGATTTTGAAAGATTTTTTCAAGTCATCGGCGGAAGAAGTGACTGTTCAAACTAAAGTGGCTCAAGAAGTGACTGTCCGAAAAAAGCGGCTCACGCCGCGGAATGCGGTCTTGTAATCACATAATGTCTATATGGAAACTCTGATACTTAAATTTAATATTAGTGTTGGGCTCGATTTCCCGAGTGAATGAAACTTAACTTTATTATAGGAGAATTGATTGAAGAAGTTAATTTGAATGCTGATAGCCTGGATGTAGTCGTCAGACGATGACTAAAGTAAAGAGAAAAGAAACCATGGTTTGAAGAGAAGGAAGGAAAGAGTCGAAACAACGAAACCCACGAAGCGATGAACTGCAGTCTGGGGTCGAACAGGTTGCTGGCTGTGTTGTCACGAGACAGAGAGCCTTCTCTTCCGTAGAGCCATCGCGTTGATCTGTGACCGATGGCGCCATTGTCATCTCTCCGTAAACCTTCTGCAGAGCGTCTGAACACCCCTGGTAGCGTACGTCGATGTTCAGAACGTCTTGGAAGTGATCATACATCATCCAACAGATCCAGCAAGTCATCTTCTTCCGTAGAACCATCGCGTTGATCTGTGACCGATGGCGCCATTATCATCTCTCCGTACACCTTCTGCAGAGCGTCTGAACACCCCTGGTAGCGTACGTCGATGTTCAGAACGTCTTGGAAGTGATCATACATCATCCAACAGATCCAGCAAGTCATCTTCTTCCGTAGAACCATCGCGTTGATCTGTGACCGATGGCGCCATTATCATCTCTCCGTACACCTTCTGCAGAGCGTCTGAACACCCCTGGTAGCGTACGTCGATGTTCAGAACGTCTTGGAAGTGATCATACATCATCCAACAGATCCAGCAAGTCATCTTCTTCCGTAGAACCATCGCGTTGATCTGTGACCGATGGCGCCATTGTCATCTCTCCGTACACCTTCTGCAGAGCGTCTGAACACCCCTGGTAGCGTACGTCGATGTTCAGAACGTCTTGGAAGTGATCATACATCATCCAACAGATCCAGCAAGTCATCTTCTTCCGTAGAACCATCGCGTTGATCTGTGACCGATGGCGCCATTATCATCTCTCCGTACACCTTCTGCAGAGCGTCTGAACACCCCTGGTAGCGTACGTCGATGTTCAGAACGTCTTGGAAGTGATCATACATCATCCAACAGATCCAGCAAGTCATCTTCTTCCGTAGAACCATCGCGTTGATCTGTGACCGATGGCGCCATTATCATCTCTCCGTACACCTTCTGCAGAGCGTCTGAACACCCCTGGTAGCGTACGTCGATGTTCAGAACGTCTTGGAAGTGATCATACATCATCCAACAGATCCAGCAAGTCATCTTCTTCCGTAGAACCATCGCGTTGATCTGTGACCGATGGCGCCATTATCATCTCTCCGTAAACCTTCTGCAGAGCGTCTGAACAGTGAACACCCCTGGTAGCGTACGTCGATGTTCAGAACGTCTTGGAAGTGATCATACATCATCCAACAGATCCAGCAAGTCATCTTCTTCCGTAGAACCATCGCGTTGATCTGTGACCGATGGCGCCATTGTCATCTCTCCGTACACCTTCTGCAGAGCGTCTGAACAGTGAACACCCCTGGTAGCGTACGTCGATGTTCAGAACGTCTTGGAAGTGATCATACATCATCCAACAGATCTAGCAAGTCATCTTCTTCCGTAGAACCATCGCGTTGATCTGTGACCGATGGCGCCATTGTCATCTCTCCGTAAACCTTCTGCAGAGCGTCTGAACACCCCTGGTAGCGTACGTCGATGTTCAGAACGTCTTGGAAGTGATCATACATCATCCAACAGATCCAGCAAGTCATCTTCTTCCGTAGAACCATCGCGTTGATCTGTGACCGATGACGCCATTGTCATCTCTCCGTACACCTTCTGCAGAGCGTCTGAACACCCCTGGTAGCGTACGTCGATGTTCAGAACGTCTTGGAAGTGATCATACATCATCCAACAGATCCAGCAAGTCATCTTCCGTAGAACCATCGCGTTGATCTGTGACCGATGGCGCCATTGTCATCTCTCCGTACACCTTCTGCAGAGCGTCTGAACACCCCTGGTAGCGTACGTCGATGTTCAGAACGTCTTGGAAGTGATCATACATCATCCAACAGATCCAGCAAGTCATCTTCTTCCGTAGAACCATCGCGTTGATCTGTGACCGATGGCGCCATTGTCATCTCTCCGTAAACCTTCTGCAGCGCGTCTGAACACCCCTGGTAGCGTACGTCGATGTTCAGAACGTCTTGGAAGTGATCATACATCATCCAACAGATCCAGCAAGTCATCTTCTTCCGTAGAACCATCGCGTTGATCTGTGACCGATGGCGCCATTGTCATCTCTCCGTACACCTTCTGCAGAGCGTCTGAACACCCCTGGTAGCGTACGTCGATGTTCAGAACGTCTTGGAAGTGATCATACATCATCCAACAGATCCAGCAAGTCATCTTCTTCCGTAGAACCATCGCGTTGATCTGTGACCGATGGCGCCATTGTCATCTCTCCGTAAACCTTCTGCAGAGCGTCTGAACACCCCTGGTAGCGTACGTCGATGTTCAGAACGTCTTGGAAGTGATCATACATCATCCAACAGATCCAGCAAGTCATCTTGTTCCGTAGAACCATCGCGTTGATCTGTGACCGATGGCGCCATTGTCATCTCTCCGTACACCTTCTGCAGAGCGTCTGAACACCCCTGGTAGCGTACGTCGATGTTCAGAACGTCTTGGAAGTGATCATACATCATCCAACAGATCCAGCAAGTCATCATCTTCCGTAGAACCATCGCGTTGATCTGTGACCGATGGCGCCATTGTCATCTCTCCGTAGACCTTCTGCAGAGCGTCTGAACACCCCTGGTAGCGTACGTCGATGTTCAGAACGTCTTGGAAGTGATCATACATCATCCAACAGATCCAGCAAGTCATCTTCTTCCGTAGAACCATCGCGTTGATCTGTGACCGATGGCGCCATTGTCATCTCTCCGTAAACCTTCTGCAGAGCGTCTGAACACCCCTGGTAGCGTACGTCGATGTTCAGAACGTCTTGGAAGTGATCATACATCATCCAACAGATCCAGCAAGTCATCTTCCGTAGAACCATCGCGTTGATCTGTGACCGATGGCGCCATTGTCATCTCTCCGTACACCTTCTGCAGAGCGTCTGAACACCCCTGGTAGCGTACGTCGATGTTCAGAACGTCCTCGGAAGTGTTCGGCTGATTCAGTTCTCTAGAGTACAAACATATATAGTGTTATTATTTGCTTGGATAAATCTGGGGTGTAAACCTTCGGAACAACGGATATCCGTACGGGTTGGGTTCCCCCTGTGTCCCTGCCCCACCTGCCCATATAAATAAAATGTTGCAGACATAATGATCTCTCTCAACCATTTTTTGTTTTTTTGTTTGTTTTTTTAAAGTTTCTACAAAATGAGAACCGTGAAGATTGAAGAGGGTTTCATGCAACGGTGAAAATAAACAAATAATAATTTTAGACAACGCTTTTCGGATACTTTCACATTACGGAAAACTTCTATCCCTCCATAAGACGGAAGTGTGAACTTGTAAAGTACGTGTAAGGGTATTTGTTTAATTTTTGCTATCAATGTTTGTTAAAACGATATCAACAGTTTTTGGTTCTTATATGACATTTCTCGTGAACCGGTACAAGTGGCTGTCTTATACCGGCGGACAAAACAATTCGCATAGAAACATTTTTTTTAGAAGGACAAAAGAAAATATGAACCTTCACACTTCCATCTTGCAACTAAAGCTGCTAAAGGCAGTCAGGGGTCAGGGGGGGGGGTCAGGAACCCATTTACTATTTAGCCTATATTATTAAGTTATTCTAAAATAAGTAACGAAATTGAACACAATACCTTAGAAATTACCATATTTATGAGTGGAAGGAAATTTACGTATACTCGATTTTTTATACTGTGTGTTTTTGTTTTTAATGGCTTGGGAGGAAGGTTAAAATAATTTCGTATGATTTTTAAAACAAAAATAATAATCTTATTTTCTATGCAGCTATTTGCAAGAAACATAATAATGTCATACAGTAACATGTTATAACTTGTAAAATACAGTTAAAAATTAAAAGTTTTGACGATCTTAGAAATTTTGAAATCAATTATTAAATGCACTGTGTTTGTGAAATGCGAGACCAATCTACAACTATAAGTGTTTGGAAGAGGATTGGTGTGCAATCGCGTTTCTTTGTTTTAAAACTTATTCTTGAGGGAATCTAATCTGTAATATTGTGTTTTGTCAATTTTTATTTTTCAAATCAATTTTTGCGTACATATTAAAGTCTAAAAATAAATACATACTAACCGGTACAAATATAATGTTCTTATATTCGTAGAGTGACTTGCCTGGATCGATCCACCTTCCTGGTTAGCGTGTTACCACTAGACCGACTGCCCTACAAGTCCCAACGTCTATGTTCTCGTAAACCCAAGACAAAAGTGAAAGGCAACTTATGTTTTATGAATGATGAGCTTAGTACACAATGACAGGCCTTAGGTAAGGAGCCCATAAGTAGGAATAAGCAAAACTGCCGAAAACAAAAACGTTTATTGATATTATCGATTTATATCGTAATAGAACAATTATTGAATGTAGTTTGGTGCATAATATCCCGTGGAAACAGCTCATTCATTATCCGTACTTTATACTAGGGATATTTTCTTTCCGTAGTTAAAAAGGCTCCTGAATCAGAGTCGGTTTCTTCGGAACGAGTCCGACGGTATTGGGCACCAAACAAGGCAAGTTATGAAATCGCTTTCGACCAACACGGGTGTAGTGTCGAGCCGAATAGAATTGGTACCCACGAAAAGGAGTTACAGAACAGAGGTGCGCTGCGGTCCAATCTCGCCTACTCTCAGCCTAGGGCTGTCTTTCAACCGCCCCCCCCCCCCCCTCCCCCCACTTTTACATTCGGCCACTTTAATTTTGTGAAAGACACCCCGTTTATTTCAAAACTAGCGTTTAACTCTTATTGAAGCTTGTGGATGGTCAACATTTCTACTTGATCAGACTCTTTATTCAGCCATTATGGCGAGACACAAAAATAATAACATAAAAACATAACGAAGGTCATGAATGTAAACACTCGTTTAGCTAGCTTATAGTTACAAAATAATATATTATTGAGTAGCCTACAGTAAAGTTGTTATTGAGGCGGGGTTAGTGAAAGAAGTAAGTGAAGGGTAATCTCGATTAGACGTCACAAGATGTATGTCGAGGCTAAAGGAAGATTGTTTGTTATATTGCAAAAGATGGAATTGCTTTCTCTTATAGGTACCGGTACGCCACTGGTCGTACTTTTGATATTATTGTGAAATAGAGAAATTCTGCGTGAGTCATAACTAAAAACAAAATTAATTGTGTTAGCAAAGATTATATAGTATAGGCGGTTGTTATCCTAAACGGTACTTTGCAGTAAAAAATTGTAATATAAATCCTCTTTCGCCTAACGAAAAGGTACTCAACTCTTCGTCAACGTCGGCGTTGAACAGATGGAGGTAGATGACGTCTTTCTCTAACTGCGTCACCTCGCCATGCTTCTCGTTGCCTAGCAACTGCGTCATCAGGAGGTTGAGTTCCTCTTTACCCACTCGGAACTCGTCGGCCCTGTCTTCGGTGCCCTGGCTGGTTCCCACACGAGTCGCAGACACGTCTTCGGGACAGAACGCACGGTCGTACAAGTTTACGTTCGATTTCAACGTCGACTTGTAGCTGAAATCAATGTCAATACATTACGGTTAACAACTGCACAGCAGCTAACAATACGTCTCCAAGTCAGGGTCTAAATCCACAAACGTGAAGCTAAAGTAAGGCGTTTGCTAAACCCAAGACCAGTGGCGTAACTAGCACTTGTTTTTTGGGGGGGCGAATACTTTTTAAACCAGAATAGATTATTGGTCGGGGTGACCATGTGTAAGAAGTATGAAAAAACAGCAGACTGATAAAGGCTGCTTCTGAGAGCCTGTTCATAGAGAATTATTTCTGTAAGATAGGTTGATATTATTTAGACACGAGTTCCTTACAAATATATTATGATATCTATTAAACAGGGATAATTGCATAGCAAATAGTGACATTTCTCCCGGTCGCAACAGCGGGTGAAACCAATAATAAATTGCATTTTGCCCCCCCATGCCCCTTCTTGACCGAACTAGGGGGGGCGGCGACCCCCCTCGCCCCCCCGTAGTTACGCCTATGCCCAAGACAAAAGTGAAAGGCAACTTATGTTTTATGAATGATGAGCTTAGTACACAACGACAACTTGTTTTTCTAAGATTGGATTTTCTATAGGACGAAGCAGGTAAACGTGCTATAATGCATTATTTTCTGATAATTTTAGAAACGAAATAGTATCAAATGTTTCGACTTTGCTTACATGTTGCTCCCCAAACTAGTGACTCTATCACCGTACATCTCCATTGAACCTCGTCCATCATCCCTTGCGCAGATACCCCCGGGGTTGAAGTATTCTGTGTGGCTTCTTTCCCCCGTCGAGTCGAAGTATCGGACGAAACCTGGGACTTCCCCACCTTAACAGAGATCACAACCCAAACTCAAGAACTCTTCATAGTACAAAGTGGAAAAGTGTATAATATTGAACAACACGTTTTTGTATGATCCGAAGACTGTATAATATAGAAAAGTATTTACTATTTTAATTAATTCGTTATAGAAATATAAATTACTGACAAATCTTAACCCATTAGATTTATTTAAATAATGTGCGATTAAATATAAATTGTACAATAGATACGTATTAATATTAATGTTGTGAGTTTTCTTAAATCTGTGACCCATTTTACAAATTTAATATCCTACGTCCAAGTCTTGAGTAAAACTGGAAACATATATTGCACAATGCACAGTAATAAAATATCACGTGTCGTAGAGTAGGCCTACCTGGTGGAATGACCATGTTCACTGGGATAACAAACCGGCCGTCATTTGTTTGAATACCATCCCTTAGAAACACTGACACCCGGACGTGAATGTCTTGCAGGAAGTTGAGTAGACTGTAGCGGACTCGCTGCAACTCTCCAGAACTCATGGAGCCATAAGTCTGCAACGTTATCACACCATCATTTTTAATATCACATTAATTGATAGAGCCAAGTAAACTTCGTGAACGTCTTGTCAGCAGATACCGGGCCCCGGCCCGGTCGGGGCCCCCCCAGACCTCCATTGCATGATAATCATAACTTTATGTAGTTGTCTACTCAGCCTATATTTTTTGAAATTGTCCGTGAAAGGGAAACGAAGCTACAAGTGACATAAATTATCTGAAGAGTTTAGTTTGGGCCTTTCACAATAACGACAGGTTGTTAGGGTAGGGACAGCGGGACATGATGTTTTCAAGTTCAAAACAGATTTACACCGTTCTGAGAAACAACGCTTCGTAAACAAAAGTGGATGCGCATATTTCAAAGTTCGAAGAAAATCATTTAAAAAGTTATGTAGGTGGCCAATGGGGGGTTGGGTGGGGTTGGCAATTGAAACACATGTTTGTAGCTCAGTTGTATTACAAAATTTGGCAAGTGACGGAAATCAAGGAGTTCTTGCAAAATATTGTGCTTCAGTGTGTGCGAGTGTGTGAGCGTTATTCTGTGGGACAGTTTGCGTTTTATTCCTTTTGTTTGTTAGTTTGAATTGTTATTTTACTCTAGCATGTGGTATTGAAATTGTGCAACTGCTAGCAAGTTCAGTTATGTTTAGAAATGAGCGAGAACAACAAATACAAACATAAAACCAGGCTGTCAAAAATATAAAGATAGGAATCGTTCTCTTTTATCGAGTGCGGGCAGTGACCCTAAACAAACAAAATTAGTATTTTTTGCTGAGAGGAGGGTATGTGCGAGTGCGATTTACTATATAAAACCTCCTTGGATTAAATCAGCACGTGCTGGTTTGAAGTAAGTAAACGCGATGAAACGTCGATACATAAATAAAAAATCTCTGCTCTGGTCTACTCTCCCGACAGTGCAAAAAAACGTGTCCAAATCGTCTAGTGACGTCACGAACATTAATTCTCAAAAGAACTTAATCTTAATTTTGAGAACCAAACTACTATTAACACCGGCGTCGATTTAGTCACATCAGTAGCTACTTCAATCAAAAATGGGGACGGTAAAAATTCATTATTTTTTGGGGGAAAGTTTTCCACGAACAAGGTTTTAGGCCGTCCAATTTATTGAAGTACCAAAAATATGTTCGCCCTTATCGAAATTGTTTCCGGCGGCTGGGGCTTCGCCCCAGACCCCTGTTATTCCGCGCTACCTCATCTCTTCGTAATTACTACAATCGTCAATGCCGACCGGGCCCTTTTTCTTAAATCCGCCCCTGGCCGCTATTTGACGGTCACTGAATATAGTGTGTCAGTGTGCACACGCGCGACATATCTTTGGGGTCCGCTATTTGACGGTCCCTGACCTGGGGGGTGTAATGTATTGCAATAGCTGTTGTCAGCTAAATAAAGAATTATTATTATTATTATTATTATTATTATTATTATTATTATTATTATTATTATTATTATTATTATTATTATTATTATTATTATTATTATTATTATTATTATTATTATTATTATTATTATTATTATTATTATTATTATTATTATTATAGTATACTACATCTTTGTGTACTTGACAAATGTTCTAGAGGTCTTACTAGCGTTAACATTGTAACAGTACCCACGCCCTCTTACTACACTGATAGGGCCTAGCTCAGCCGGGAAATAAACCAACACTTAGAAATTTGAGTTGTACTATTAAATTATATTGTATCACATAGACAACGAATGCTCACAGTAAATAACTTGTCACAAATAGGTTTACAGACAGTACCAGCTCCAGTTATAGGTGAATCCTTCTTCTAACCTTGGTTTCTCAAGCAGGCGTCCATGGTAGGATTTCCAAGATGTCCTTCATGGTAGGTTGAATTCAGTGGTGGATCGTGTGTAACCGACGCTTCGAAAATCACCGTCCCATTTAACGGGGCAGGCGTAGTTGACGTCTGGGTAATACTAGTTTGGATAACTAGAGAAATCGTAAGGCTCAAAGACTCGAGTTCTTGAAGTTATTCCGTGTAGCTTTCAACACCACATCCTCTCTCTAGGCTTACTTTTCCACCATCTTCCTCTGTATTGTCCTTGGTTACCAGTCAACAACCGTTGCTATGCAATGTAACAATGCAAGTTCTTTATTGATATTACCAAAGCTCTCTACAAATTCACATGTGCACAAAGTCACTGCATTCTAAGCACAGCCTAGTGGATAATGCACAAACTCACTGCATTCTAAGCACAGCCTAGTGGATAATGCACAAACTCACTGCATTCTAAGCACAGCCTAGTAGATAATGCATATAGACGGTACTTTACAATACCCCTTCAAATTTTTTTATATTATGAATTTATTAATTGAGATTATAAAAAAATTTCAAAAAAATTATCTCCAACGTTCTCCACTTTTTAAAAATTCCATGGTCGTAGGTCGTTCTATCATACCCCTTCCAAAAATAAAAAAAATGAAGATGACAAAATGTATCTATATTTGTTATATTTTTGTTAACATCGAAACTCAGAAATAAACCCTTTAAATCTATAATTGGAAAACCGCATTACCCCTTCAAATAGCCTCACCCCTTCTAAACCTGTAAACTACAACAATGTCGTTCACTGACCCCTTCAATTCAAATGCTAAAATGAAAGTTTATGAAACCTGAAACCCGAATGACAGCACAATGCAATGTTAATAGTACAATACACTTCTAACAATTGGATATCAATCCCCTCTTCCAGAATCAACAATTGTCAACAATTAACAATTTTAAATTGTTGATTAAAAAAAAAACACATTAATAACTTTGCACCATAACCAACACCAACCTATAATCCTAGTAACAATGTTACTACAGAGTCGACAACAATAGGCACCATTAGGGACCAAATCATCATCTGTCCATTTCCACCTGGTATCCTTCTTCAACAATGTCTGCAGTATGCAAGTCGATTGAGCGTAAACATTACTAAAACGTCTGTAGTAACTACATAAACCCAAGAAAGCTTTGAGTTGTTTGACATTTTTAGGTGTGGGCCAATCTTGAATCAACAACAATTTGTGAGGGTCTGGAGACAATCCATTCGTAGTCAAAGTATGACCCAGGAATGGCACCTTATCCCTGCAGAAAATAGATTTGGACAAACTAATCGTGACATTTTTTTTTGATAATCGTTGAAAAACCGTGCGAATGTGAACCAAATGATCCTCAAATGTCTTAGAAACCATCAAAAAGTCATCTACATACGGTTTTAGAAAAGCCCCCAAATCGTTGCCCAATACATAGCTTGTACACCTAGTAAATGCTGCCACTGAAGTACTGAGTCCAAAAGGAAGTACCTTAAACTGATATACCCTCTGATTGTATTTAAACGCCACATATTTCCGACTTTCCTCCGACAATGGAACCTGCCAGTATGACGACACAAGATCAATAGTAGATAACCACTGAAAATCTGAAAAACTTTGCAAAATAGTTTCAGGTGGATCCGGACTCTCATGCTCTGGTATCAACATTGTGTTCAACTGTCGAGCATCCAAACATAACCTCACTGCTTTGTTTTTCTTAATCACCACAACTAATGGGCTTATGTAGGGACTAGTAGCTTCCTCAATAATGTTATGCCTTATCATTTTATTCAGTTGTCTTTCCACAGCTTCTCGGTAGGCAAATGGCACAGGATAATTCTTTTCAAAAAAATATGCCCCTTCGTGAACCTTAATATGATGTTCATAGCCTGTCACTGACCCTGGCCTATCAGAAAACAAATGACGATACTCCAACAATAGTTCCTGTAGTTGACATTTCTGAATGACGTCTAGACCTACTTGTTCGGACACCATAGTCTCAATCTCTTTAACAGTCACAACACCCTTGTCTTCTTCGATTGCCGCTGTGTTAGTACAAGATACAACGATACCAACACTGTTATCATAAGTATGATCAACATAATCACATTCAACATTCGTACAGTTGTCACCTATTCCAACATCATTGTACAACAATTCGTGATCTATTAACTGGCCATTAATCGACACGACCTTGGTAGAAAAGTCAATAGTAACCAGATTATCTGTCAACCAATCAATACCGAGTATGATATCACAGATTAAATCCGGTACCACTAAACATCCAACATCCCATGACATGTCACCTGATTGGACGGATAGGTAAACTTGCTTCGTCACCCGTTTACTACGACGATTCGTAGCCCCAAGTATTGTTACCCCTACTACTGGTAATGAAACAATATCATTATTTTTACTGATCAGGACATTGTACACCGTATCTGAAATACACGACACCTCACTCCCCGAGTCTAACAATGCCTTTAAATCCAAATCACCAATACTAACTTTCAACTTTGGACAAAATATATTTTTAGAAGAATGAACCAAATTTTCTTCTTCTAACAAAAAATCTCTAGGTTTTGTAAAGATTGAATTTGCAGTAACAATATGACTGGTTGCAGGAGAACCGCACACAACTGGAACCAATTCTAGTTTTCCTTCTTAGGAACATTTTTATCATCACGGGACCTCCAATTCTGTTCTAATTGTTGGTAGGGTAATCGCTGCTGGTTATTATTATTGTAACCTTGATACCCATTGTTACCCCACCTGACATTTCTATTGTTCTCATTATAACTGCCTTGTTTATTATAGTGACTCAAATTTGATTGACCAGACTCTCCAATAATTTGTTCACTCTCCAGTCTCTCGAGCATTTTTGTTATTTTCTCAGCATTGTTCTCCATATGAATCAGATGGATCCGAATGTCTGTAGAAAAATGGGACAAGACTTGCCTAACCAGCATATCTTCCGGCAATTTACAATTCAAATAGCCTCCATGCCTCAGTATTCTTTTGAAATAAGTAGATGGTGACCCCTGTCTACCCCCTGCATATTGCTCACTGTAAATATGTTTTAGCAAGGCCGCTTGTGCATTCTCCCCCCAAAAATGCTGAAGGAATTTCTCCTTAAAATCTTCAAAAGTAACAAACTCGTTTTCTTGCAACCATGTCTTGGATACCCCTTTCAGACATTGTAGTGTAAAAGCCAGTCTCCGGTTGTTTTTTCCTGCATAGTTTTTAAACCGGCTCTCCAATAACTTTATAAATTCGACCGGATGAAGTCCATCGTTATTTGCCGTAAATACAATCCCCTCACGAAATAGCTGGTCCCCGATTCCACTATCATTCTGAATGGTAACTCCCACATTACCACCTGTCATATCGACCTCCATCATCTCAATTCTTTTTTTATTGGCTTCAATCGCCATCTCTAACCCTACACACTGACCACTTATTCTCTGTTGATCCATTTCTTTCACTTCCCCTATCTCTTTCTGAAGCTGTTGTTTCACCCCCACTATATCTTCAATTACCGTGTCTACCCTTACCTTTAAGTTATCAGAACTTTTTTTTATTCCTCCGATCGTGTTATCTACATCTCTTTTGAACACCCCTATTTCCTCAATTACTTCATTGAGCTTACCGCCAACCTTTACAACCTTATCTCCAATTTTTTCGGACCTACCTTTCAACTCCCCTATCTCTTCTGCTAAGCCATCCACTTTATTGTCAATAACCTCGATCTCATCCTCAACCTTAGTCCTCAAAGCTGTGAATTTAGTTTCCAACCCATAAAACATTTTATCACATTTTTCCTCAAAGCTTATCTTCAATTCGGACTTCATTTCCCCCATTTCCTTCCGTATTCCCTCATTGTCGTTACGTAATCCCACATTGTCGTTACGTAATCCCACAATGTCCTTCCGTATTCCCTCATTCATATCCTTCATATCACCATTCATCTTAATCATCATCTCCATTAAACTGTTCAAATCAACAGACCTGATCTCTACCTCTTGAACACTCTCCTCTATACTCCTATCTACTTCATTCTGAACCTCCTCCCCCTGCATCCTGTCCATAGTCAGCAGTGACTCTGCGAACGTTCAAATTAATCGAGCTTATAATTACACCTCAAATTTTTAAGTGTTTGGTTCAAATTTTTTTTTTTTCTCTCGGGGTAAATGCAATTAGTACGTGCCCCAGCGTTGGTGTGCCAAATTGTAACAGTACCCACGCCCTCTTACTACACTGATAGGGCCTAGCTCAGCCGGGAAATAAACCAACACTTAGAAATTTGAGTTGTACTATTAAATTATATTGTATCACATAGACAACGAATGCTCACAGTAAATAACTTGTCACAAATAGGTTTACAGACAGTACCAGCTCCAGTTATAGGTGAATCCTTCTTCTAACCTTGGTTTCTCAAGCAGGCGTCCATGGTAGGATTTCCAAGATGTCCTTCATGGTAGGTTGAATTCAGTGGTGGATCGTGTGTAACCGACGCTTCGAAAATCACCGTCCCATTTAACGGGGCAGGCGTAGTTGACGTCTGGGTAATACTAGTTTGGATAACTAGAGAAATCGTAAGGCTCAAAGACTCGAGTTCTTGAAGTTATTCCGTGTAGCTTTCAACACCACATCCTCTCTCTAGGCTTACTTTTCCACCATCTTCCTCTGTATTGTCCTTGGTTACCAGTCAACAACCGTTGCTATGCAATGTAACAATGCAAGTTCTTTATTGATATTACCAAAGCTCTCTACAAATTCACATGTGCACAAAGTCACTGCATTCTAAGCACAGCCTAGTGGATAATGCACAAACTCACTGCATTCTAAGCACAGCCTAGTGGATAATGCACAAACTCACTGCATTCTAAGCACAGCCTAGTAGATAATGCATATAGACGGTACTTTACAACATAAAGACTTTTAAACTGTCGGTACAAGTAAAAAAAATATGTATTTTTTTAACCTGTTTTTGCAGACATAATATCAATATTTAACAACCTGCATCGAAAAAATTTAATTTAAAAAAGTTACGATCCCTGATACCTTCACCTTAATCGAGATTGCCGGCTAGAAGCTTTGCCCCCTACATGTCTCGCGTGTGCACACTCACAAGTGACACACTTTATAATATAAAGTGCACACTATATTATATAGTGTGTCAGTGTGCACACGCGCCTCATGTCTTCGGGGTCCGCTATTTGACGGTCCCTGCTATAGGTTGTTATCTTAGGAATGATGGTATACAATTTTAAAACACAATTATGAGCCAAGTTTTTTGTAATGAATTTTTTCGTGTCCCGGTGAAAAGGCACTTGAGTATATGCTGTTTTTACTATTCCATAACTCATTTATGAAAAGAGTCACTTACAAGAAATGAAGTGCATATCATGCGCTCGACCCTTATCTTCCCAAAATGCTGGTAGTCTCAAGCCTACGTCAAAAACTGTTCAAGTTTTGGTGCCATACGTACACGGATGTAAAGCGCATCAGTTTGCTAGCGTTGCAGTCCAGCTGTAACTACTTTACGGGTCTAGACAGGTAATTTGCGCAAAGAAATTGTCTCCTTGTGTCCTAGCGCCGCTCAACAGTAGTGTTGAGAACGCAAATGTACAGATGCAATTCAAGTATTTGAGGGAGACATGACACCAAGTGAGCAGAGCGGCAGCATCGCCGGCTCGACCTTGCTCTAATAAGAGTCTCCGCTCGACTGAAATCAGAACGAAGCGCGCGGAGGTCGGTCGGAGTTTTGGTAGTGGGGGGGAGGAGGGGTACACTTCATACGTCACACATACACATTTGCAAGTAATTTGTAGCAAAAGTGTTTTTTCAGGGGGGGTAGAATCACTTTAAAAATTGGTCTCAGAGGGGGGCGGCAGGTCTGGTCTTACTCTTACCCTTTTGTATCAGATCAGTACCTACATGGTTTCATCATGATTATTGACAGTTGGTTGTAAAATTGGAGGGGGGGGGAGGAGGGGAATCACCCCATCGCCTCCCCCTGTATCCGCTACTGGTGTTGGAGAACAAAGTGTTTAAATAAAAATAAATAAATTCACATTTAGAGTCTACCCACTCAGTAACTAAACTGATTTGCAGTGGGGGACTTTAATTTAAAGTGACTAAACCAACCCTGTAGGCTTCGAACACCATCGACGAGTGAGCGATAACCAATCAAAGATTGATATTTCAAATATGAAACATTTGAATCAGTGATTGGACAGTGCGAACACCTGCGAACACCTGCCAAAATCAACAAGCAGTCACATCGCTCGCTCCAAGGATTGTATTGACTAATATACTAATATATCTAGAATTGATATATGAAACATTTTCGATATAATATTTATGTCCTAGTTCATAATAATGTAGCTTGATGCTGTACGTACGGCCATCAGTAAGTTGTAGGCACTGTCTACTTGTTTGTGCAGTAGAGGCGCAGACACGAAGTCTCTAATCGCGTCGAGATGATTGAGAGTGATGAGAATGACGTCAGAAGGTTCCGAACACATGACCAGCTGATATTTGAAGACCATTGTCATGAGATCGTAGAGCTTGTTCATACTCTCGCCGTTGAGTCGCATGATGGAAGCGTGCGCGAGGTCTTCGAACAGTTGACGGAGAGCAGCTTTGTTGTACACTTGTTGGGGTTTGAACAGCTCTCGGAGAAACTTTTCGTTCAGCATTATTCCAACGATGTCGTTCATCACTGCATGAAAGAGAATAGTTGCATACAATGCACACTGCATAAGGCATCAGCATGGGAGGGGAATAAATAATCATAAAGGGTTCACGTAATAAATTAATTAGGTAATCAATCCAAAATACCATTTGTGGATATTATATTATAATATATTTTTTTGAAATCCGCGGTGGCTCATGCTGTTGGGATAACTAAACCTACTTAGCATATTTAGTATTTTCTTGTTTTACGACGCACGTACAACTCGATCATAACAATGTGGTCAGGGGGCGCTTAAGTAGAATAAGTGGAAGTAGAATTTGAAATTTGAAAGGGAAAAGGGGGTAAGACAGTGGCACAGACAAATCCCTTATCTGTGACAGTGGTAACCATATCTGATTATTTATGAATTGGCCACATACAGCATTTTATGTATTTATTTTATGAATGAAAATGAATACATTACAATTAAAATATATGGACAATGGGCATAGCCCCCATTTACAGGCACTTGTCACCACAGGGAGAGGCCCACCTCGACCAAAATTAAACCTATGCCATCTAAGGACGTGGAATTATTTATAAATGCCCTGCATCCATCTAACCCGCCCATCGTCTCGAATAGCATGATTTGCGATAATATAGAGGTACAGGAACAGGACTTATCATTGTCGTCATTGTCAATTATTGTCATGGGACAATTGCTTGGTAACAACCAACAACAATAACAAGGAATGTTCTGTTGACTGGTTCTTAGTTGGGTTGGGACTACAGCGCTCTTGCGACTCGCTGCTCGTTAGTTGTACCGCGGTTGTACCGAATACACCCAATCGTTGAGCTATGATAGTTGAGCCACGAGGAAGGAGGTATTAGTATCGTCGCTGTTGGCAACAGTTTTCTGACTGATCCCACCGCTACTACCAATCTCATGGGGTGACGGGCGTGCATTAATTGATTTGGCAGGTAAAACAATTTATATTTCTGGAGGTGATAGTATCTTGGCCCATATTATGTCATGAAGTCTGGATTTCATAAAAAAAAAAAATCATGTATCAACAAGTACTTTATAATAATGTTGGGTAGGAAACCGGCCCAGGGACAATCCAGGCGCTTCTGCGGGTGACTAACTAGACTAGGTGTTGCGGTATCTGGAATAGTTAGGAAGGAATGCCCGAGGGCGGTTAAGTATGACTCAATCCCAGCATTTGCATTGTGACTGAGGAAAACCTTAAGTCAAGACTGCTGGTGGCTGGTACCGAGCCTCTCGCGTCTTACTGAGCCACCTCTATCGGTTCTATAAAAATATTTATAGATATTTATTACTATAAATATTATTTATAATATTATTTATTAATATTATTTTTAAAATTGGTTATATAAGTAGGTTGTAGCTAACTCTAACATGTGCACGCAGGTGTAACATACATATTCGTAGTTATATTTCCAAGTAACATGAAGTGGGCGTATATATCTTTTTTTTTGCCGTTCATAGTGTAGCTGTATGGATGTAATATCTAAACGTTTTAATTTCATTTTATTCCATTGAATTAATACAATTTACTGTAGTGCATGAATTGTGCATAACTGACTTCGTCACATAAATGACTATCAAAGAATCTTTGCTACTACTGTTGGTTCAGGCGCCTCACGGCTGTACAACCGTTGAGTGTTGCAACGTACGTTAGAACACTGGATCAATTAATACTTCTCGTGTCGTGGCTACAACTCCAAGATTGTGTGATATTTGCTACAACTATAGCGAGGAGATCGGAGCGTAGCCAGGATTCGATATGTTTACAAAAACGGGACAAACCAGCGTCCCCACGAACAGTTGTGTGAACAACGGGACAGACCCCCCAAAAAAAAACACTGTACAAATGGTCGCCCTAACTATACATAATAGATGTTTAATTTGGAGCTATAAGCTGCAAGTTTAGAAAGTTTCATAATAACAGCACAATATTATAGTGTTATGAATACATTATATTGAACATGTGTGTCATTTTTCAATTTCGGGGGGAATCGAACACCCTGACCCCCCCTCGCTATACCCTCCTGGAGAAGAGGCCCCCCCACCTCGCTACGCCCCTGGAGAAGAGACCCCCCCCCTCGCTACGCCCCTGGAGAAGAGACCCCCCCCCTCGCTACGCCCCTGGAGAAGAGACCCCCCCCCTCGCTACGCCCCTGGAGAAGAGACCCCACTCCCTCGCTACCCTCCTGGAGAAGAGACCCCCCCCCCTCGCTACCCCCCTGGAGAAGAGACCCCCTCCCTCGCTACCCTCCTGGAGAAGAGACCCCCTCCCTCGCTACCCTCCTGGGGAAGAGACCCCCCCCCCCTCGCTACGCCCCTGGAGAAGACCGACGTTCCTCTTAGATTACGCAATTGCGTGAAATTGTATAGTGGAAGGAAGTCAGAGACATGCATGCTTTACGTTATGACGTACAGTGGCGTAGCTACGCCTTTACGGGCCCGGGTGCAGAGTGGACACGACGCCCCCCCCCCATTTTTTGTTGTCCTAAAGAGATAATGAATCGTTTATCTTGAGACGTTCATTTATTAAAGTTGGCCTTGTCGGTAGAGTAGCTAGTATTGGTCTGCTCAGGGATATCAGTAGGTTCCTGTACCGGTAAATCATCATTGTGTAACTCTTCAACTAAGTTGCTGTTGCTCTTGATTATTTTCAGGATCGGCTATAGCTATTGAGTCTGTTGTATCTTTACTTACGGTTTGGTCAGTTGCACTGCCTGATGGACGACTAGTACGTACTTGAAAGAATGTGTCAAGTTTTGGTAGCTGTTTGATTCGTTTACCACTTTCTTTTTTTTCTTCCTTTTCATGGTGCCACTTTCATGTTTATACACGTTCATATTTGAACTTAATTTTAACTCACTGTATATAGGCCTAATAGGCCTACTATATTTTAGTAACTCAAACCACACGACACAATCATACACAATAACCCAACAAATATTAGTTTTAAAATATGTAGAACTTACTGTAGTATAAGCACCAAGAGAAACGGGGACACTCAAAGTTCACTTCACACACGCGCCCACACCCAATGAGGGAGCAACGAATACTGAATTGATTACCAACCCTCTCCTTTAAGAGAAGCCATCAGTCCAAATAACTTTTCCTGACCATGGCAAATCCGTCTGTTTGCCACTTATTTATTTAAGTCCAAGAAAAGCAAATTGGATAACTATTTATAGTAAAAAATAGACAAATTCGTTTGTAAGTGCAGTCAAGCAAAGATTACTCTTTGAGTCGTTTCTGTGGAATTGAATAGGGGGAACTGTGGAACTGAAACTGTGGAACTGTGGAAACGGGAACTTTGTTCCCGTATGGATACAAGCTTCACATTTTTCCTTAGTTGAAACTCTTTTCGTCTGTCAGTTCTTGCATGTTGAACTGTCAAGTCTAATGCCAAATTTTTCTTGCCCAATGAGAGCGACTTAATTGTGAATAATTGGTAGCCTTAATAATTTTCCAACAATTGAAAATTGTCATCAGGTTAAAACCAAACATCGATTAATGGGACAAACATGGAGTTGGAGAGAGGGCCCGGGCCCCGGGGCCCGGGCCCGAGTGCAACTGCACCCTCTGCCACCCGATAGCTACGCCACTGATGACGTATAATGACGTTTAGCATGATTACCAGTAAAAGCTGCACTGCGAAATCCAGTTCGGACTTGGAAGTTGCCCCCTGACAATCACAACTCAAATACACGTCAGGGGGGGGGGGGGGGGGGAGGAGCACGGTGCGGTGGGAAATGTGGAATTAACAGTGAAATATTTTGGAACCATGCATGCTTTTTTGACTTTGATTGAAGAAATGAAAATGTATAAATACAAGTGAACGATATGTGCGTGTTTCAGTATCATTGTTGCGTTTCTCTTTATAAGCCAGTTGATCAATACATTATAATGATCGGCGTTGTAAGGTAAGGTAGCTAAGTGTAAGCAGTAGTAACTTTACAATAGCCTACCACTTACTACAAAACAATAAGAATTGCATTACGTACAAAGCCGAATGTATCAACTTTCCAAAATACCCATATAATTAATATGTAAGCTATTAACAATTTAAATCCCTGTCTTATATATTATTAAGTTAAAGTTAATGTATTTTTTTATTTCAATCTATGATATATTTTAATTCGTAATGATACAGTTGTAATTAGGATGTTTTACTGTACCCATAACATTGTAGTTATGTATAAAACATAAACACTAAATAAATAAACACTCTGACTGATGATATCATGACTAATACATGTGATGCAGGCTACAACTGTTATTATTTTTATAGAATGATAATGACTCTTCAATTCATCTGTGCTGAAGTTTTGTTTTTGTTTTACTTTTCTTTTTACAATTGAATGTTTATTATTCCGTAAGCCCTCAACCGAATCTTTTGAGGCAATATTAAATTCGATTTAACTCACCCAAAGTATTAACTTAATTTTTGAGTTCGTACGTCATGAAAAAATTTATACAATGAAAATACGGATATAATACATTTTGTAAGTTTACCTGACTACCATTTCATGCTGTTACTTATTAATTCACTTCCAAAAAAGCATGTGCTAGCTCAACAGACTCCTACCTTTATAAGCCTTATCCTTTGATATCCTCTGAGCACACAGCCTCTGACCCAGTATGTAGAGCATGTGTACCTTCCTTTATAAGCCTTATCCTTTGATATCCTCTGAGCGCACAACCTCTGATCCAGTATGTAGAGCATGTGTACCTACCTTTATAAGCCTTATCCTTTGATATCCTCTGAGCACACAGCCTCTGATCCAGTATGAAGAGCATGTGTACCTACCTTTATAAGCCTTATTCTTTGATATCCTCTGAGCGCACAGCCTCTGATCCAGTATGTAGAGCATGTGTACCTACCTTTATAAGCCTTATCCTTTGATATCCTCTGAGCGCACAGCCTCTGATCCAGTATGTAGAGCATGTGTACTTACCTTTATAAGCCTTATCCTTTGATATCCACTGAGCGCACAGCCTCTGATCCAGTATGTAGAGCATGTGTACCTACCTTTATAAGCCTTATCCTTTGATATCCTCTGAGCGCACAGCCTCTGATCCAGTATGAAGAGCATGTGTACCTTCCTTTATAAGCCTTATCCTTT
The DNA here is from genome assembly GCA_945910005.1 of Isoperla grammatica. NCBI lineage: Eukaryota > Metazoa > Arthropoda > Insecta > Plecoptera > Perlodidae > Isoperla > Isoperla grammatica. The sequence continues at coordinate 73,830,769 of OX246737.1, read as the reverse complement.
GATATCCTCTGAGCACACAGTCTCTGATCCAGTATGTAGAGCATGTGTACCTACCTTTATAAGCCTTATCCTTTGATATCCTCTGAGCGCACAGTCTCTGACCAAGTATGTAGAGCATGTGTACCTACCTTTATAAGCCTTATCCTTTGATATCCTCTGAGCGCACAGTCTCTGATCCAGTATGTAGAGCATGTGTACCTACCTTTATAAGCCTTATCCTTTGATATCCTCTGAGCGCACAACCTCTGATCCAGTATGTAGAGCATGTGTACCTACCTTTATAAGCCTTATCCTTTGATATCCTCTGAGCGCACAGCCTCTGATCCAGTATGTAGAGCATGTGTACCTACCTTTATAAGCCTTATCCTTTGATATCCACTGAGCGCACAGCCTCTGATCCAGTATGTAGAGCATGTGTACTTACCTTTATAAGCCTTATCCTTTGATATCCTCTGAGCACACAGTCTCTGATCCAGTATGTAGAGCATGTGTACCTACCTTTATAAGCCTTATCCTTTGATATCCTCTGAGCGCACAGCCTCTGATCCAGTATGAAGAGCATGTGTACCTTCCTTTATAAGCCTTATCCTTTGATATCCTCTGAGCGCACAGCCTCTGATCCAGTATGTAGAGCATGTGTACCTACCTTTATAAGCCTTATCCTTTGATATCCACTGAGCGCACAGCCTCTGATCCAGTATGTAGAGCATGTGTACTTACCTTTATAAGCCTTATCCTTTGATATCCTCTGAGCGCACAGCCTCTGATCCAGTATGTAGAGCATGTGTACCTTCCTTTATAAGCCTTATCCTTTGATATCCTCTGAGCGCACAGCCTCTGATCCAGTATGAAGAGCATGTGTACCTTCCTTTATAAGCCTTATCCTTTGATATCCTCTGAGCGCACAGTCTCTGATCCAGTATGTAGAGCATGTGTACCTACCTTTATAAGCCTTATCCTTTGATATCCTCTGAGCGCACAGCCTCTGATCCAGTATGTAGAGCATGTGTACCTACCTTTATAAGCCTTATCCTTTGATATCCTCTGAGCGCACAGTCTCTGATCCAGTATGTAGAGCATGTGTACCTACCTTTATAAGCCTTATCCTTTGATATCCTCTGAGCGCACAGTCTCTGATCCAGTATGTAGAGCATGTGTACCTACCTTTATAAGCCTTATCCTTTGATATCCTCTGAGCGCACAGTCTCTGATCCAGTATGTAGAGCATGTGTACCTACCTTTATAAGCCTTATCCTTTGATATCCTCTGAGCGCACAGTCTCTGATCCAGTATGAAGAGCATGTGTACCTACCTTTATAAGCCTTATCCTTTGATATCCTCTGAGCGCACAGTCTCTGATCCAGTATGTAGAGCATGTGTACCTACCTTTATAAGCCTTATCCTTTGATATCCTCTGAGCGCACAGCCTCTGATCCAGTATGTAGAGCATGTGTACCTACCTTTATAAGCCTTATCCTTTGATATCCTCTGAGCGCACAGTCTCTGATCCAGTATGTAGAGCATGTGTACCTACCTTTATAAGCCTTATCCTTTGATATCCTCTGAGCGCTCAGCCTCTGATCCAGTTTGTAGAGCATGTGTACCTACCTTTATAAGCCTTATCCTTTGATATCCTCTGAGCACACAGTCTCTGATCCAGTATGTAGAGCATGTGTACCTACCTTTATAAGCCTTATCCTTTGATATCCTCTGAGCACACAACCTCTGATCCAGTATGAAGAGCATGTGTACCTTGCTTTATAAGCCTTATTCTTTGATATCCTCTGAGCGCACAGCCTCTGATCCAGTATGTAGAGCATGTGTACCTACCTTTATAAGCCTTATCCTTTGATATCCTCTGAGCGCACAGTCTCTGATCCAGTATGTAGAGCATGTGTACCTACCTTTATAAGCCTTATCCTTTGATATCCTCTGAGCGCTCAGCCTCTGATCCAGTTTGTAGAGCATGTGTACCTACCTTTATAAGCCTTATCCTTTGATATCCTCTGAGCACACAGTCTCTGATCCAGTTTGTAGAGCATGTGTACCTACCTTTATAAGCCTTATCCTTTGATATCCTCTGAGCACACAGTCTCTGATCCAGTATGTAGAGCATGTGTACCTACCTTTATAAGCCTTATCCTTTGATATCCTCTGAGCACACAACCTCTGATCCAGTATGAAGAGCATGTGTACCTTCCTTTATAAGCCTTATCCTTTGATATCCACTGAGCGCACAGTCTCTGATCCAGTATGCAGAGCATGTGTACCTACCTTTATAAGCCTTATCCTTTGATATCCTCTGAGCGCACAGCCTCTGATCCAGTATGTAGAGCATGTGTACCTACCTTTATAAGCCTTATCCTTTGATATCCTCTGAGCGCACAGCCTCTGATCCAGTATGTAGAGCATGTGTACCTACCTTTATAAGCCTTATCCTTTGATATCCTCTGAGCGCACAGTCTCTGATTCAGTATGTAGAGCATGTGTACCTACCTTTATAAGCCTTATCCTTTGATATCCTCTGAGCGCACAACCTCTGATCCAGTATGAAGAGCATGTGTACCTTCCTTTATAAGCCTTATCCTTTGATATCCTCTGAGCGTACAGTCTCTGATCCAGTATGTAGAGCATGTGTTTCTACCTTTATAAGCCTTATCCTTTGATATCCTCTGAGCACACAGTCTCTGATCCAGTATGTAGAGCATGTGTTTCTACCTTTATAAGCCTTATCCTTTGATATCCTCTGAGCACACAGTCTCTGATCCAGTATGTAGAGCATGTGTACCTACCTTTATAAGCCTTATCCTTTGATATCCTCTGAGCGTACAGTCTCTGATCCAGTATGTAGAGCATGTGTTTCTACCTTTATAAGCCTTATCCTTTGATATCCTCTGAGCACACAGCCTCTGATCCAGTATGTAGAGCATCTCGCCTCCTAGATTGAGGAACAACAGCGGGATCGTGTGAACACTGGCCATGTTGATGTTGCTAATGCTGTCCTGTCTACGTTACTCTCTTGGCACGCGGCAACATACAGAACAACTAAATTATTGATTTTCAGGTGGTAGGGAAATTTTGTGGAACAATCGATCTGCTCCAGACTATTATAGTAACTGCTTGCATGTTTTTATGAATGAATGGTGTGATAGATTGTCGCGTATTAGTATAATATTAGTTTGTGTTCATCATTATTGTTATATATAAGTATAATATAATATTATGTATAATCATATTCTCATTATAGTGGTTTTAAGTTATTAATTCAGCTGTATGGATAATGTATGGAGATATAGCAACCCTAATAAAAGTTTGCCCCGACTGGGAATCGAACCCAGATCTTCCGGTTCTACGTAATGTACGTAACGGTGCCACCGGGGCGACGGAAACAAACCTCTATTACACTACTATTTATTTTTGTGATAGTTGATGGTTGATACGTAATGGAACGCACAATGGACTGCATCTAGAAAACCGCTGTGTGACGCATTGATAAGCGAGCAGGTGGTCCACGAGGTTCGAACGAATATTCCGCATATTCCGCTTAGACCATGTCTAAAATATTCCGGCGCATGCACCGCCTTCCAAATAAGTGAAAAATAGCGCACTTTATAGCAACAGTTTTTATTTTCAAAAAGCTTCGTCTTCGACATTTCTTGGTGATTTTTATATCGTTTTACAATGGGCACTGACTGCGCACTGGTATGTCTATTGCTGTGTATTGTTGTTCTAAGGCGCACTCAGTGCGGTCCAGTGCAGCCATTGGAAAACGTCAAAAGTTTCTGTAGTATAAATACACTTATTGACAGCAATATAAATGATATTTCCACCTCTAATATTTATCGGATCGCGTTAAAATTATAATATTCGGGACGGGAAGGAAATGTACTGTTATATTATATAAGACGACGTGTATTCACATAATGCGCATGGTGGCCATGCTGGATGATTGATGATTGATTAATGGGGCTTAACGTCTCATATTTTTGCAACAATGGCTAATCGAGACGATGAGCGGGTGATAATGAAGATGAGAAAGAAGAAGATGAAGAATAAAGCCACATCCGAATCAGATCCATTGTATGTCGCGTGGGTCGTCATACGGGAGTCCAGCAAGGGAGGGCAGGGCCAAGAGTGGGAGGAGAAATATTCAGTGGGACAGTGGGGGGGGGGGGGGGGGGGACAGGGTCTCCTTCCGTCGCCTCTTACGACTAGCAGAGTCACTCTGGGCCTATTCTTCCCCGGGCCCAGACGGGCAATGTGGCCATACTGGAGGCTCTAATAGCATGTGATTGGTAGTGGTAGTTGTACTGGTAGTTCATTATAATATTGTTACAAATAACATATTTCAGATAACGTTTGGTGCAAATTCTCTAACTTTGGTTTGCTATTATTACTTGAAAGCAACATAAATAAGAAAATAACCTCGTATGTCTCGATTACTCTTTTTATCGTTTACAATGACATATAATAATCATTTTCGTAAACTATCGGGATATATAGGTGCTAAAATTCTCATATTTTGTGGTAAGCATATTGACAGCTCTCATATCATCTCTCTCTCCATTATGGCCGTTGTGACGTCACGTTGTTACATATTGACAGCTCTCATATCAACACACAATCTCTCTCTCCATTATGGCCGTTGTGACGTCACGTTGTTGCATATTGACAGCTCTCATATCAACACACAATCTCTCTCCATTATGGCCGTTGTGACGTCACGTTGTTGCATATTGACAGCTCTCATATCAACACACAATCTCTCTCTCCATTATGGCCGTTGTGACGTCACGTTGTTGCATATTGACAGCTCTCATATCAACACACAATCTCTCTCCATTATGGCCGTTGTGACGTCACGTTGTTGCATATTGACAGCTCTCATATCAACACACAATCTCTCTTCATTATGGCCGTTGTGACGTCACGTTGTTGCATATTGACAGCTCTCATATCAACACACAATCTCTCTCTCCATTATGGCCGTTGTGACGTCACGTTGTTACATATTGACAGCTCTCATATCAACACACAATCTCTCTCTCCATTATGGCCGTTGTGACGTCACGTTGTTGCATATTGACAGCTCTCATATCAACACACAATCTCTCTCTCCATTATGGCCGTTGTGACGTCACGTTGTTGCATATTGACAGCTCTCATATCAACACACAATCTCTCTCCATTATGGCCGTTGTGACGTCACGTTGTTGCATATTGACAGCTCTCATATCAACACACAATCTCTCTCTCCATTATGGCCGTTGTGACGTCACGTTGTTACATATTGACAGCTCTCATATCAACACACAATCTCTCTCTCCATTATGGCCGTTGTGACGTCACGTTGTTGCATATTGACAGCTCTCATATCAACACACAATCTCTCTCCATTATGGCCGTTGTGACGTCACGTTGTTGCATATTGACAGCTCTCATATCAACACACAATCTCTCTCCATTATGGCCGTTGTGACGTCACGTTGTTGCATATTGACAGCTCTCATATCAACACACAATCTCTCTCTCCATTATGGCCGTTGTGACGTCACGTTGTTGCATATTGACAGCTCTCATATCAACACACAATCTCTCTCCATTATGGCCGTTGTGACGTCACGTTGTAACATATTGACAGCTCTCATATCAACACACAATCTCTCTCTCCATTATGGCCGTTGTGACGTCACGTTGTTACATATTGACAGCTCTCATATCATCTCTCTCTCCATTATGGCCGTTGTGACGTCACGTTGTTGCATATTGACAGCTCTCATATCATCTCTCTCTCCATTATGGCCGTTGTGACGTCACGTTGTTGCATATTGACAGCTCTCATATCAACACACAATCTCTCTCCATTATGGCCGTTGTGACGTCACGTTGTTGCATATTGACAGATCTCATATCAACACACAATCTCTCTCTCCATTATGGCCGTTGTGACGTCACGTTGTTGCATATTGACAGCTCTCATATCAACACACAATCTCTCTCTCCATTATGGCCGTTGTGACGTCACGTTGTTACATATTGACAGCTCTCATATCAACACACAATCTCTCTCCATTATGGCCGTTGTGACGTCACGTTGTTGCATATTGACAGCTCTCATATCAACACACAATCTCTCTCTCCATTATGGCCGTTGTGACGTCACGTTGTTGCATATTGACAGCTCTCATATCAACACACAATCTCTCTCCATTATGGCCGTTGTGACGTCACGTTGTTGCATATTGACAGCTCTCATATCAACACACAATCTCTCTCTCCATTATGGCCGTTGTGACGTCACGTTGTAACATATTGACAGCTCTCATATCAACACACAATCTCTCTCCATTATGGCCGTTGTGACGTCACGTTGTTGCATATTGACAGCTCTCATATCAACACACAATCTCTCTCTCCATTATGGCCGTTGTGACGTCACGTTGTTACATATTGACAGCTCTCATATCAACACACAATCTCTCTCTCCATTATGGCCGTTGTGACGTCACGTTGTTACATATTGACAGCTCTCATATCAACACACAATCTCTCTCCATTATGGCCGTTGTGACGTCACGTTGTTACATATTGACAGCTCTCATATCAACACACAATCTCTCTCTCCATTATGGCCGTTGTGACGTCACGTTGTTACATATTGACAGCTCTCATATCAACACACAATCTCTCTCCATTATGGCCGTTGTGACGTCACGTTGTTGCATATTGACAGCTCTCATATCAACACACAATCTCTCTCTCCATTATGGCCGTTGTGACGTCACGTTGTTACATATTGACAGCTCTCATATCAACACACAATCTCTCTCCATTATGGCCGTTGTGACGTCAAGTTGTTACATATTGACAGCTCTCATATCAACACACAATCTCTCTCTCCATTATGGCCGTTGTGACGTCACGTTGTTGCATATTGACAGCTCTCATATCAACACACCTTCTCTCTCCATTATGGCCGTTGTGACGTCACGTTGTTACATATTGACAGCTCTCATATCAACACACAATCTCTCTCTCCATTATGGCCGTTGTGACGTCACGTTGTTACATATTGACAGCTCTCATATCAACACACAATCTCTCTCCATTATGGCCGTTGTGACGTCAAGTTGTTGCATATTGACAGCTCTCATATCATCTCTCTCTCCATTATGGCCGTTGTGACGTCACGTTGTTGCATATTGACAGCTCTCATATCAACACACAATCTCTCTCCATTATGGCCGTTGTGACGTCACGTTGTTACATATTGACAGCTCTCATATCAACACACAATCTCTCTCTCCATTATGGCCGTTGTGACGTCACGTTGTTACATATTGACAGCTCTCATATCAACACACAATCTCTCTCTCCATTATGGCCGTTGTGACGTCACGTTGTTGCATATTGACAGCTCTCATATCAACACACAATCTCTCTCCATTATGGCCGTTGTGACGTCACGTTGTTACATATTGACAGCTCTCATATCAACACACAATCTCTCTCCATTATGGCCGTTGTGACGTCACGTTGTTACATATTGACAGCTCTCATATCAACACACAATCTCTCTCTCCATTATGGCCGTTGTGACGTCACGTTGTTGCATATTGACAGCTCTCATATCAACACACAATCTCTCTCCATTATGGCCGTTGTGACGTCACGTTGTTGCATATTGACAGCTCTCATATCAACACACAATCTCTCTCCATTATGGCCGTTGTGACGTCACGTTGTTGCATATTGACAGCTCTCATATCAACACACAATCTCTCTCTCCATTATGGCCGTTGTGACGTCACGTTGTTGCATATTGACAGCTCTCATATCAACACACAATCTCTCTCCATTATGGCCGTTGTGACGTCACGTTGTTGCATATTGACAGCTCTCATATCAACACACAATCTCTCTCTCCATTATGGCCGTTGTGACGTCACGTTGTTGCATATTGACAGCTCTCATATCAACACACAATCTCTCTCTCCATTATGGCCGTTGTGACGTCACGTTGTTACATATTGACAGCTCTCATATCAACACACAATCTCTCTCTCCATTATGGCCGTTGTGACGTCACGTTGTTGCATATTGACAGCTCTCATATCAACACACAATCTCTCTCTCCATTATGGCCGTTGTGACGTCACGTTGTTGCATATTGACAGCTCTCATATCAACACACAATCTCTCTCTCCATTATGGCCGTTGTGACGTCACGTTGTTGCATATTGACAGCTCTCATATCATCTCTCTCTCCATTATGGCCGTTGTGACGTCACGTTGTTGCATATTGACAGCTCTCATATCATCTCTCTCTCCATTATGGCCGTTGTGACGTCACGTTGTTACATATTGACAGCTCTCATATCAACACACAATCTCTTTCTCCATTATGGCCGTTGTGACGTCACGTTGTTGCATATTGACAGCTCTCATATCATCTCTCTCTCCATTATGGCCGTTGTGACGTCACGTTGTTGCATATTGACAGCTCTCATATCATCTCTCTCTCCATTATGGCCGTTGTGACGTCACGTTGTTACATATTGACAGCTCTCATATCAACACACAATCTCTCTCTCCATTATGGCCGTTGTGACGTCACGTTGTTACATATTGACAGCTCTCATATCAACACACAATCTCTCTCTCCATTATGGCCGTTGTGACGTCACGTTGTTGCATATTGACAGCTCTCATATCAACACACAATCTCTCTCTCCATTATGGCCGTTGTGACGTCACGTTGTTACATATTGACAGCTCTCATATCAACACACAATCTCTCTCTCCATTATGGCCGTTGTGACGTCACGTTGTTACATATTGACAGCTCTCATATCAACACACAATCTCTCTCTCCATTATGGCCGTTGTGACGTCACGTTGTTGCATATTGACAGCTCTCATATCATCTCTTTCTCCATTATGGCCGTTGTGACGTCACGTTGTTGCATATTGACAGCTCTCATATCATCTCTCTCTCCATTATGGCCGTTGTGACGTCACGTTGTTACATATTGACAGCTCTCATATCAACACACAATCTCTCTCTCCATTATGGCCGTTGTGACGTCACGTTGTTGCATATTGACAGCTCTCATATCAACACACAATCTCTCTCTTCATTATGGCCGTTGTGACGTCACGTTGTTGCATATTGACAGCTCTCATATCAACACACAATCTCTCTCTCCATTATGGCCGTTGTGACGTCACGTTGTTACATATTGACAGCTCTCATATCATCTCTCTCTCCATTATGGCCGTTGTGACGTCACGTTGTTGCATATTGACAGCTCTCATATCATCTCTCTCTCCATTATGGCCGTTGTGACGTCACGTTGTTGCATATTGACAGCTCTCATATCAACACACAATCTCTCTCCATTATGGCCGTTGTGACGTCACGTTGTTGCATATTGACAGCTCTCATATCAACACACAATCTCTCTCTCCATTATGGCCGTTGTGACGTCACGTTGTTGCATATTGACAGCTCTCATATCAACACACAATCTCTCTCTCCATTATGGCCGTTGTGACGTCACGTTGTTACATATTGACAGCTCTCATATCAACACACAATCTCTCTCTCCATTATGGCCGTTGTGACGTCACGTTGTTACATATTGACAGCTCTCATATCAACACACAATCTCTCTCTCCATTATGGCCGTTGTGACGTCACGTTGTTGCATATTGACAGCTCTCATATCAACACACAATCTCTCTCTCCATTATGGCCGTTGTGACGTCACGTTGTTGCATATTGACAGCTCTCATATCAACACACAATCTCTCTCTCCATTATGGCCGTTGTGACGTCACGTTGTTACATATTGACAGCTCTCATATCAACACACAATCTCTCTCTCCATTATGGCCGTTGTGACGTCACGTTGTTGCATATTGACAGCTCTCATATCAACACACAATCTCTCTCTCCATTATGGCCGTTGTGACGTCACGTTGTTGCATATTGACAGCTCTCATATCAACACACAATCTCTCTCTCCATTATGGCCGTTGTGACGTCACGTTGTTGCATATTGACAGCTCTCATATCAACACACAATCTCTCTCTCCATTATGGCCGTTGTGACGTCACGTTGTTACATATTGACAGCTCTCATATCAACACACAATCTCTCTCCATTATGGCCGTTGTTACGTCACGTTGTTGCATATTGACAGCTCTCATATCAACACACAATCTCTCTCTCCATTATGGCCGTTGTGACGTCACGTTGTTGCATATTGACAGCTCTCATATCAACACACAATCTCTCTCCATTATGGCCGTTGTGAAGTCACGTTGTTGCATATTGACAGCTCTCATATCAACACACAATCTCTCTTCATTATGGCCGTTGTGACGTCACGTTGTTACATATTGACAGCTCTCATATCAACACACAATCTCTCTCCATTATGGCCGTTGTGACGTCACGTTGTTACATATTGACAGCTCTCATATCATCTCTCTCTCCATTATGGCCGTTGTGACGTCACGTTGTTGCATATTGACAGCTCTCATATCAACACACAATCTCTCTCTCCATTATGGCCGTTGTGACGTCACGTTGTTGCATATTGACAGCTCTCATATCAACACACAATCTCTCTCTCCATTATGGCCGTTGTGACGTCACGTTGTTGCATATTGACAGCTCTCATATCAACACACAATCTCTCTCTCCATTATGGCCGTTGTGACGTCACGTTGTTACATATTGACAGCTCTTATATCAACACACAATCTCTCTCTCCATTATGGCCGTTGTGACGTCACGTTGTTGCATATTGACAGCTCTCATATCAACACACAATCTCTCTCTCCATTATGGCCGTTGTGACGTCACGTTGTTGCATATTGACAGCTCTCATATCAACACACAATCTCTCTCTCCATTATGGCCGTTGTGACGTCACGTTGTTACATATTGACAGCTCTCATATCAACACACAATCTCTCTCCATTATGGCCGTTGTGACGTCACGTTGTTACATATTGACAGCTCTCATATCATCTCTCTCTCCATTATGGCCGTTGTGACGTCACGTTGTTGCATATTGACAGCTCTCATATCAACACACAATCTCTCTCTCCATTATGGCCGTTGTGACGTCACGTTGTTGCATATTGACAGCTCTCATATCAACACACAATCTCTCTCTCCATTATGGCCGTTGTGACGTCACGTTGTTACATATTGACAGCTCTCATATCAACACACAATCTCTCTCCATTATGGCCGTTGTTACGTCACGTTGTTACATATTGACAGCTCTCATATCATCTCTCTCTCCATTATGGCCGTTGTGACGTCACGTTGTTGCATATTGACAGCTCTCATATCAACACACAATCTCTCTCCATTATGGCCGTTGTGACGTCACGTTGTTGCATATTGACAGCTCTCATATCAACACACAATCTCTCTCTCCATTAAGGCCGTTGTGACGTCACGTTGTTGCATATTGACAGCTCTCAAATCAACACACAATCTCTCTCCATTATGGCCGTTGTGACGTCACGTTGTTACATATTGACAGCTCTCATATCAACACACAATCTCTCTCCATTATGGCCGTTGTGACGTCACGTTGTTACATATTGACAGCTCTCATATCAACACACAATCTCTCTCTCCATTATGGCCGTTGTGACGTCACGTTGTTGCATATTGACAGCTCTCATATCAACACACAATCTCTCTCCATTATGGCCGTTGTGACGTCACGTTGTTACATATTGACAGCTCTCATATCAACACACAATCTCTCTCCATTATGGCCGTCGTGACGTCACGTTGTTACATATTGACAGCTCTCATATCAACACACAATCTCTCTCTCCATTATGGCCGTTGTGACGTCACGTTGTTGCATATTGACAGCTCTCATATCAACACACAATCTCTCTCTCCATTATGGCCGTTGTGACGTCACGTTGTTGCATATTGACAGCTCTCATATCAACACACAATCTCTCTCCATTATGGCCGTTGTGACGTCACGTTGTTACATATTGACAGCTCTCATATCAACACACAATCTCTCTCCATTATGGCCGTTGTGACGTCACGTTGTTACATATTGACAGCTCTCATATCAACACACAATCTCTCTCCATTATGGCCGTTGTGACGTCACGTTGTTACATATTGACAGCTCTCATATCAACACACAATCTCTCTCCATTATGGCCGTTGTGACGTCACGTTGTTACATATTGACAGCTCTCATATCAACACACAATCTCTCTCCATTATGGCCGTTGTGACTTCACGTTGTTACATATTGACAGCTCTCATATCAACACACAATCTCTCTCTCCATTATGGCCGTTGTGACGTCACGTTGTTACATATTGACAGCTCTCATATCAACACACAATCTCTCTCCATTATGGCCGTTGTGACGTCACGTTGTTACATATTGACAGCTCTCATATCAACACACAATCTCTCTCTCCATTATGGCCGTTGTGACGTCACGTTGTTGCATATTGACAGCTCTCATATCAACACACAATCTCTCTCTCCATTATGGCCGTTGTGACGTCACGTTGTTACATATTGACAGCTCTCATATCAACACACAATCTCTCTCCATTATGGCCGTTGTGACGTCACGTTGTTGCATATTGACAGCTCTCATATCAACACACAATCTCTCTCCATTATGGCCGTTGTGACGTCACGTTGTTACATATTGACAGCTCTCATATCAACACACAATCTCTCTCCATTATGGCCGTTGTGACGTCACGTTGTTGCATATTGACAGCTCTCATATCAACACACAATCTCTCTCTCCATTATGGCCGTTGTGACGTCACGTTGTTACATATTGACAGCTCTCATATCAACACACAATCTCTCTCCATTATGGCCGTTGTGACGTCACGTTGTTGCATATTGACAGCTCTCATATCAACACACAATCTCTCTCTCCATTATGGCCGTTGTGACGTCACGTTGTTGCATATTGACAGCTCTCATATCAACACACAATCTCTCTCTCCATTATGGCCGTTGTGACGTCACGTTGTTACATATTGACAGCTCTCATATCAACACACAATCTCTCTCTCCATTATGGCCGTTGTGACGTCACGTTGTTGCATATTGACAGCTCTCATATCAACACACAATCTCTCTCTCCATTATGGCCGTTGTGACGTCACGTTGTTGCATATTGACAGCTCTCATATCAACACACAATCTCTCTCTCCATTATGGCCGTTGTGACGTCACGTTGTTGCATATTGACAGCTCTCATATCAACACACAATCTCTCTCCATTATGGCCGTTGTGACGTCACGTTGTTGCATATTGACAGCTCTCATATCAACACACAATCTCTCTCTCCATTATGGCCGTTGTGACGTCACGTTGTTGCATATTGACAGCTCTCATATCAACACACAATCTCTCTCTCCATTATGGCCGTTGTGACGTCACGTTGTTACATATTGACAGCTCTCATATCAACACACAATCTCTCTCTCCATTATGGCCGTTGTGACGTCACGTTGTTGCATATTGACAGCTCTCATATCAACACACAATCTCTCTCTCCATTATGGCCGTCGTGACGTCACGTTGTTACATATTGACAGCTCTCATATCAACACACAATCTCTCTCTCCATTATGGCCGTTGTGACGTCACGTTGTTGCATATTGACAGCTCTCATATCAACACACAATCTCTCTCTCCATTATGGCCGTTGTGACGTCACGTTGTTACATATTGACAGCTCTCATATCAACACACAATCTCTCTCTCCATTATGGCCGTTGTGACGTCACGTTGTTGCATATTGACAGCTCTCATCTCAACACACAATCTCTCTCCATTATGGCCGTTGTGACGTCACGTTGTTACATATTGACAGCTCTCATATCAACACACAATCTCTCTCCATTATGGCCGTTGTGACGTCACGTTGTTGCATATTGACAGCTCTCATATCAACACACAATCTCTCTCCATTATGGCCGTTGTGACGTCACGTTGTTACATATTGACAGCTCTCATATCATCTCTCTCTCCATTATGGCCGTTGTGACGTCACGTTGTTGCATATTGACAGCTCTCATATCAACACACAATCTCTCTCCATTATGGCCGTTGTGACGTCACGTTGTTGCATATTGACAGCTCTCATATCAACACACAATCTCTCTCTCCATTATGGCCGTTGTGACGTCACGTTGTTGCATATTGACAGCTCTCATATCAACACACAATCTCTCTCCATTATGGCCGTTGTGACGTCACGTTGTTGCATATTGACAGCTCTCATATCAACACACAATCTCTCTCCATTATGGCCGTTGTGACGTCACGTTGTTACATATTGACAGCTCTCATATCAACACACAATCTCTCTCTCCATTATGGCCGTTGTGACGTCACGTTGTTACATATTGACAGCTCTCATATCAACACACAATCTCTCTCTCCATTATGGCCGTTGTGACGTCACGTTGTTACATATTGACAGCTCTCATATCAACACACAATCTCTCTCTCCATTATGGCCGTTGTGACGTCACGTTGTTGCATATTGACAGCTCTCATATCAACACACAATCTCTCTCTCCATTATGGCCGTTGTGACGTCACGTTGTTACATATTGACAGCTCTCATATCAACACACAATCTCTCTCTCCATTATGGCCGTTGTGACGTCACGTTGTTACATATTGACAGCTCTCATATCAACACACAATCTCTCTCTCCATTATGGCCGTTGTGACGTCACGTTGTTACATATTGACAGCTCTCATATCAACACACAATCTCTCTCCATTATGGCCGTTGTGACGTCACGTTGTTGCATATTGACAGCTCTCATATCAACACACAATCTCTCTCCATTATGGCCGTTGTGACGTCACGTTGTTGCATATTGACAGCTCTCATATCAACACACAATCTCTCTCCATTATGGCCGTTGTGACGTCACGTTTTTGCATATTGACAGCTCTCATATCAACACACAATCTCTCTCTCCATTATGGCCGTTGTGACGTCACGTTGTTGCATATTGACAGCTCTCATATCAACACACAATCTCTCTCTCCATTATGGCCGTTGTGACGTCACGTTGTTGCATATTGACAGCTCTCATATCAACACACAATCTCTCTCCATTATGGCCGTTGTGACGTCACGTTGTTGCATATTGACAGCTCTCATATCATCTCTCTCTCCATTATGGCCGTTGTGACGTCACGTTGTTGCATATTGACAGCTCTCATATCAACACACAATCTCTCTCCATTATGGCCGTTGTGACGTCACGTTGTTGCATATTGACAGCTCTCATATCATCTCTCTCTCCATTATGGCCGTTGTGACGTCACGTTGTTGCATATTGACAGCTCTCATATCATCTCTCTCTCCATTATGGCCGTTGTGACGTCACGTTGTTGCATATTGACAGCTCTCATATCATCTCTCTCTCCATTATGGCCGTTGTGACGTCACGTTGTTGCATATTGACAGCTCTCATATCATCTCTCTCTCCATTATGGCCGTTGTGACGTCACGTTGTTGCATATTGACAGCTCTCATATCAACACACAATCTCTCTCCATTATGGCCGTTGTGACGTCACGTTGTTGCATATTGACAGCTCTCATATCATCTCTCTCTCTATTATGGCCGTTGTGACGTCACGTTGTTGCATATTGACAGCTCTCATATCAACACACAATCTCTCTCCATTATGGCCGTTGTGACGTCACGTTGTTGCATATTGACAGCTCTCATATCAACACACAATCTCTCTCCATTATGGCCGTTGTGACGTCACGTTGTTGCATATTGACAGCTCTCATATCATCTCTCTCTCCATTATGGCCGTTGTGACGTCACGTTGTTGCATATTGACAGCTCTCATATCATCTCTCTCTCCATTATGGCCGTTGTGACGTCACGTTGTTGCATATTGACAGCTCTCATATCATCTCTCTCTCCATTATGGCCGTTGTGACGTCACGTTGTTACATATTGACAGCTCTCATATCAACACACAATCTCTCTCCATTATGGCCGTTGTTACGTCACGTTGTTACATATTGACAGCTCTCATATCATCTCTCTCTCCATTATGGCCGTTGTGACGTCACGTTGTTGCATATTGACAGCTCTCATATCAACACACAATCTCTCTCCATTATGGCCGTTGTGACGTCACGTTGTTGCATATTGACAGCTCTCATATCAACACACAATCTCTCTCTCCATTAAGGCCGTTGTGACGTCACGTTGTTGCATATTGACAGCTCTCAAATCAACACACAATCTCTCTCCATTATGGCCGTTGTGACGTCACGTTGTTACATATTGACAGCTCTCATATCAACACACAATCTCTCTCCATTATGGCCGTTGTGACGTCACGTTGTTACATATTGACAGCTCTCATATCAACACACAATCTCTCTCTCCATTATGGCCGTTGTGACGTCACGTTGTTGCATATTGACAGCTCTCATATCAACACACAATCTCTCTCCATTATGGCCGTTGTGACGTCACGTTGTTACATATTGACAGCTCTCATATCAACACACAATCTCTCTCCATTATGGCCGTCGTGACGTCACGTTGTTACATATTGACAGCTCTCATATCAACACACAATCTCTCTCTCCATTATGGCCGTTGTGACGTCACGTTGTTGCATATTGACAGCTCTCATATCAACACACAATCTCTCTCTCCATTATGGCCGTTGTGACGTCACGTTGTTGCATATTGACAGCTCTCATATCAACACACAATCTCTCTCCATTATGGCCGTTGTGACGTCACGTTGTTACATATTGACAGCTCTCATATCAACACACAATCTCTCTCCATTATGGCCGTTGTGACGTCACGTTGTTACATATTGACAGCTCTCATATCAACACACAATCTCTCTCCATTATGGCCGTTGTGACGTCACGTTGTTACATATTGACAGCTCTCATATCAACACACAATCTCTCTCCATTATGGCCGTTGTGACGTCACGTTGTTACATATTGACAGCTCTCATATCAACACACAATCTCTCTCCATTATGGCCGTTGTGACTTCACGTTGTTACATATTGACAGCTCTCATATCAACACACAATCTCTCTCTCCATTATGGCCGTTGTGACGTCACGTTGTTACATATTGACAGCTCTCATATCAACACACAATCTCTCTCCATTATGGCCGTTGTGACGTCACGTTGTTACATATTGACAGCTCTCATATCAACACACAATCTCTCTCCATTATGGCCGTTGTGACGTCACGTTGTTGCATATTGACAGCTCTCATATCAAC
Source organism: Isoperla grammatica (assembly GCA_945910005.1). Taxonomy (NCBI): domain Eukaryota; kingdom Metazoa; phylum Arthropoda; class Insecta; order Plecoptera; family Perlodidae; genus Isoperla; species Isoperla grammatica. The sequence continues at coordinate 73,813,405 of OX246737.1, read as the reverse complement.
ACACAATCTCTCTCCATTATGGCCGTTGTGACGTCACGTTGTTACATATTGACAGCTCTCATATCAACACACAATCTCTCTCCATTATGGCCGTTGTGACGTCACGTTGTTGCATATTGACAGCTCTCATATCAACACACAATCTCTCTCTCCATTATGGCCGTTGTGACGTCACGTTGTTACATATTGACAGCTCTCATATCAACACACAATCTCTCTCCATTATGGCCGTTGTGACGTCACGTTGTTGCATATTGACAGCTCTCATATCAACACACAATCTCTCTCTCCATTATGGCCGTTGTGACGTCACGTTGTTGCATATTGACAGCTCTCATATCAACACACAATCTCTCTCTCCATTATGGCCGTTGTGACGTCACGTTGTTACATATTGACAGCTCTCATATCAACACACAATCTCTCTCTCCATTATGGCCGTTGTGACGTCACGTTGTTGCATATTGACAGCTCTCATATCAACACACAATCTCTCTCTCCATTATGGCCGTTGTGACGTCACGTTGTTGCATATTGACAGCTCTCATATCAACACACAATCTCTCTCTCCATTATGGCCGTTGTGACGTCACGTTGTTACATATTGACAGCTCTCATATCAACACACAATCTCTCTCTCCATTATGGCCGTTGTGACGTCACGTTGTTGCATATTGACAGCTCTCATATCAACACACAATCTCTCTCTCCATTATGGCCGTTGTGACGTCACGTTGTTACATATTGACAGCTCTCATATCAACACACAATCTCTCTCTCCATTATGGCCGTTGTGACGTCACGTTGTTGCATATTGACAGCTCTCATCTCAACACACAATCTCTCTCCATTATGGCCGTTGTGACGTCACGTTGTTACATATTGACAGCTCTCATATCAACACACAATCTCTCTCCATTATGGCCGTTGTGACGTCACGTTGTTGCATATTGACAGCTCTCATATCAACACACAATCTCTCTCCATTATGGCCGTTGTGACGTCACGTTGTTACATATTGACAGCTCTCATATCATCTCTCTCTCCATTATGGCCGTTGTGACGTCACGTTGTTGCATATTGACAGCTCTCATATCAACACACAATCTCTCTCCATTATGGCCGTTGTGACGTCACGTTGTTGCATATTGACAGCTCTCATATCAACACACAATCTCTCTCTCCATTATGGCCGTTGTGACGTCACGTTGTTGCATATTGACAGCTCTCATATCAACACACAATCTCTCTCCATTATGGCCGTTGTGACGTCACGTTGTTGCATATTGACAGCTCTCATATCAACACACAATCTCTCTCCATTATGGCCGTTGTGACGTCACGTTGTTACATATTGACAGCTCTCATATCAACACACAATCTCTCTCTCCATTATGGCCGTTGTGACGTCACGTTGTTACATATTGACAGCTCTCATATCAACACACAATCTCTCTCTCCATTATGGCCGTTGTGACGTCACGTTGTTACATATTGACAGCTCTCATATCAACACACAATCTCTCTCTCCATTATGGCCGTTGTGACGTCACGTTGTTGCATATTGACAGCTCTCATATCAACACACAATCTCTCTCTCCATTATGGCCGTTGTGACGTCACGTTGTTACATATTGACAGCTCTCATATCAACACACAATCTCTCTCTCCATTATGGCCGTTGTGACGTCACGTTGTTACATATTGACAGCTCTCATATCAACACACAATCTCTCTCTCCATTATGGCCGTTGTGACGTCACGTTGTTACATATTGACAGCTCTCATATCAACACACAATCTCTCTCCATTATGGCCGTTGTGACGTCACGTTGTTGCATATTGACAGCTCTCATATCAACACACAATCTCTCTCCATTATGGCCGTTGTGACGTCACGTTGTTGCATATTGACAGCTCTCATATCAACACACAATCTCTCTCCATTATGGCCGTTGTGACGTCACGTTTTTGCATATTGACAGCTCTCATATCAACACACAATCTCTCTCTCCATTATGGCCGTTGTGACGTCACGTTGTTGCATATTGACAGCTCTCATATCAACACACAATCTCTCTCTCCATTATGGCCGTTGTGACGTCACGTTGTTGCATATTGACAGCTCTCATATCAACACACAATCTCTCTCCATTATGGCCGTTGTGACGTCACGTTGTTGCATATTGACAGCTCTCATATCATCTCTCTCTCCATTATGGCCGTTGTGACGTCACGTTGTTGCATATTGACAGCTCTCATATCAACACACAATCTCTCTCCATTATGGCCGTTGTGACGTCACGTTGTTGCATATTGACAGCTCTCATATCATCTCTCTCTCCATTATGGCCGTTGTGACGTCACGTTGTTGCATATTGACAGCTCTCATATCATCTCTCTCTCCATTATGGCCGTTGTGACGTCACGTTGTTGCATATTGACAGCTCTCATATCATCTCTCTCTCCATTATGGCCGTTGTGACGTCACGTTGTTGCATATTGACAGCTCTCATATCATCTCTCTCTCCATTATGGCCGTTGTGACGTCACGTTGTTGCATATTGACAGCTCTCATATCAACACACAATCTCTCTCCATTATGGCCGTTGTGACGTCACGTTGTTGCATATTGACAGCTCTCATATCATCTCTCTCTCCATTATGGCCGTTGTGACGTCACGTTGTTGCATATTGACAGCTCTCATATCAACACACAATCTCTCTCCATTATGGCCGTTGTGACGTCACGTTGTTGCATATTGACAGCTCTCATATCAACACACAATCTCTCTTCATTATGGCCGTTGTGACGTCACGTTGTTGCATATTGACAGCTCTCATATCAACACACAATCTCTCTCCATTATGGCCGTTGTGACGTCACGTTGTTGCATATTGACAGCTCTCATATCAACACACAATCTCTCTCCATTATGGCCGTTGTGACGTCACGTTGTTGCATATTGACAGCTCTCATATCAACACACAATCTCTCTCCATTATGGCCGTTGTGACGTCACGTTGTTGCATATTGACAGCTCTCATATCAACACACAATCTCTCTCTCCATTATGGCCGTTGTGACGTCACGTTGTTGCATATTGACAGCTCTCATATCAACACACAATCTCTCTCCATTATGGCCGTTGTGACGTCACGTTGTTACATATTGACAGCTCTCATATCAACACACAATCTCTCTCCATTATGGCCGTTGTGACGTCACGTTGTTGCATATTGACAGCTCTCATATCAACACACAATCTCTCTCTCCATTATGGCCGTTGTGACGTCACGTTGTTGCATATTGACAGCTCTCATATCAACACACAATCTCTCTCCATTATGGCCGTTGTGACGTCACGTTGTTACATATTGACAGCTCTCATATCAACACACAATCTCTCTCCATTATGGCCGTTGTGACGTCACGTTGTTACATATTGACAGCTCTCATATCATCTCTCTCTCCATTATGGCCGTTGTGACGTCACGTTGTTGCATATTGACAGCTCTCATATCAACACACAATCTCTCTCCATTATGGCCGTTGTGACGTCACGTTGTTGCATATTGACAGCTCTCATATCAACACACAATCTCTCTCCATTATGGCCGTTGTGACGTCACGTTGTTACATATTGACAGCTCTCATATCAACACACAATCTCTCTCTCCATTATGGCCGTTGTGACGTCACGTTGTTGCATATTGACAGCTCTCATATCAACACACAATCTCTCTCTCCATTATGGCCGTTGTGACGTCACGTTGTTACATATTGACAGCTCTCATATCAACACACAATCTCTCTCTCCATTATGGCCGTTGTGACGTCACGTTGTTGCATATTGACAGCTCTCATATCAACACACAATCTCTCTCTCCATTATGGCCGTTGTGACGTCACAATGTTGCATATTGACAGCTCTCATATCAACACACAATCTCTCTCTCCATTATGGCCGTTGTGACGTCACGTTGTTGCATATTGACAGCTCTCATATCATCTCTCTCTCCATTATGGCCGTTGTGACGTCACGTTGTTGCATATTGACAGCTCTCATATCAAAACACAATCTCTCTCTCCATTATGGCCGTTGTGACGTCACGTTGTTGCATATTGACAGCTCTCATATCAACACACAATCTCTCTCCATTATGGCCGTTGTGACGTCACGTTGTTGCATATTGACAGCTCTCATATCAACACACAATCTCTCTCCATTATGGCCGTTGTGACGTCACGTTGTTGCATATTGACAGCTCTCATATCAACACACAATCTCTCTCTCCATTATGGCCGTTGTGACGTCACGTTGTTGCATATTGACAGCTCTCATATCAACACACAATCTCTCTCCATTATGGCCGTTGTGACGTCACGTTGTTGCATATTGACAGCTCTCATATCATCTCTCTCTCCATTATGGCCGTTGTGACGTCACGTTGTTGCATATTGACAGCTCTCATATCAACACACAATCTCTCTCCATTATGGCCGTTGTGACGTCACGTTGTTGCATATTGACAGCTCTCATATCATCTCTCTCTCCATTATGGCCGTTGTGACGTCACGTTGTTGCATATTGACAGCTCTCATCTCAACACACAATCTCTCTCTCCATTATGGCCGTTGTGACGTCACGTTGTTGCATATTGACAGCTCTCATATCAACACACAATCTCTCTTCATTATGGCCGTTGTGACGTCATGTTGTTGCATATTGACAGCTCTCATATCAAAACACAATCTCTCTCTCCATTATGGCCGTTGTGACGTCACGTTGTTGCATATTGACAGCTCTCATATCAACACACAATCTCTCTCCATTATGGCCGTTGTGACGTCACGTTGTTGCATATTGACAGCTCTCATATCAACACACAATCTCTCTCTCCATTATGGCCGTTGTGACGTCACGTTGTTGCATATTGACAGCTCTCATATCAACACACAATCTCTCTCCATTATGGCCGATGTGACGTCACGTTGTTGCATATTGACAGCTCTCATATCAACACACAATCTCTCTCTCCATTATGGCCGTTGTGACGTCACGTTGTTGCATATTGACAGCTCTCATATCAACACACAATCTCTCTCCATTATGGCCGTTGTGACGTCACGTTGTTGCATATTGACAGCTCTCATATCAACACACAATCTCTCTCCATTATGGCCGTTGTGACGTCACGTTGTTACATATTGACAGCTCTCATATCATCTCTCTCTCCATTATGGCCGTTGTGACGTCACGTTGTTGCATATTGACAGCTCTCATATCAACACACAATCTCTCTCCATTATGGCCGTTGTGACGTCACGTTGTTGCATATTGACAGCTCTCATATCAACACACAATCTCTCTCCATTATGGCCGTTGTGACGTCACGTTGTTGCATATTGACAGCTCTCATATCAACACACAATCTCTCTCCATTATGGCCGTTGTGACGTCACGTTGTTGCATATTGACAGCTCTCATATCAACACACAATCTCTCTCCATTATGGCCGTTGTGACGTCACGTTGTTACATATTGACAGCTCTCATATCAACACACAATCTCTCTCTCCATTATGGCCGTTGTGACGTCACGTTGTTGCATATTGACAGCTCTCATATCAACACACAATCTCTCTCCATTATGGCCGTTGTGACGTCACGTTGTTACATATTGACAGCTCTCATATCAACACACAATCTCTCTCCATTATGGCCGTTGTGACGTCACGTTGTTACATATTGACAGCTCTCATATCAACACACAATCTCTCTCCATTATGGCCGTTGTGACGTCACGTTGTTACATATTGACAGCTCTCATATCAACACACAATCTCTCTCCATTATGGCCGTTGTGACGTCACGTTGTTGCATATTGACAGCTCTCAAATCAACACACAATCTCTCTCTCCATTATGGCCGTTGTGACGTCACGTTGTTACATATTGACAGCTCTCATATCAACACACAATCTCTCTCTCCATTATGGCCGTTGTGACGTCACGTTGTTACATATTGACAGCTCTCATATCAACACACAATCTCTCTCCATTATGGCCGTTGTGACGTCACGTTGTTACATATTGACAGCTCTCATATCAACACACAATCTCTCTCTCCATTATGGCCGTTGTGACGTCACGTTGTTACATATTGACAGCTCTCATATCAACACACAATCTCTCTCTCCATTATGGCCGTTGTGACGTCACGTTGTTACATATTGACAGCTCTCATATCAACACACAATCTCTCTCCATTATGGCCGTTGTGACGTCACGTTGTTACATCTTGACAGCTCTCATATCAACACACAATCTCTCTCTCCATTATGGCCGTTGTGACGTCACGTTGTTGCATATTGACAGCTCTCATACGACACACAATCTCTCTCCATTATGGCCGTTGTGACGTCACGTTGTTACATATTGACAGCTCTCATATCAACACACAATCTCTCTCTCCATTATGGCCGTTGTGACGTCACGTTGTTACATATTGACAGCTCTCATATCAACACACAATCTCTCTCCATTATGGCCGTTGTGACGTCACGTTGTTACATATTGACAGCTCTCATATCAACACACAATCTCTCTCTCCATTATGGCCGTTGTGACGTCACGTTGTTACATATTGACAGCTCTCATATCAACACACAATCTCTCTCCATTATGGCCGTTGTGACGTCACGTTGTTACATATTGACAGCTCTCATATCAACACACAATCTCTCTCTCCATTATGGCCGTTGTGACGTCACGTTGTTACATATTGACAGCTCTCATATCAACACACAATCTCTCTCTCCATTATGGCCGTTGTGACGTCACGTTGTTACATATTGACAGCTCTCATATCAACACACAATCTCTCTCCATTATGGCCGTTGTGACGTCACGTTGTTACATATTGACAGCTCTCATATCAACACACAATCTCTCTCTCCATTATGGCCGTTGTGACGTCACGTTGTTACATATTGACAGCTCTCATATCAACACACAATCTCTCTCTCCATTATGGCCGTTGTGACGTCACGTTGTTACATATTGACAGCTCTCATATCAACACACAATCTCTCTCCATTATGGCCGTTGTGACGTCACGTTGTTACATCTTGACAGCTCTCATATCAACACACAATCTCTCTCTCCATTATGGCCGTTGTGACGTCACGTTGTTGCATATTGACAGCTCTCATACGACACACAATCTCTCTCCATTATGGCCGTTGTGACGTCACGTTGTTACATATTGACAGCTCTCATATCAACACACAATCTCTCTCTCCATTATGGCCGTTGTGACGTCACGTTGTTGCATATTGACAGCTCTCATATCAACACACAATCTCTCTCTCCATTATGGCCGTTGTGACGTCACGTTGTTACATATTGACAGCTCTCATATCATCTCTCTCTCCATTATGGCCGTTGTGACGTCACGTTGTTGCATATTGACAGCTCTTATATCAACACACAATCTCTCTCCATTATGGCCGTTGTGACGTCACGTTGTTGCATATTGACAGCTCTCATATCATCTCTCTCTCCATTATGGCCGTTGTGACGTCACGTTGTTGCATATTGACAGCTCTCATATCAACACACAATCTCTCTTCATTATGGCCGTTGTGACGTCACGTTGTTGCATATTGACAGCTCTCATATCATCTCTCTCTCCATTATGGCCGTTGTGACGTCACGTTGTTGCATATTGACAGCTCTCATATCAACACACAATCTCTCTCCATTATGGCCGTTGTGACGTCACGTTGTTGCATATTGACAGCTCTCATACGACACACAATCTCTCTCCATTATGGCCGTTGTGACGTCACGTTGTTACATATTGACAGCTCTCATATCAACACACAATCTCTCTCCATTATGGCCGTTGTGACGTCACGTTGTTACATATTGACAGCTCTCATATCAACACACAATCTCTCTCTCCATTATGGCCGTTGTGACGTCACGTTGTTACATATTGACAGCTCTCATATCAACACACAATCTCTCTCCATTATGGCCGTTGTGACGTCACGTTGTTGCATATTGACAGCTCTCATATCAACACACAATCTCTCTCCATTATGGCCGTTGTGACGTCACGTTGTTACATATTGACAGCTCTCATATCAACACACAATCTCTCTCTCCATTATAGCCGTTGTGACGTCACGTTGTTACATATTGACAGCTCTCATATCATCTCTCTCTCCATTATGGCCGTTGTGACGTCACGTTGTTGCATATTGACAGCTCTCATATCATCTCTCTCTCCATTATGGCCGTTGTGACGTCACGTTGTTGCATATTGACAGCTCTCATATCAACACACAATCTCTCTCCATTATGGCCGTTGTGACGTCACGTTGTTGCATATTGACAGCTCTCATATCAACACACAATCTCTCTCCATTATGGCCGTTGTGACGTCACGTTGTTACATATTGACAGCTCTCATATCATCTCTCTCTCCATTATGGCCGTTGTGACGTCACGTTGTTACATATTGACAGCTCTCATATCAACACACAATCTCTCTCCATTATGGCCGTTGTGACGTCACGTTGTTGCATATTGACAGCTCTCATATCAACACACAATCTCTCTCCATTATGGCCGTTGTGACGTCACGTTGTTGCATATTGACAGCTCTCATATCATCTCTCTCTCCATTATGGCCGTTGTGACGTCACGTTGTTGCATATTGACAGCTCTCATATCAACACACAATCTCTCTCTCCATTATGGCCGTTGTGACGTCACGTTGTTGCATATTGACAGCTCTCATATCAACACACAATCTCTCTCTCCATTATGGCCGTTGTGACGTCACGTTGTTGCATATTGACAGCTCTCATATCAACACACAATCTCTCTCCATTATGGCCGTTGTGACGTCACGTTGTTGCATATTGACAGCTCTCATATCAACACACAATCTCTCTCCATTATGGCCGTTGTGACGTCACGTTGTTGCATATTGACAGCTCTCATATCAACACACAATCTCTCTCCATTATGGCCGTTGTGACGTCACGTTGTTGCATATTGACAGCTCTCATATCAACACACAATCTCTCTCTCCATTATGGCCGTTGTGACGTCACGTTGTTGCATATTGACAGCTCTCATATCAACACACAATCTCTCTCCATTATGGCCGTTGTGACGTCACGTTGTTGCATATTGACAGCTCTCATATCAACACACAATCTCTCTCCATTATGGCCGTTGTGACGTCACGTTGTTGCATATTGACAGCTCTCATATCAACACACAATCTCTCTCCATTATGGCCGTTGTGACGTCACGTTGTTGCATATTGACAGCTCTCATATCAACACACAATCTCTCTCCATTATGGCCGTTGTGACGTCACGTTGTTGCATATTGACAGCTCTCATATCAACACACAATCTCTCTCTCCATTATGGCCGTTGTGACGTCACGTTGTTGCATATTGACAGCTCTCATATCATCTCTCTCTCCATTATGGCCGTTGTGACGTCACGTTGTTGCATATTGACAGCTCTCATATCAACACACAATCTCTCTCTCCATTATGGCCGTTGTGACGTCACGTTGTTGCATATTGACAGCTCTCATATCAACACACAATCTCTCTCTCCATTATGGCCGTTGTGACGTCACGTTGTTACATATTGACAGCTCTCATATCATCACACAATCTCTCTCTCCATTATGGCCGTTGTGACGTCACGTTGTTGCATATTGACAGCTCTCATATCAACACACAATCTCTCTCTCCATTATGGCCGTTGTGACGTCACGTTGTTGCATATTGACAGCTCTCATATCAACACACAATCTCTCTCCATTATGGCCGTTGTGACGTCACGTTGTTGCATATTGACAGCTCTCATATCATCTCTCTCTCCATTATGGCCGTTGTGACGTCACGTTGTTGCATATTGACAGCTCTCATATCAACACACAATCTCTCTCCATTATGGCCGTTGTGACGTCACGTTGTTACTCCCTATAGCTAAAAAAATCGTAGGCACGATTAACTAAGTAACTTTTTGACTGATTTTTCCACAAAACTAATGGCGTCCAATCCACATCGAATCTTGTGGATGGTCCAAATTTCAACTTGATCGGACTCTCCGTTCGACCGCTATCGCAACACTAAAACAAAAACGAAACGAGTGCCATAAAAGTAGATTTGAGAAATTGAGATAGGTACTCGCTATTTTCGCGATTTGATCTATGAAATTGAAATCGATTTCACATCGATTAATGATCATTGGTCGCAGACCTAATTAATATACTTATTAATTTTTATGCCTAGTACCTATGTATAAAGAAGTTTTTGAATGGGGGTAGGATCGTTTAGTCACAGATAATTAATTACACTACGTGGGTTTAGTTGAACATAATTTGAACCACGGAGGAATATTCAAGAATTTATTTGAAGTAGGTAGTGGAGAAAAATAGTAAAGGCAGACAGTGGTTAAAGTGGGGCGGTATGAGCCGGTATGCATACCGTTACTGAAAATACCGACGGTATACCACACCGGCACTAATTTGTATCGATTGAAAACATATTGACGAATTATGTTAAACATTTTGGTGTATTTGGTACTTATTTTCCTTATCCAATGTTTTTATAAAGTAAACGTATCAATTTTTATTTTTTCACCAAAAATGTACGTAAGAACAAGCGTCGACTCCTCCTCTCAAAAGTAATTTAAACATGTACGTGACAAAATACCATAAAAAAATGTCTGCGGGGCTAACATCCACGATCCACCCATACCCGCTTTGTCTGCTTACACAGCATTCGTGCATACCGTCACTTCTCCGAGTACAGTAGCGATAATATTATCTGTCTAATCTTTGATATTATGAATTGCAATGCAAAGGTTGGCAGGCAGAGAGAAGAGAAGAGAAGAGGAATGAAAACAAGAACAAGAAAAGGAGCCTATATTTTCTCCCTCCAGTCCAGTTGCGCGGGACAAGCTGCGCTCAGCGGTCGAGAAGTTGGATTTAGCGCACAGCTGATACCCAGCCCAGGTTCGTTCGACAACATTCCTCGGTAGCTACTAGCTTTCCATTCAAGTCTGCCGTTGTGTCAAGAATGCCAGTGCAGCTGCAAAAGCCACGTTATTTAGTTAAGAACAGTTGCAATTCCTGCAGTTAATTTCTTTAATACAAGTGATCTGAGAGTGTAAACCCAACTGTGAGAAGAGCACTTATCGTCATCGAAATAAAACGCATGTGCGAGAACAAACAGCCGACTACTTGACCAACTCTGGTGCGGTAAGCGAGGCAAGCGCCATCTTTGAATACAAGTACAAACTACTACCGGCGCTCGCTCGATAGAAGCGGATGGCGGTCAATTCAAAATCAAATAATTTTTTTGAATAGTATGGAGTTCATTTGAAAACGGGTGTTGTTTCAAATTGGTGATTATTTTCGATTGATTTAAAGGCGAAACTAATCAACTAAGAGAAAACATGGCCGAACCAAATTTCGAGCAGCTATTCAGTTGCTTGTGTGATCAACTTCAAGTGACAGCCAAAGTTCAAGATATATCGAAACAATTCGCAGGCTCAAAGGCAGATGAAGAACGCGTTGAAATAGCGTTCAACCACCTAGCGGAGTTTGGCATGCTGGCTTTCAATAGAGCTTTGCCACCGACCAGTACGAAGTCGGCGTCGCAGTCTGTCGAACTGCGCAACGCGGGGAATAAAGTGTTTGGGAAGGTGAAGCCGAGACTTCGCGACGCGCTGACTCTGTACACGCGGAGCGTCGCTGCCGCACCCTATACCGCCTCCGAGGAGGACGACTCGGAGGTTCTTGCCATCGCGTTCGCAAACCGGTCAGCAGTTTTCTTTGCGATGGGCAAGAATGGAGATTGTCAAAAAGATATTGCCCAGGCTTTACTACTCAAGTATCCGGACGGGTTGAAATATAAACTTCTTGAAAGAAGAGGAAAATGTTTTCGGGAGATGGGTAGAAGTATTGAGGCAAGCCAGTGTTTTTCGGTGAGTAGAAGAAGTTTATATTCTTATTGTTATTGTTAATTATTATTATTCTTTAGGTGGCTCGTTGGTCCAGTGGTTAGAATCCCTGCTTCCAATGAAGAAGGTCCCAGGTTCAAATCCCGGTCCAGGCCTAAGTTTTTTAACTTCTAATAAGGATTCAGTTCCATTACTTCTTGTCTTAGGAATAAGTAAACGGTGACTTTGGAGCCGTGAAGCACGCAATAAATTCAAAGTTCTAAATCGGCCTTGTTGATTCTGTGAGATTTGTCCGCAGGTGTTCGCACTGTCCAATCACTGATATATGTTTCGTATTTGAAATATCGATCATTGATTAGTTACCGCTCACTCGTCGATGGTGTTTGGAACTTACAGGGTTGGTTTAGTCGCTTTAAATTAAAGTCCCCCACTGCAAATCAGTTACGTTACTGAGTGGGTAGACTCTAAATGTGAATTTATTTATTTTATTTATTATTATTATTATTATTATTATTATTATTATTATTATTATTATTATTATTATTATTATTATTATTATTATTATTATTATTATTATTATTATGATGATTATTATTATTATTATTATTATTATTATTATTATTATTATTATTATTATTATTATTATTATTATTATTATTATTATTATTATTATTATTATTATTATTATTATTATTATAATTATTATATATTATATATATTATTATCACACATTTATGGGAAGTCAAGCAATATTTAAAAAGCTACCTTTTAACTATTTAATTTTTATAAAGTATCCTATCATTATGAATTTAAATTGAGTTTGAAGCCATCCAGTATCCTGTCTAGTGTCTTTTTATTATGAGTTTAAATTGAGTTTGAAGCCATCCAGTATCCTGTCTAGTGTCTATTTATTATGAGTTTAAATTGAGTTTAAAGCCATCCAGTATCCTGTCTAGTGTCTATTTAGTATGAGTTTAAATTGAGTTTGAAGCCATCCACTCATCCAGTATCATGTATTGTGTCTATTATTTATGCATGTTATATTTATCATTGTTCACATGAAAGTGTTTTTGGACTTTATTTTAAGAATTTTGTTGTTGATGTATTTTGTTTATTAGTGTTTTGTTAAAATTGTACCAGTTCGCTCTACAATGTTTGTGTTTATGCAACCCACTGTTAAGCTAAGGTTTTAGCTTAGTGGGAATTCTTATTGAATGCGCAAATAAATAAATAAATGATTATGAAAAAAAAAAAAAAAAAAAATTATTATTATTATTATTATTATTATTAGTATTACTATTATTATTATTATTATTATTATAATAATAATAATATTGTAATAATTTACAATAATAAAATTTCAACAACATTACAATAATAATACACAATTACACAATTATTACAACAACACCATTATTACATTACAATTATTATTTGTATTTATTATTATAAATATAATATTATTGTAATAATTTACGTTTTGCCTATCCACATGCGTTGTAAGTATAGACTCGCTTTTCAGTTTTATTTTAAAAATGATTTTAAAATGATTCTTCAAAATCCAATCACCACGCGTTCTCAAATATCACATTTTTATAGGGTCCCTAAATATTTCAACAAACACGGCGCGAGAACGCTTAAAGTAATTATTCCACGTACTTTTAATGAGTTGCCACTTAGCCTAAAAGTATTAAATTCAATTAGCATAATTAAAAGAGGGCTAAAGGATTTTTATTTAAATAGTATTTAATCTCATATCAATTCTTTGTTTGTACGTTAGTTGTTGGGTTTTCATCGTATATTCATAAATTTAATTTTGTCTTTATTAAAATCATGTGATTTGAAAGTAGTTGTCAAATATGCATATGTTTTACTGTCTTCTATCTTGATATTTTGTGTCGTAATCGTTCTCATTATTAGTTTCATGTTGTATTATATTCTACTGTCATTTTCATTTTGTTTCCATCTTACTGTGCACTGAATTGTTATTTATTTTGTGTAGTGGAACAAGTTGTTCTGTACTTTTCATTTTGTATTCTAATAATAATAAAGTTTGTGCGATTGTGAAAAAAAAAAAAAAAAAAAAAATTATTATTATTATTATTATTATTATTATTATTATTATTATTATTATTTTTATTATTATTATTATTATTATTATTATTATTATTATTATTATTTTTATTATTATTATTATTATTATTATTATTATTATTTTTATTATTATTATTACTATTATTATTATTACTATTATAATAATAATAATAATAATTATTATTATTATTATTATTATTATTATTATTACTATTATTATTATTATCATTATTATTATTATTATTATTATTATTATTATTATTGTCATTATTTTATTGTTGCAATACATACAAACTCGGTCAAAACCGGCATAAACATGTTGTACGGACACAAAATGTCAAGTATTTCCATGTGTTTACCTTATTAAAATCTACTTAGAATTGTACTTAATATATCATTGTCCACATTATTTTTTCCAAACCGAACTGTGGATGCTATGTTACGGTCGTGGCCGATTTGTACTCATCCCAGCATTCGCTCTTCGTACGGTGGAAACCACGAAAACTACCATCGGGATGGAGAACTTCTTGAAGTCTTCATTCTTCTTAGTTCAAAAATTTTCGCACTATCCTACACGTGTTCAAAATTATTGCTTTTTGCATCTCGATGTATATGTTTGGTTGGAGACCAATTAGTTTAATACTGTCATGGAGTTTACGCGAAACAATACCATTTGCTGATATAATAAACGGTACAACAGTTACATTATTCTGCTTCCACAACCTTTTTATTTCAATAGATAACTCCTTATATCGGTTTATCTTTTCCCGCCAAGTTGTCTCTACATTGTGGCATAAAGGGACAGCAACATCAATTAAAATCGTTTCTTGTTTCTCCTTGTCAATAAAGATAATATCCGGTCTATTGTGATGTATGGTTTGGTCCGTTATAACTGCCCGGTCGTAATATAATTTGTAGTCTTTACTATCTAATACCTTTTCAGGCTTGTATTTGTAATACGCAGTGGTTGTGTTTAAATAAGTTTATACTTTATGGCTAATTTTTTATGTATAATGTTTGCAACTTGGTTATGCCTATGAAGATAATCTGTTTGACAAAGTATTTTGCTCCCAGATACGATATGTTCAATTGTTTCGCCGTTCATATTACATTTTCTACATTTATCATCCACTGTGACGTCTTTCATTATGTACTTTTTGTAATTGTTAGTCTTGATTACTTTATCTTGAATACCGATCATAAATCCCTCTGTTTCGCTGAAAATTTCCCCGGACGTTAACCATTTGTTCGATGCTACCCTATCGACGTTATCTGTAAGAAGTTCTTTATAATGTCTGCTATGTAACGTCTTTTCTGATATTCTGACCTCCTTTGCTGTGTCAAAATTTAGTTTTTGAAGCAAGTTTACATTTCCGTAATTTAAATTGAGGGGAGAAAGCGACTTGTCTGCCGATACTATAGCTCTATGAAGTTGTGAATGTGGGCATTTTGTATAAAAGTACTTTCTTAGAATTTCAATTTGTTTATAATATAAATTGTTTAAATCAATCAAGCCTCTTCCCCCTTTTTCTCTTGGTAGAGTCATTCTATTACTGACTTAGGGTGATGACTTCTGTATTTGGTGAATGTTGTGCGGGTGAGAATTTCTAGGGCATGAATTTCTGTCTGTGTCCAATTAATAATTCCAAATGAATATGTAAGTACCGGTATAGCATAAGTGTTAATTGCTTTGATCTTGTTTTTACCATTTAGTTGTGTTTTTAAAATGGATCCTATTCGTTTCTTGTATGCAGAAATTAATTTACTTTTCATCATTTTATGATCAATTCGTTTAGCCTGCGCAAATCCTAGATATTTGTATAGGTCTTCTTCGTCCATTACTCCAATTCGGCTGTCTTCGTCGATTTTAAACTCTTCTAATTTCGTAATCTTTCCTTTGATGACATGAAGTGACTTACATTTATCAATTCCAAAATCCACACATATATCTCTACTGAATTCTAACGTTGAGTTTAGTAAATTCGTCATGTGTGTCGCATTTAGAGCATATAGCTTGAGATCGTCCATGTAGAATAGATGAGAAAGTGTGTGGCAAACCGTATTACCGTCTTTTATCTTGAAACCATGTGTAGATTTGTTAAGTATGTGAGATAATGGATTTAATGAAAGACAAAACCATAACGCACTAAACGAGTCACCTTGAGAAATACCTCGTCGGATGTTAAGGTTAGGATATCGCTAGCACTAGGGCCCGCTAGAGGGGTAAGGGGGAATGCAACATAGTTTGCCGAACATTGGAGTAAAGTACCCATATCTTCGGAACTAATAAAGCTATGAAGGTGATCGTGGACTTTTTAGAAAGCTTAAATCATCAGCTTCAATCGTATCTATAAATTGATTACTAATCTCTATAATTACATAATGTTAATGCTCTTTTAATTAACATCTGCAAAATTGAGTTCTAGATCGACATTTAGACCAAATATTAATCCAGCAACGAAAATCAAACGTTTTTGCATAAAACGCATAAATTGTAAGGACCTACCACAGGTTTATTTTCAATTTTTAAACTCGATTTCAATGAAAAAAATAATTAATGAAACTTAATTAAATTACCTATTGTTTGTGAATATGATATGATATTAACAAAAGGCCGACGGTACGACCTTACATTTGGTTTTAGAACTTGAATGCTTTTTAAATTTTTAAGATATCTTACACCGTTCTCAAACTATCAATTAAATTAGTTTTGAAAATTTTAAGAATTATTTTGTTCGACAATGAGCGCTTAGAGTGGCAGTGTTTGGAACTCGTTAGTAAGTTGACCATTCATTCGCGGGAAGGACAAAATGCAACTTTGGAACGGATTGAAGCTTGTCACCTCTGTCACATACCTAATCACACTTTAATTATGTGGTCGTACCGTATGGGTATAGTTCGATACTGAAATACAACTCAACGATGCTCGCCTGCACCTACGCTTACAATTATTTCGAAATTTCACTTGTGTTAATATCGGCCTAATCTACAAGATATCTACGATACACTTTGTAGTTTGTAAAGATTATCAATTTACACTATTTGAGACAGACTCTCAACCGCGTATCACCAGTAGGCCTACTGAGATGAGAATCCATGAATGTGTTTTGGGGAGCTGCATAAGCAACCAGACCTAATAATTTATGCGAGGACGAAAATTCGTTGTTTGTATGTCACATACTAATATTAAATATGGGTTAATTAGCAATATGTGGTATGATGGTTTCGTGATCACTTGTTATTGGTATGTTTATTGATTTTATTTATTTATTTATTTATTTATTTATTTATTACAACGCCAAATGACATTCCAAGTACAACGTTACATATAGCATAAAAGATGTATATAATAATAATAATAATAATAGTAATAATAATAATAATAATAATAATAATAATAATTATTATTATTATTATTATTATTATTATTATTATTATTTTTATTATTATTATTACTAGGCTATAATTATTATATATATATATTTTTTTTTTTTTTTTCTTTTTTTTTTTTTATTATAAGAACCCAGTTAATTTACATTCGATACAATCCCACAAAGCTACACACGTAGCTTGTCTGTGGGGATAACAAACAAAACTAAATGAAAGTAATCTAGACTCCAACACCTATTACAACATTAATACATTTCTTAATACTAAATAATTATATAATAATATATAATATAATATAATACAAAATTCAAAACCATATAGTCTTCTTCGAATGCTTTTAACATAGTGCGATAGTATCACGTAACAAAAACATTTTTAATTCCCTTTTCACAGTACTTATACTATCCAAGTTCCTCAGGTCTTTGGGAAGCTTATTAAAATTAAATAGCACACAATATTCCAATGCACGCTTGCCGTACTTATTGTCAAACTTAGGTATTTTAAAAAACTCGGCTTCTTTGGCACGAGTATACAAACTATGGTCTATTACGTTTTTAAACATATCCTGGTAGTAAAACTTCAACACCAATTTATATATAAATAATGTATTAACAGGAAGGACATCACACATTCTATATAACCCACTTATTGTAAAACATAAATCATTTGGTTTATTATACGATATTAACCTAAGCATTCTGTTCTGCAGTAAAAGAATATGTTTTATATTTGAAAACGAAGCATTACCCCATGCTGTCAAGGCGTATGAAATGACGGACTCAGCAAGCGCAATATAAACCGTTCTTAAAAGAGTAAAAGGCAGTATAAACTTTAATTTGTACAGTTGATTCAAACACGACCTAAGCCTTCTACATACTCGTGATATATGCACATCCCAGCAAAAGTTTTGATCGATGTCCACTCCTAAATACGGATGGCTGTAAACTGAATCAATTTTAATTTTTTTTTTTACACTTGCATTGGATGCTGCTAACATTTTGACAAACATTGCTATGTAAACAATCAAAGGAATGGGTAAAAATATTTATACTTTCATTGCGATTAATATTAGGAGGGGACGAAACATGTACTATTTTCGTTTTAACTGAATTAATGATAAGTCCATCATCATGTGTCCACCTCAACAAGTTTTACAAGTATTATTATTATTATTATTATTATTATTATTATTATTATTATTATTATTATTATTATTATTATAATTATAATAATAATAATTATTATTATTATTATTATTATTATTATTATTATTATTATCATTATTACTATTATCATTAATTTTATTATTATTAGTATTATTATTATTATTATTATTATTATTATTATTATTATTATTATTATTATTATTATTATTATTATTATTATTATAATTATTATTATTCTTATTTTTATTATTTTCATTATTATTATTACTATTATTATTATAATTATAATTATTATTATTATTACTATTATTATTATTATTATTATTATTATTATTATTATTATTATTACTATTATTATTATTATTATTATTATTATTATTATTATTATTATTATTATTATTATTATTATTAAACTTCTGTTGTTAGACCTATCTTCAAAACAGGTCACCATTTAGTATGTAGTATGTTAACTAAATTAGTATGTTAATTTAGTATAAGTATGTTAATTACAGACCAATTGCCATCATGTCTAGAATTGAAAAAATATTAGAAAGAGGTGGCGAATTGGTTAACAGTGGCGACGCTAGGATGTTACATTAGGGGAGGCGGTTCAGGGGCGAGTATGCCAGTTGGGGGCGCAAACGCCATCGCAACCTGGACGTGTAAAGTACACCCCCCCCGGCATCGTGAACCCTTGGGTTTCGGATTGTTATACTAAACTGGAAGAAAATGTGTTATTATGCTCGTTCTGGTGCTCAGCATCAAACCGCAGGACGACTTGTTGCAAATTGATAACATTCTGACGATTGATGTTTCAATGGATAATATTGTCAAATCTTGAAGGCGATTGTTGGAAATGTGAGACACGGGAAGGTGCGCTCGCAACCTGCGCTTGATGCAAAATTAATTGTTTTCACGCAAAATTAATAGTCACCGAATAATTCAACTAACTGAAGGAGTGTCATGAAATGTGCGTTGCGTTTTTCGTTATGTCATCAGAATGTGGTCGGTTAGATTACTAGAATTGGGATTTTAATTAAATAATTAGTCCCTATTAGAGTATACCTTCACAGAATACTGTATACACTTTAAATGTAAATAAATAAAATATATATCTGACAATTAAACGCGGTTTTGAATACATAGCGATTGTCTAGTAGTAAATACTGGTTGGGGGGGCGACTGGGGGGGCGAAGGCGATGCTCGGGGGGGGCGACTGCCCCCCCTCGCCTCCCCTTAGCGTCGCCCCTGTTGGTTAATAAATTACAGGAAGAAATTTAAAATAATCGATATGGAACTTGCAACTGACGTCACAGCCGAACTACAACAATGTAACAAATGATTCGAACTGATGGACAAACAACGAGCTGTCAAAATAATAAAATTGCAACATTATGAAGAAAACGAGATGGCGTCAAGACTAATGTAATATATATTATTATAATGTCATATCATAATGTTCATATTTCTCCCCAACCAACTGTAGATATGCAGATGCTATATATATATATTTGCGGGTTAGTCCTCCACGTCCTACCTCCATATTATTGCCGACGTTTCAGGAACCATGTGGTCCCTATCCTCAGGGCGTCGAACTCCAACTGATGTAATCCGCGCTCGGTAATTGCGAAGCTGCGCGCGCCGATGTTGCCTCATGGTTATTGTTACTTGTTGTTGCTCCTTGTTTTCGAGCTTTGCTCTCGAACGCATCATAATTTGTCATTTATCCGCGCGAAATTCAGTTTCAGCATCGTCTGAACTAGTGTAATACAGTTTTGCGAACCAGCAAAAGCTCGAGTTGGACATTTTTTTTTATCAATTAACGGTCCCCACGCATCACTTAATTTGTAGAGACTTCTATCATCATATGCGTTTAAACTAATACTGTTTTTACGCACCTCAATAGCTTCTCTTCGTGGCATCAGTCGTGTTTCATGTTTGAGGAGTCGGCTACTATCAAAATCAATAACATGTTCCGCGTTGTTTAAGTTATCCACCGTGTGTGTGGCCAGAGCTGACAAGTGAACTTTACCACGCTTGAAGTTACCCTTGTGCAGTTGTCACTGCTCTCCTAGTCTGGTCTGACCAACGTAAACAGCCCCACACGCCACACCTGCAAGGTATATGATAAACACCCGAAGACTCAAGTGGTGGCACAGGGTTCTTTACTGAACGGAACAAGCTATGTATTTTGTTTATGGGTTTTAAAACAGTTTGGACTGTGCAAGTAAGCGGGCGGTACGATCCGTTGTTTTTTCAACACGGAGCAGGTAAGCAGTTGGTTGGCTGTTAGTTTCAGGTTTTTCCGTTCTGTATTTTCCCTGTTGGTGTGTATTAGATAGTTAAAAACCTTAGTAACCGTCTTTCTTTTATATCCATTCTTACAAAGGATATTGGTCAACAAACTTTTTTCCGTCGGTAAACTTTCCTGGTCAGACCGTCAGACATCGATAAGCCAGTGGGGCTATTCCTGAAGTTGTCACTGTGTCTCTGCGTGCCAACCTAAGAAGCACTCTGCCAATCACTTCACACAAAGGGCGACTTAGCCGTCGCTTCCTTTGTTGACAGTTGTACATGTCAATCTTGTCTAAAATCTCAAGCGGCAGTCAACGGGGTGGACACACAGTTACAAAAAGGGGACCTTCCACTATAAACAGGGAGCGATACCCGTCCGTAGTCGAGTCGAGGCGACATTCTTCACATTCAGCTGTCGGTACCGGCTGAGAAGGTGAGTGCTTTGCTGAATAATGGGAATGATTGACATTTATGATCTCCACAATACCATCACCTCCCTTTTAGGTTAGTGATTGGCAGGGTGCTTCTTAGGTTGGCACTTGTGCTTCTTAGGGGTCACTTGCTATTGACTGATTGCAGTCGTTCCTCCCACAAGTCCCTTCATCAGCAAATGTTTTAAAACATGTTTGTTGATTGTTGAACAGGATGCACTGGCGTCTCTCCCCCTGGCATCTCTACCGGAGAACAAACTAAAAGCTAAAGTGTCTGAACTACAGACCTTACAAGAATTGACCACATCCAGTCCATGTGAACCGCTCAAGTCTCAATTGACGATCCAGTCGTTACCGCAGAAGACATTTGGACCGCATCGCGAAGTACCCTGTGCCTCCGATTGCATGGAGATAAAATACGACAGAGAAATGGGCAGATATATTGAGGCCACAAAAGACATTCACCCAGGTAATGTTGTTCATGAACTAATTTCCCATATGTATATATATATTAGCCTATATATCATTTAGTATACAATCACAATTATATATATCATTATAGATTTTAATTTAGGCCATAATTCTAGAAACCTTCGTTTAGTGATCTTGGAAACCAGCAAGGAAATAACGATAATCTAAAAACATCGTAAATTAAAACAAAAGAAAGTATTATTTTGAACGATGGGTACGTTTACATCAAAAACTGTAACAAATTGTCATGTTTTAATTATATCTCAAGAATGCACCTCGAAATCGAAGAACTGAGTAATCAGCGTGATGTGGTTTGGTAAGCCCTACAAACTGAATCATAAACGTATTTAATATTGTATTCAGTATGTCTGTGATTTCTATTTCATTACATTACTAATTAAATAAGTATCACAGTCATACTGATTATAACATTAGACACATTTATCATTCAGTCTGTAGGGCTTACCAAACCACAGCACGCTGATTACTCAGATTTTCGATTTCGATATGCATTCTTGAATCTTGAGATATAATTAAAATATGAATTTGCGGTTTTTGAGGTTTTCCTCTTCAGGTACCCTCTCAAAGTTTTTTTTACTTTGATGTTGATTTACTTTTTTGTTTTATCAAGTGTCGTACATGGCTTTATGAATGCAAATCACAGAAAAAAAAAAAATTATCAAATTTTACGTCTGAACACGTCTTTCGTTTTATGAGATAAAAATTCACCCCCTTAATTGGATTTTATAAAAATAGTACAACGTGTACATTTTTAAAGAAATATGTTAATACCGATTCTCATGTCTGTAACGCTCTCCATTTTCGATTTTTGAGATATAGGAATCCCGATTTAAAAACAGTCCACCACCGCTTCTCACCCTTCTTAACTGGATTTTCTAAAAACGGCAAAACACGAGAATCTAAGTACCAATTTTCAAGGCTGTAACATCCTTGGTTTCCGAGAATGGTATCCTCATTTAAAAATACACACCCTTTTTGCCACCCTTTACTGGATTTAAAGGTCAAACACGTGTTCATTATTTTTAAAGAAGAATATAATTATGTACCAATTTTCACGTCGGGAACATCTTCGGTTGACACCCCCTCGGGCCTTCTTCATCACCCCTTTTCAGCCCGCTTGACTGGATTTGAGGAAAAAGTGATCAATGTTTTATTTATTTTTAAAGAAGAATCTTAATACCAATTTTCATTTCTGTAACATCTTCGGTTTTCGAGGTATAGGTATCCGTGTAGAGGCAGTGAAAAATGGTGATAACGAAATTCGCGAAATTTCTTAAATGCACGTTTTTCCCCTAAAATGTAATATTGTCGACGAATTACATAATTTAGGTACGGAAAACCCACATTTTGAAAACGCGAATTTCACGAAATCTCACCTATAGCGCAAAATCGCGAACGAAATTGTATAAAACTGGTCAAAACGGGAATTAACTCGCGAAATTGATCTTTTAGGGCGTATTTTATTCTTTTTCTCGCCAACTGCAGAAATCAGTCAGTCATTGCAACAGAAAAGTAGATTACGGTTAAAATGTAAAGTATAGAACACACATTACATAATTAAAGTTGACTGTACAGAACATATCAGCCTTGTTTTAATAATATTACTTCACAACTCCCTCCCCCACACATTTTTCTTCTATTTAGTAGCGTTTTGGCCATTTCTGTCAAATCGCGAAAAATGCGAAATTTTGATTTTTCAAAACGAAATTTGGATTTTTGTATCACCATTTTTCATTATCTCTCTCTCTATATATATAGGTAATACTAATATATTATTAAGCGAGCGAAGCGAGCGTTTCCACTTGACTCTTATGGCACTTCGTTCTGTTTTTTTTTTTTTTTTTTATGTCCGTCGATAGCGGTCGAACGGAAAGTCCGATCAACTTGAAATTTGAACCATCCACAAGCCTCGATGTGGATTGAAGGTGTATAGTTTTGAGGCAAAATCGTTTGAAAAGTTACAAAGTTACACCATAGTTACTGCAAAATATTTTTCTGAAACAAAATGGCGGCAAAATGTGAGATAGCTAGATTTTTCTACAGATTTTTCCGATCACGAATATGTTAATGTAATGGCGATCTGATAAATATTGGCAAAGTTACACGAAAGTTACTCGAAACTATTTTTCTAAAACGCAGTAACGGCAGAATGTAAGGTGGCTATCTTATAGTAAATTTTTGTCCGGTCACAAATATACTAATGTAAACGCGATCCAATACGTATTAGAGGCAGAAATTACATTTCTATTGCTGTCAATAAGTGTTAGTAACGGTGGCGGACCGTATTGAAAACATGACCACGAAAATTCTTAGCAACGCACATTGCACTGCATACAACAATGTCGGAAAGTATAATAGCCATGGAAATAAGAACAATTTTTGCATTGCGCATTCTTGAATTGTTGTTAATTGTTGTTCGTATTAGCATTGAAAACTTTTCGCCAGAAAGTTTTTAGATATTGACGCGCTCGCTTATCAACGCGTCAAACAGAGCGTTTTCCTAGTATATAGTTAAGCGAGCGTCTCCACTTGACTCTTATGGCACTTCGTTCTGTTTTTTTTTTTTTTTTATGTCTGTCGATAGCGGTCGAACGGAAATTCCGAACAACTTGAAATTTGAACCATCCCCAAGCCTCGATGTGGATTGAAGGTTTATAGTTTTGAGGCAAAATCGTTCGAAAAGTTACAAAGTTACACCATAGTTACGGCAAAATATTTTTCTGAAACAAAATGGCGGCAAAATTTGAGATAGCCATATTTTTCTGCAGATTTTTCCGGTTACGAATATGTTCATTTAATGGCGATCTTATAAATATTGACAAAGTTACACAAAAGTTACTCGAAAATATTTTTCTAAAACACAGTAACGGCAAAATGTGAGGTGGCTATCTTATTCACAGTTCCCACGTGACGTCACAGCGGCCATGATTGCGACACAATGGGCGTCTCAGGTCAAAGCTGATGTAGGTTGCAGCACCTGTCCTTAAAGGTCCAACTTTGTAATTCATTCCATGTTAAATATTGTCGTTAGTCAACTGTCTAACTGTCAAACGACAACATGTTTGTTTTGTATCTATAACAATGGTAGGCTATTCTCTGTCAAAAACCTTGTAAAACATTACTACAATGAATGATTTATATTTAAAAGTATTAAATATAAACGGCTTAAATGTTTGAATTGAGAAAACGAGGTGCAAAGATCGAGTTGGACCCTTAAGTACTGCTAGCGCTGCGAGCGGCAGAAAGTCGCGCCTGAGAGGCCCATTGATGGGGACCTATCCTAAATCATCGGCAAATACTATTCAAATTTGATGAATAATCCTTATTTAGAATTTAAAAAGTAAACATAAATAATTCAAAAATAAAATATTACTACAAATACCAATGTTTGTTTAGAAACAGGCCGAATTTTAAAGAACTAAGAATTTATGTGTTCTACCACAACAGCCTTCAATTGTTTCTCCATGGCAACGTCAAAGTTTGATCACAAATGTGGCCGCCACGCGCAAAGATGTGACGTACGTGCAACCTATGAATAGTAAATTTTTGTCCGGTCACGAATATACTAATGTAAACGCAATTTGATACGTATTAGAGGCAGAAATTATATTTCAAATGCTGTCAATAACTGTTAGTAACGGTGGCGGACCGCGGCGAAAACACTAGACAGAATGGCAACGAAAATTCTTAGCAACGCACATTGCACTGTTCAACAATATCGGGAAGTATAATAGCTATGGAAAATAGAAACATTTTTGTAATGCGCATTCTTGAATTGTTGTTTATTGTTGTTTTTATTAGCTTTGAGATCTTTTCGCCAGAACATAGAGATATATACTAATGGCCAGAACGTTCGTAGATATGGACGCGCTCGCTTATCAACGCGTCAAACAGAGCGTTTTCCTAGTATAGGTGATATATATATATATTGGCGTAAATCTTGTTGGTCCATATTTTATTATATTAATTTTTCACGGTGCAATACCACGTTATTTAAATATGTATTTAAAATTCCCAACGTTTAAAAGGATGGCACCTCTCATTTTCAAGGGACAACACAATTTGAAAATAGTATAAATATACAGTAGGCCTATACATATAACCCTATATAGTACTATTGTGTAATGGTAATATATTATAGAGATATATTATATATCATTATATATATTATAGAGAGGGGGGCAATTCCATGGTGTCGGACATAAAATTTTTGACATATTTTGTGTTAAAAGTATAATTTTTTCTTAAAATACACTTGATTTCTTTGCAATCTTGAGTGTTAGGTCATCAAGTGTAACATAACAATTTAGAAAAGTAACATGACAAGCTGACTAAACCAAAATAAGGCTAAAGTAATCAAGGACAATGACTGGTGTCGGACGTAAAACACACAAAACCCATTTCAGCAAACCAGCATGTGTATTGTTTTTTTTCTGTGATTTCTTAGTAGTTACATAACCCTATTTAGTACTATTTTTAATGGTAAAATATTATATAGAGATATATTATATATCATTATATATATTATAGAGAGCGTGAATTGTTTTATGAAACCACCAATATATTTATATATTGGTGGTTTCATAAAACAGTTCTCGCTCTCTTTTCACCCCCATTAACTGGATTTAGAAAATTATTAAACATATTTTTTTATGAGAATCTAACTATCAATTTGAACGTGTCAAACATGTTCAGTTTTTGAGATATAAAATCGCCCCCGTGTTCATCTGTTTAAGTGGGTTACCGGAAAATGGTAAAATACATGTTCCTTTATTTCCAAAGAAGAATCTAAATAGGCTTACCAATGTTCGCGATTGAAACATGTTCCATCTTTGGTTTTTGAGACATCGGCATCCATCGTAACGGGAAACAAGTACGTGGGGATAAAGGATAAACTAGGATAAAAAAATATGACAAACAGATATATAAAATAAACATACAGAATATAGTTTATTGTTAGGAAAGCTTAGTTAAATACACGTGCAACGAACGATACAACACGTAAACAAGACGAACCTCGCTCGGCCCGTCTTCAATCTACCTTAACCTTCTGACGTCTAAGCTCTAACGTGCGGGCAAGCCGCCCCTGCTTATATAGGCCAACGGGTAGGCCCCTCCTACCTCCCAACTAACTACATCTAAACTCACCATAGCAGAGCAATGCAATGCAAGTCATTGCACCATCCTCATAAAAAAATTCAATCCTCCGTTTTCACCCCCATTAAATAGATTTTCAAACGGTAAAACATAGAATGTGTAGATAAGTGGTAATTTTCACGTCCTTATCATCTTTTGTTGTTGAGATATAAGCGAGGATATAAGTATGCTCTCTCTGTAGAAAAAATAACTTCAACCCACTTTTTCCCACTTAGGTAAAGAGTTTCTAAAAACCCTTCATTAGTGGATGGTTTCATCATAATACCAACGAACCTTCAAAATTGCACGATTCTAGGTTGAACGGTTTGATGAGTCAGTCAGTCAGTCAGTCAGTCAGTCAGTCAGTCAGTCAGTCAGTCAGTCAGTCAGTCAGTCAGTCAGTCAGTCAGTCAGTCAGTCAGTCAGTCAGTCAGTCAGTCAGTCAGTCAGTCAGTCAGTCAGTCAGTCAGTCAGTCAGTCAGTCAGTCAGTCAGTCAGTCAGTCAGTCACTCACTCACTCACTCACTCACTCACTCACTCACTCACTCACTCACTCACTCACTCACTCACTCACTCATTCACTCACTCACTCACTCACTCACTCACTCAGTGAGGCACTTGTTTTTTTATATAGACAAAAGAGTGGTTATAATTGAAATATAATTTTGAAATAACACAAATTGTAATTTCTTTATGTCAAATCATAATCATTAACTATAAAACAAAAATGTACGAGCATAAGAATATTCCAGACTAATTTTTCTTTTTACATTTACCAATACTTTCCCCATGACTTCAATAATAACATGGATGTATATCACTAAAGTTCTATGTTTATTTTCTTGAAATTAATCAGGTCCTTTTGTTTATAACAGGAGACATTATGTTGGTTGAGGCACCGTATGCATCAGTGCTACAACCAGAACATTACTTGACACATTGCTATAATTGCTTGCAAAGATGTGATGCATTGATTCCCTGCCGCCAGTGTTCATTGGTAAATACCTATTAAAATATTAAACCATTTAGTTGTGCTTGTGTCAGTACTTATCAGTTGATGTTTATTCCACAGGTAATGTTCTGCTCCGATAATTGTCGAAACACGTCGTGGAACAAAAGTCATTGGTTCGAATGTCCTCTACTTCCTTCTTTAAACAAACTTGACATGGGCAAAATTTGGAGTCTAGCATTAAGAATTTTAATAATCAATGTTGATAAGAATAAAGGTATCAAGGGCTTCTTTAGTGAAATAAACAAAATTGAAAACTTAATTTATGATGACAGAACAAAAGGCTTTAATCAGAATGGGCAATACATATCTTCAGATTATAAAACTATTCATCATTTGGTAGGGAACACTGAGAAACGGTCAGTTAGTGATTTGTATAAACGTGCTGTAAAAGCTGCGTTAATTCTCAACTGTATTGAAGCTTATTCAGATATGTTTGTTGACCTCTCGTCGTCAATGGAGGAAACTTCAATAAATCGGCATGACCAGCCAAACTTAAAGTATTTTGCGGGGGGCTTGATCCTACGTCTCCTTCAAAGTCTACCCTGCAATGCTCACTCCGTAACAGACTTAACTTCTTGGCCTGGTGAGCAAATTCCTCGCAGCACAGAGTATGGTTCTGCAGCCTACGCCACTTTAAGTTTGATCAACCATTCGTGCAACCCAAACGTCTCGAGGAGTGACCACCGCGGTGACGTCGCCGTCTTGTTTGCTGTGCGGCCAATAAGGAGAGGCGAACAGGTAGGGACTAACGCACTTCATCTCATTCTATGTTGTGTTGTGTTAGTCTCGAGGAGTGACCACCGCGGTGACGTCAGCGTCTTGTTTGCTGTGCGGCCAATAAGGAGAGGGGAACAGGTAGGGACTAACGCACTTCATCTCATTCTATGCTGTGTTGTGTTAGTCTCGAGGAGTGACCACCGCGGTGACGTCGCCGTCTTGTTTGCTGTGCGGCCAATAAGGAGAGGCGAACAGGTAGGGACTAACGCACTTCATCTCATTCTATTCTGTGTTGTGTTAGTCTCGAGGAGTGACCACCGCGGTGACGTCAGCGTCTTGTTTGCTGTGCGGCCAATAAGGAGAGGCGAACAGGTAGGGACTAACGCACTTCATCTCATTCTATGTTGTGTTGTGTTAGTCTCGAGGAGTGACCACCGCGGTGACGTCAGCGTCTTGTTTGCTGTGCGGCCAATAAGGAGAGGCGAACAGGTAGGGACTAACGCACTTCATCTCATTCTATGTTGTGTTGTGTAAGTCTCGAGGAGTGACCACCGCGGTGACGTCAGCGTCTTGTTTGCTGTGCGGCCAATAAGGAGAGGGGAACAGGTAGGGACTAACGCACTTCATCTCATTCTATGTTGTGTTGTGTTAGTCTCGAGGAGTGACCACCGCGGTGACGTCAGCGTCTTGTTTGCTGTGCGGCCAATAAGGAGAGGGGAACAGGTAGGGACTAACGCACTTCATCTCATTCTATGTTGTGTTGTGTTAGTCTCGAGGAGTGACCACCGCGGTGACGTCAGCGTCTTGTTTGCTGTGCGGCCAATAAGAAGAGGCGAACAGGTAGGGACTAACGCACTACATCTCATTCTATGCTGTGTTGTGTTAGTCTCGAGGAGTGACCACCGCGGTGACGTCAGCGTCTTGTTTGCTGTGCGGCCAATAAGGAGAGGGGAACAGGTAGGGACTAACGCACTTCATCTCATTCTATGTTGTGTTGTGTTAGTCTCGAGGAGTGACCACCGCGGTGACGTCAGCGTCTTGTTTGCTGTGCGGCCAATAAGGAGAGGGGAACAGGTAGGGACTAACGCACTTCATCTCATTCTATGTTGTGTTGTGTTAGTCTCGAGGAGTGACCACCGCGGTGACGTCAGCGTCTTGTTTGCTGTGCGGCCAATAAGGAGAGGGGAACAGGTAGGGACTAACGCACTTCATCTCATTCTATGTTGTGTTGTGTTAGTCTCGAGGAGTGACCACCGCGGTGACGTCAGCGTCTTGTTTGCTGTGCGGCCAATAAGGAGAGGGGAACAGGTAGGGACTAACGCACTTCATCTCATTCTATGTTGTGTTGTGTTAGTCTCGAGGAGTGACCACCGCGGTGACGTCAGCGTCTTGTTTGCTGTGCGGCCAATAAGGAGAGGGGAACAGGTAGGGACTAACGCACTTCATCTCATTCTATGTTGTGTTGTGTTAGTCTCGAGGAGTGACCACCGCGGTGACGTCAGCGTCTTGTTTGCTGTGCGGCCAATAAGGAGAGGGGAACAGGTAGGGACTAACGCACTTCATCTCATTCTATGTTGTGTTGTGTTAGTCTCGAGGAGTGACCACCGCGGTGACGTCAGCGTCTTGTTTGCTGTGCGGCCAATAAGGAGAGAGGAACAGTTAGGGACTAACGCACTTCATCTCATTCTATGTTGTGTTGTGTTAGTCTCGAGGAGTGACCACCGCGGTGACGTCAGCGTCTTGTTTGCTGTGCGGCCAATAAGGAGAGGCGAACAGGTAGGGACTAACGCACTTCATCTCATTCTATGTTGTGTTGTGTTAGTCTCGAGGAGTGACCACCGCGGTGACGTCAGCGTCTTGTTTGCTGTGCGGCCAATAAGGAGAGGGGAACAGGTAGGGACTAACGCACTTCATCTCATTCTATGTTGTGTTGTGTTAGTCTCGAGGAGTGACCACCGCGGTGACGTCAGCGTCTTGTTTGCTGTGCGGCCAATAAGGAGAGGCGAACAGGTGGGGACTAACGCACTTCATCTCATTCTATGTTGTGTTGTGTTAGTCTCGAGGAGTGACCACCGCGGTGACGTCAGCGTCTTGTTTGCTGTGCGGCCAATAAGGAGAGGGGAACAGGTAGGGACTAACGCACTTCATCTAATTCTATGTTGTGTTTAGTTAGTCTCGAGGAGTGACCACCGCGGTGACGTCAGCGTCTTGTTTGCTGTGCGGCCAATAAGGAGAGGGTAACAGGTAGGGACTAACGCACTTCATCTCATTCTATGTTGTGTTGTGTTAGTCTCGAGGAGTGACCACCGCGGTGACGTCGCCGTCTTGTTTGCTGTGCGGCCAATAAGGAGAGGGGAACAGGTAGGGACTAACGCACTTCATCTCATTCTATGTTGTGTTGTGTTAGTCTCGAGGAGTGACCACCGCGGTGACGTCGCCGTCTTGTTTGCTGTGCGGCCAATAAGGAGAGGCGAACAGGTAGGGACTAACGCACTTCATCTCATTCTATGCTGTGTTGTGTTAGTCTCGAGGAGTGACCACCGCGGTGACGTCAGCGTCTTGTTTGCTGTGCGGCCAATAAGGAGAGGCGAACAGGTAGGGACTAACGCACTTCATCTCATTCTATGTTGTGTTGTGTTAGTCTCGAGGAGTGACCACCGCGGTGACGTCAGCGTCTTGTTTGCTGTGCGGCCAATAAGGAGAGGGGAACAGGTAGGGACTAACGCACTTCATCTCATTCTATGCTGTGTTGTGTTAGTCTCGAGGAGTGACCACCGCGGTGACGTCAGCGTCTTGTTTGCTGTGCGGCCAATAAGGAAAGGCGAAAAGGAAGGGACTAACGCACTTCATCTCATTCTATGTTGTGTTGTGTTAGTCTCGAGGAGTGACCACCGCGGTGACGTCAGCGTCTTGTTTGCTGTGCGGCCAATAAGGAGAGGCGAACAGGTAGGGACTAACGCACTTCATCTCATTCTATGTTGTGTTGTGTTAGTCTCGAGGAGTGACCACCGCGGTGACGTCAGCGTCTTGTTTGCTGTGCGGCCAATAAGGAGAGGCGAACAGGTAGGGACTAACGCACTTCATCTCATTCTATGTTGTGTTGTGTTAGTCTCGAGGAGTGACCACCGCGGTGACGTCAGCGTCTTGTTTGCTGTGCGGCCAATAAGGAGAGGCGAACAGGTAGGGACTAACGCACTTCATCTCATTCTATGCTGTGTTGTGTTAGTCTCGAGGAGTGACCACCGCGGTGACGTCAGCGTCTTGTTTGCTGTGCGGCCAATAAGGAGAGGGGAACAGGTAGGGACTAACGCACTTCATCTCATTCTATGCTGTGTTGTGTTAGTCTCGAGGAGTGACCACCGCGGTGACGTCAGCGTCTTGTTTGCTGTGCGGCCAATAAGGAGAGGCGAACAGGTAGGGACTAACGCACTTCATCTCATTCTATGCTGTGTTGTGTTAGTCTCGAGGAGTGACCACCGCGGTGACGTCAGCGTCTTGTTTGCTGTGCGGCCAATAAGGAGAGGGGAACAGGTAGGGACTAACGCACTTCATCTCATTCTATGTTGTGTTGTGTTAGTCTCGAGGAGTGACCACCGCGGTGACGTCAGCGTCTTGTTTGCTGTGCGGCCAATAAGGAGAGGGGAACAGGTAGGGACTAACGCACTTCATCTCATTCTATGCTGTGTTGTGTTAGTCTCGAGGAGTGACCACCGCGGTGACGTCAGCGTCTTGTTTGCTGTGCGGCCAATAAGGAGAGGGGAACAGGTAGGGACTAACGCACTTCATCTCATTCTATGCTGTGTTGTGTTAGTCTCGAGGAGTGACCACCGCGGTGACGTCAGCGTCTTGTTTGCTGTGCGGCCAATAAGGATAGGGGAACAGGTAGGGACTAACGCACTTCATCTCATTCTATGTTGTGTTGTGTTAGTCTCGAGGAGTGACCACCGCGGTGACGTCAGCGTCTTGTTTGCTGTGCGGCCAATAAGGAGAGGGGAACAGGTAGGGACTTACGCACTTCATCTCATTCTATGCTGTGTTGTGTTAGTCTCGAGGAGTGACCACCGCGGTGACGTCAGCGTCTTGTTTGCTGTGCGGCCAATAAGGAGAGGGGAACAGGTAGGGACTTACGCACTTCATCTCATTCTATGCTGTGTTGTGTTAGTCTCGAGGAGTGACCACCGCGGTGACGTCAGCGTCTTGTTTGCTGTGCGGCCAATAAGGAGAGGCGAACAGGTAGGGACTAACGCACTTCATCTCATTCTATGTTGTGTTGTGTTAGTCTCGAGGAGTGACCACCGCGGTGACGTCAGCGTCTTGTTTGCTGTGCGGCCAATAAGGAGAGGGGAACAGGTAGGGACTAACGCACTTCATCTCATTCTATGTTGTGTTGTGTTAGTCTCGAGGAGTGACCACCGCGGTGACGTCAGCGTCTTGTTTGCTGTGCGGCCAATAAGGAGAGGGGAACAGGTAGGGACTAACGCACTTCATCTCATTCTATGTTGTGTTGTGTTAGTCTCGAGGAGTGACCACCGCGGTGACGTCAGCGTCTTGTTTGCTGTGCGGCTAATAAGGAGAGGCGAACAGGTAGGGACTAACGCACTTCATCTCATTCTATGTTGTGTTGTGTTAGTCTCGAGGAGTGACCACCGCGGTGACGTCAGCGTCTTGTTTGCTGTGCGGCCAATAAGGAGAGGGGAACAGGTAGGGACTAACGCACTTCATCTCATTCTATGCTGTGTTGTGTTAGTCTCGAGGAGTGACCACCGCGGTGACGTCAGCGTCTTGTTTGCTGTGCGTCCAATAA
This sequence comes from Isoperla grammatica, assembly GCA_945910005.1. Taxonomy (NCBI): domain Eukaryota; kingdom Metazoa; phylum Arthropoda; class Insecta; order Plecoptera; family Perlodidae; genus Isoperla; species Isoperla grammatica. Next base: position 73,779,854 of record OX246737.1, on the reverse strand, counting down.
GGAGAGGGGAACAGGTAGGGACTAACGCACTTCATCTCATTCTATGTTGTGTTGTGTTAGTCTCGAGGAGTGACCACCGCGGTGACGTCAGCGTCTTGTTTGCTGTGCGGCCAATAAGGAGAGGGGAACAGGTAGGGACTAACGCACTTCATCTCATTCTATGCTGTGTTGTGTTAGTCTCGAGGAGTGACCACCGCGGTGACGTCAGCGTCTTGTTTGCTGTGCGGTCAATAAGGAGAGGCGAACAGGTGGGGACTAACGCACTTCATCTCATTCTATGCTGTGTTGTATTAGTCTCGAGGAGTGACCACCGCGGTGACGTCAGCGTCTTGTTTGCTGTGCGGCCAATAAGGAGAGGCGAACAGGTGGGGACTAACGCACTTCATCTCATTCTATGTTGTGTTGTATTAGTCTCGAGGAGTGACCACCGCGGTGACGTCAGCGTCTTGTTTGCTGTGCGGCCAATAAGGAGAGGCGAACAGGTGGGGACTAACGCACTTCATCTCATTCTATGCTGTGTTGTGTTATTCTCGAGGAGTGACCACCGCGGTGACGTCAGCGTCTTGTTTGCTGTGCGGCCAATAAGGAGAGGCGAACAGGTAGGGACTAACGCACTTCATCTCATTCTATGTTGTGTTGTGTTAGTCTCGAGGAGTGACCACCGCGGTGACGTCAGCGTCTTGTTTGCTGTGCGGCCAATAAGGAGAGGCGAACAGGTGGGGACTAACGCACTTCATCTCATTCTATGCTGTGTTGTGTTAGTCTCGAGGAGTGACCACCGCGGTGACGTCAGCGTCTTGTTTGCTGTGCGGCCAATAAGGAGAGGGGAACAGGTAGGGACTAACGCACTTCATCTAATTCTATGTTGTGTTTAGTTAGTCTCGAGGAGTGACCACCGCGGTGACGTCAGCGTCTTGTTTGCTGTGCGGCCAATAAGGAGAGGGGAACAGGTAGGGACTAACGCACTTCATCTCATTCTATGTTGTGTTGTGTGAGTCTCGAGGAGTGACCACCGCGGTGACGTCAGCGTCTTGTTTGCTGTGCGGCCAATAAGGAGAGGCGAACAGGAAGGGACTAACGCACTTCATCTCATTCTATGCTGTGTTGTGTTAGTCTCGAGGAGTGACCACCGCGGTGACGTCAGCGTCTTGTTTGCTGTGCGGCCAATAAGGAGAGGGGAACAGGTAGGGACTAACGCACTTCATTTCATTCTATGTTGTGTTGTGTTAGTCTCGAGGAGTGACCACCGCGGTGACGTCAGCGTCTTGTTTGCTGTGCGGCCAATAAGGAGAGGGGAACAGGTAGGGACTAACGCACTTCATCTCATTCTATGTTGTGTTGTGTTAGTCTCGAGGAGTGACCACCGCGGTGACGTCAGCGTCTTGTTTGCTGTGCGGCCAATAAGGAGAGGCGAACAGGTAGGGACTAACGCACTTCATCTCATTCTATGCTGTGTTGTGTTAGTCTCGAGGAGTGACCACCGCGGTGACGTCAGCGTCTTGTTTGCTGTGCGGCCAATAAGGAGAGGCGAACAGGTAGGGACTAACGCACTTCATCTCATTCTATGCTGTGTTGTGTTAGTCTCGAGGAGTGACCACCGCGGTGACGTCAGCGTCTTGTTTGCTGTGCGGCCAATAAGGAGAGGCGAACAGGTAGGGACTAACGCACTTCATCTCATTCTATGTTGTGTTGTGTTAGTCTCGAGGAGTGACCACCGCGGTGACGTCAGCGTCTTGTTTGCTGTGCGGCCAATAAGGAGAGGCGAACAGGTAGGGACTAACGCACTTCATCTCATTCTATGTTGTGTTGTGTTAGTCTCGAGGAGTGACCACCGCGGTGACGTCAGCGTCTTGTTTGCTGTGCGGCCAATAAGGAGAGGGGAACAGGTAGGGACTAACGCACTTCATGTCATTCTATGTTGTGTTGTGTTAGTCTCGAGGAGTGACCACCGCGGTGACGTCAGCGTCTTGTTTGCTGTGCGGCCGATAAGGAGAGGGGAACAGGTAGGGACTAACGCACTTCATCTCATTCTATGTTGTGTTGTGTTAGTCTCGAGGAGTGACCACCGCGGTGACGTCAGCGTCTTGTTTGCTGTGCGGTCAATAAGGAGAGGCGAACAGGTGGGGACTAACGCACTTCATCTCATTCTATGTTGTGTTGTGTTAGTCTCGAGGAGTGACCACCGCGGTGACGTCAGCGTCTTGTTTGCTGTGCGGCCGATAAGGAGAGGGGAACAGGTAGGGACTAACGCACTTCATCTCATTCTATGTTGTGTTGTGTTAGTCTCGAGGAGTGACCACCGCGGTGACGTCAGCGTCTTGTTTGCTGTGCGGCCAATAAGGAGAGGCGAACAGGTATGGACTAACGCACTTCATCTCATTCTATGTTGTGTTGTGTTAGTCTCGAGGAGTGACCACCGCGGTGACGTCAGCGTCTTGTTTGCTGTGCGGTCAATAAGGAGAGGCGAACAGGTAGGGACTAACGCACTTCATCTCATTCTATGTTGTGTTGTGTTAGTCTCGAGGAGTGACCACCGCGGTGACGTCAGCGTCTTGTTTGCTGTGCGGCCAATAAGGAGAGGCGAACAGGTAGGGACTAACGCACTTCATCTCATTCTATGTTGTGTTGTGTTAGTCTCGAGGAGTGACCACCGCGGTGACGTCAGCGTCTTGTTTGCTGAGCGGGCAATAAGGAGAGGCGAACAGGTAGGGACTAACGCACTTCATCTCATTCTATGCTGTGTTGTGTTAGTCTCGAGGAGTGACCACCGCGGTGACGTCAGCGTCTTGTTTGCTGTGCGGCCAATAAGGAGAGGCGAACAGGTAGGGACTAACGCACTTCATCTCATTCTATGTTGTGTTGTGTTAGTCTCGAGGAGTGACCACCGCGGTGACGTCAGCGTCTTGTTTGCTGTGCGGCCAATAAGGAGAGGCGAACAGGTAGGGACTAACGCACTTCATCTCATTCTATGTTGTGTTGTGTTGTGTTAGTCTCGAGGAGTGACCACCGCGGTGACGTCCGCGTCTTGTTTGCTGTGCGGCCAATAAGGAGAGGGGAACAGGTAGGGACTAAGGCACATAATTTTATTCTGTGTTTTGTTGTATTCCTTTCAGATTTTCTCCATCTTTGAACTTCGGCCGCCATTCCAACTATACTTAAATATACAGCTTTCTCAAATATAGCTCGTAATTTCAATCATTTTGATGGGTTATGCTTGTTTCACTACATGGCTGTCGACGAGCGCTGAGCGCCGAAAGTAGATGATCCGAAGAAGTTGGAACCAACCAACCTCGGCGCTTGCGAGCGCTGCGTCGCCCTGATTGGTCGGATCATCCACTTCCGGCGCTCGGCGCTCGTCGACGGCAACAAGTTACATAGAGGCACAGCTTTCTTGAACGTCGGTTGTCGGATTGACCCGTCGAGAAGGCTGTGCATTGAGGAAGTAGTATGGTCGTAATGGCGGACGTCTAAGATGTCAGCGCCCACTTAACGGCGCTTAATTCTGTCTGACTATACAATGTGATCATTTGTTTGTCTACAACAATGACGACATATGCCAACAATATCTGTGACGTCACGTGAATACAAAGATTTAAATTTAACATATTTTGTATCTTTTACATTATGAATTGAGCACTTGTAACTCCCATGTGAAGGTTCTGAAAGATATCACATTCTGATTACAGATCGTGGACAATTATGGGTTTCATTATGCCACCCAAGGTATGGAAGAGAGGAGAGCAGGGCTTAAAGCACAGTATTATTTCACATGCCAATGTGAAGCATGTTTTGAAAACTGGCCGCTGTACATAAACCTGCCCAGCACTAATCCAGTGCTCATATGTGCGAAGTGTCGTTCCAAACTAACGAAACTTTTGGGCACTAAGTCTAAACCTACCTTCGTTGAGTGTCCCAAGTGTGGCATAGAAAATGACATTTTTGAAGTGGAAAAACGATTACAAACATTGTTGGAGGATTGTAATAGAATTTACAACGAGTTGCTCACGGAAAGTAGATGCAACGTTATGGCTCCTTTGTCACGTAATTTGCTGATTCTGGATCAAGTGGTGCAAAGGCCCTGGAAACTGTTTAATGATTATCAGGAATCGTTAAAGGAATGTTTTATGCGAACTGGTAATTTTTATATTCAGTAGCTCTAATGTAATTCCTTGTTTTTCACATTTTTCATTAAAATTATGGTACTAGTAGTTAAAGTTTCATTTAAAAAATCAAGAGTTTTTTCTGCTGTAATCAAATTCTTGAAAATGAGGGGGCATATCTAAGCACACATTTATTACATTTATTCATCAACGTTTTCTGCTTGCAAGGGCCACATGTCAAAAAACATATTAATGTGATGCTACATGTTATTATTTTGTCAGCCGGGCTATACTGGGTGTGGTTCTAAGTTAATATTCACTTTCACATTGTTGTGGCAGAATTATACACTTCATAATTATTACCATACAGATTTAACATTTGCACTTATTCCGTAGGTAAATATCATACGTTATTATATCCCACCACCCCACCCTTTTGGAAATATGTAATTGCTCCCTTGTGATATTGTTTTAAGGGTACTGTAAGCCTATATTGTCTGAGGTATACTGGCCCGACTGGCCGCGCCTTATCTTGCAATGTTGTCATAGAGTATGCAATATTGAAGTGACGTATGTGACGAACGAACCTACCTTAATCTATACTATCGAGGTATTCCGGGTACAACCGTGTCAAAAGGTGGAAACAACCCAACGTTTCGCCCTTATTGCAATGGGGTATGTTTTGATAGTGTCGAGTAGGGGATGAAGGGGAGGTAGGTGGGGACTATGTAACTGATGAGCGCGCCTGTGGTTTATATGGCTTTGCTCTAGAGTTCCCTTTGTGATGTCAACACTCTCCAAAGGTCCCTGAAGAAGCCCATTGCAATATGGGCAAAACTTTGGATTATTTTGACCTTTTGACGCGGTTGTACCCACGCGGAAACCGACGCGGAAAACCTCGATAGTATATGGTTACTCCGGCCGTGAAAGCCTCCGAAATAGACTTCCAATCTAGTTGCATCCAGTGTTGTGACTAGATCATTTATTTTTTATCTAGATAAAGATAAAGATAATTCCCCAAAAAATTATCTAGATAAGATAAAAGATAAAGTTTTAAAAAAATATCTAGATAATAGATAAAAGATTAAAATAATTATCTAGATAATTTTGAAAAGATAAAAGATAATAATGATATTATTGAGTTATTGACATGTTTCTTAAAAAGCAATATTTACTTATTTTTTTTCATTATCTATCATAATGTGGATGGATTTTAAGGATGGGATAGATTTTAAGGATGGGATACCATGTTTTGTAATTCAATGCGTGGTAGTGATCTTCTTTACCAACTTCCTTTAACACGAGGCAATAACAAATTGCCGCCATTTTCAAAAAAAGGGGAAAACCAGTAGAAGTATTTTCATTTTGAAAAATGGTATATTTTATTATTATTTTGTATCTATACTATGGTTAAACATTTTATCTATTTTTTGTTATCTAAAAGCTTAAAATTTAGATAAGATAATCTGTATTTTCATCTAGATAAAAGATAAAGATAACACACACAAAATTAGCTAGATAAAGATAATAGATAACAGATTTTATCTAGATACGTTATCTAGATAATTTTATCTAGATAAGTCACAACACTGGTTGCATCTCGTCCTCTGCCTCCGGTATTGTACTTTAGTGATACTATCAGCGCACCTGTTGGTTGGCATTGTCAAGGCGCATTCCAAGCACCACTCGTGCTCTCCATGCAGTAGACAATAACAAGCAGGTACCAGGAAATCCCGCAGCGAATTCCGTAGAAATAGACAGCGTTGGGCGGCAGTCTCTTCTGAGAGTTATTACAGCTAGCATTGCTTGATACGGTGGCGTGGCCAGTATGCGTTTATTTAAGGTTGTTTCACACATTTAAGATTTAATATTTAATAGCTAAGATTTAACTCAACTCTTGGGTTAACCCTTAAATCTAAATCTTAAATGTTATGAAGTTGTGTGACCGCCGTAATGCTTTTGACTTGATTCAACTTTGTAAGCCCTTAAATGTTAAATCTGTGCTTAAATCTTAAATAAGTGTGTACTCTGAAATCAAATAAACATTAAGTTATATTATTGTAGCAATATTCGGGGTTTGTACTCTGCTATACGTAGGAGGACGTTCAGGTAGGGTGGTTGTTCATAAGATCTTTGCTCAAGGGTCTTGGACAGTTTAGCTTTGCTAATTTTTAGCACTGAGCTATATGCCTTCAATAATTTTTCAATTATGCTGGTTTGCTATAGTAATAATATAGTAGGTTGTAATAGTAAAAGGTAATCTTACTTACCTTCACAGAAGTTGGGTGGGTGACCACAACTCGTACCCAACACCAACGGCAACAGGTGGTTCATTCAAGTGAATGTATGTTAATCCATTGACTCAGGTTGGTGGATAAAATAAACATTTACACCAAAATGCATTCTTCATTTGGATGCAACGCTAAGTTCAAGTGACTTCCTTTACTACTGCGAACATCCATATCGAATGAACACACGAAATGGAAAGCGTTTCTAGAGTTGTTCTACCAACTTGACAAAAATTGCATTTTTAAACTTCAAATAATGATTTCACATAAATTATGAACTTTGGTGGTTTGTTATCTTTGTTTATTTGTGTTCATAACAAGTTGTTACAAAAATGATAGAAAAAAAATCGAACAATTAAGTGTAATGAACTCAAAGAAATAAAAAACCTAGTTTTGTGAATGATTTACCACTAACGTATTGATTGCATCAGTACTTCCACGCCATTTCTTATGAGCATTCGTCGTATAATCAGCTGGAACAGATTGGCAGGGATAGAGATGAGTGGGTCAGAATTTGAAACCCTATTTGAACCCCATTAAAAACTGGGGGTTAATCATCCAAGACAGCCACGTGCTCAGTATTTGTGCAATAGAAACAAACAATTCACATGATTGATGGGGGGCTATTCCTGAAAGTTGTCACGGTGACATAACTCACTTTAAGTGATATCTACGTAGTTATCACCTGCATTGAATTGGCTGATTGAATAGCAATCAGCCAGTAGCAAGTGACAACTTCGTGGATATCACTTTAAGTGAGTTATGTCACCGTGACAACTTTCAGGAATAGTTGTCCCCCTGGAGTGTAGATCACTTTTGATGATAAAGGCTGGTCCACACAGATTTTTTAAGCATAAGATTTAAGGTTAAACGCGTAGTCGTAAAGTTGGATCATAGGAAACACGTACTGGCGTTCACACAAAGTTTTAGTTTTAAGACATTGTTTTCATTGTTGTTCTTAAAACAACGTCTTAAAACCTTAAATCTTATGCTTACAAAATCTGTGTGGACCAGCCTTAAGTGAAAAGAAATTAAAGAATAGAAGTTAGCTACGTTTTTATTGAATCAAGAACGGCAAACAGTAACAAGTGTTCTAATATTAATCATTTTAAGTACATTTGATGTGAGCCAGGTCACGATCAATTAATTAAACCTAATTCATCTTACATTCTATTATAGAAAGAGCAATAGAAAAAGCTCGTCAATTCTACTTGTTAGGCACAAGCTTCAATTAGGAGGTGGTTGCGATTTGAATATGTTTGCCACTAGGAATCCTCAATAAACGGCTTTTCAAGGGTTTCCTCAGTTATAAAATACTAATCTCGTGCAACAACCCAACAACATAATGCACTCATACAGCGCACTGCTAGCAGTATGTCCTCTATACAGAAGAACCAGTAGATTATTAGGCCTATATGTATTGAATAAGACCCATCTTGGGATAGAATAGGTCCATGGTTGCAACACTGTACAAGGTGATCTAAGAAGCTGACACTGTACAACCATGGTACAACAATAATCACAATCCATATTAGAACCTTATTAGTAAGTTATTGCATTCCCATATTTCACTAAGTCTACGTTTGCTATATTTTTCGCTTGCAGTCCGAGGAAAAATTTTGGTTTCTAATTTTAAGTGTTGTACAAATATGTATATTTATTTATTATAATGGTATAATATGTATTGAATTATTCATCACTATTTATTTCCCCTTGTAGATAAAATTAAGTACGCTTTCAGTAGCGGTTAAGTTTTTTGAAAGGACCCCACTCTTTAATCAAAACCACTGGTATGATAAAACTTCTGGCTTAAAAGCTGCCCTGACATTATCCATGTTTTTGCAGTTTTGCAATTTAAAACAAAAATGAGATAGTTTTACCAAAAATATAACAGGATTTTAAATTATAAATTTGTTTTGTATTTTTATGAACTCCCAATCGATAAGAGTACCATTCCAATAATGACACAAATCGGTACTACCAACTCGTAGGCAGAGCTCCTTGCATAGGTATCGGTACAAGGTTTATTTGAAAATAAAATACGCCCTTCGACTGCTGGATAAACTGGTGATATCTTCTTGATGTACTGAGCTAAAACCCCAGTGTCCGTTATGTCTGTGGAAAGATAAAAATATTAGTCAATCTATTACATTTTACTTTCCACCACAGGCACCTTAACTAAGATAAATAAGATAAGATTGTGATTAATTAGTTTCACCAGCTATCATTGTCACTTGTCATACATACATACATACACACACACGTACATACATACATACATACATACATACATACATACATACATACATACATACATACATACATACATACATACATACATACATACATACATACATACTTACATACATTCATACATACATACATACATACATACATACATACATACATACATACATACATACATACATACATACATACATACATACATACATACATACATACATACTTACATACATTCATACATACATACATACATACATACATACATACATACATACATACATACATACATACATACATACATACATACATACGTAAATTAAGGTGGCGGTGACTTGTGGTAGGTTAGGTGGGCGTGGCCTTGAGAATGTTCCAGAGGAGAGTGACATTCATGACAAGTAGTAGTTATGTAGACGTCACTGAACTATGTAGACATCGACGGATAATAAAGTTAACTTGTGTTAGTCATACGAGAGTGTTATTTAACGTCATATGGTGGCAACGGTTGGGATCATTTCAACATGTCTACTTATCAAGCAAAACCACCAGGCCCCTTCGATTTTACTAAACCTGAAGAATGGCCAGCGTGGAAAAATAGATTTCTACTATTCCGCGAGATAGCATCCCTTCCCGAGTTGACGGGAAAGCAGCAGGTTAGCGCCTTAATATTTTAAATGGAGGATAAAGCCTACGAGGTTATTCAAAGTTTTAAGCTCTCTGCTGCAGATAAGGCGAATTTTGACAAGGTGGTTCAGTCCTTTGACAGCTATCTGGTGCCCAAACGTAATGTTATCTTTGAAAGGGCCAAGTTTAACCAACGATCTCACGGAGACATGGAACCTGTACCAGACATCGTTTTAGATCTATATAAACTCCCTGAACATTGCGAGTACACTTCACTCAGAAATGACCTGATTCGGGATAGAATCGTGGTAGGCCTACGGGATGTGAAACTGTCAGAACAACTGCAGCTTGACTCCCAGCTTACCCTGGATACTGCAGTGACCAAGGTAAAACAATCGGAATGTGTGCAGAAACAACAAGAAGTACTGCGACAATCCAACACTATGGGAGCAGACATTGATAAGATTGAAGATAGGCCTAGGTCTAAAGCCAGTTCGGGGAAGCCTTCATACCCCGACAATATGGGTAAGAAATGCACGAGGTGTGGATTCCCTTTCCATCCCATTGGAGAGTGCCCCGCTCGCAATGCTGAGTGTCATAGATATCGCAGAAAGGGACACTTTCAAGCGTGTTGTAAGACGAAGAAGATTATAATCAAATACAGGAGGAGGAAACTGAGGACCCAGGCCAAATTCAGAAATTCATTGCCAAATTGACCAAGGTAATCGCGTAAGAGGTGTATTCATATACCTAAAAAAGGCATTTGACACTGTAAACCACGTTATTCTGTTGCAAAAATTAGAGTCCTTGGGAGTCAAGGGTATGGCCCTAGAGTGGTTCGAAAAGAGCTCAACATGTAATATTAACTGTGGTGTACCACAAGGGACCATACTACGACCCTTACTGTTCAATATCTTTATTAATGATCTGAGCAAATGTCCTCTTAAAGGAATCCTCAAACTATATGCTGATGACGCAAACCTATTTTACTATGGCACACTAAATGAAATATATAGTAACATACAACACGACCTTAATATCATCAGTAATTGGATGGGAATCAACAAAGTTTCTATTAATACCTCAAAAACAAATTATATGATCCTACACAGTGAATTTGATTCAATCAATGACAACAACCAGATCCTAAAATATAATGAAATACCAATTGCCAAGGTGGAAGTTAGTAAATACCTAGGTTTATTTATCGATGAACACTTAAATTGGAAACCGCATGTGAACCTGGTTCGCAAGAAAATTGCACCAGTTTAGGAATACTAAGACGACTTGCACCCACATTACCGCCCAATGTAGTTTACTCGATCTAATCATCACTTATTCAGTGCCACCATCATACATGCTTGGTATATGGGGCACGGTCTCTAAATATATTCTACACAACATCCAGACTTAACAAAACAAAGCCATACGAATTATCTTTAAATGCCCTAGACTTTATGGCACCAAAAAGATGTACAAAGAATTAGAAATCCTTCCGCTTTACCAAATGGTCACTTACGAGCGAATACTAATTATGCACCGAATATATAGAGGTCTGCAATACAGCACAATAACATTCACCAACATTGAATCTATACATAACCACAACACAAGACAAAAACATCAAATTACACTTCCATTTGTAAAAACTAATTTAGGTAAAAACTCTTTATACTACTCAGGAGCTCAACTTTACAATAATCTTGACCCGCGCATAAAAAAATGAGAAACATTTTGTTAAATTTAAATGTGCAATAAAACAACTACTACTAATGCAGCTATAACAGTCAAATGGATATAACATAACTACGAATGTATGTGTGTATGTTCTTTATACATTACTGCATCATTCATCCGATTGCGATAAAACTTTGGTGAGTTGTTGTGCGCACGCCCGCGATGGTTTCTGGATGATAACAACCCCCTCCCAACCCCCCCTCACCCCCCACCATCACTGAGACACCAACATGCAATCATGCTTTTCTAAACCATTCCTAAACCATTCATCCAACTGCGCTAAAATTTTGGTGAGTTAGTGTATGCACGCCCACTAAGGTTTCTGAATGATAAACAAACCCCCCCACCCAACCCCCACCCCCACTGAATTGAATTGAATTTATTGTGGTTTTCTCGCCTGGAGGCGAGAAGGCCGATAAGGGCCACAACACGGCCCTCTGCAGCCTAATACACAAATACAAAGACAGATACAGAAACTAATAATACAAGGGCAGAACCAAAACAGATACAGGACAAATTCAAAGACAAATGCTAACAAAAACCAATACACACAGAGCAAACACAAAGACAACGTCTAAATGGAAATTAAGTGAGAAACGCAAAGACAAGTCAAATAGCGCAATTAAAACAAACATCAACACAAGTCCAGATAGGAATTCAGTTAGATACACAAACACATGTCCAGAGATGTCCCAAGAGCAGACACAAACACAAGGAAAAACGAAATTAAGAACAAAACTAAAACAAACACAAACACATGTCCAGATGGACATGTCACAGGCGAGCGCACAACACACGAACACACGAACAGTCAGCACAGCACCCCGCGCCCTCTGGCTCGACGCCCTGGTGGCCCCCGCGGTCGAGGTCACCGCGGCCCGGCAACCCCGGTCAAGTAGTCAGCATGTTGAGGGTACTGGAACCGCAGCCGACGATGGCCGTCGCCGGGGGCGTATAGCTGGTCCATCAGGGCATCGCGGCCACGGGCTAGGAGGCGGGCGACGTAAGCGATGGTGAGGACAGTGAGGCGGTCGGACAGGGGCGGGACCTCGGTGAGCGCGTACACGTCCTCGTTGCGCGTCCAGGGGTGCAGCCGGGCAATGCGACGAAGGATGCGGCGCTCCAGGGAGAGGTACCGCAGACAGTGCCGACCAAGTACGGGCGAGAGGGCAGCTGCGGCGTGCTCAAAGAGGGGGCGGAGGAACACCTTGTAGGTGTGCCGGAGTGTACGGAAACTGCAGCCACGAAAGCGCCCACGAATCAGCAAGAGCAGATTCATCCGCTGCCTCGCACGCAGACACACATCCCGCGTGTGCGCCCCCCAGTGCAGAGTGGGGGAGAAGGTCACCCCAAGGTACTTGGCTGTGGCGGAGACAAAGACGGGCACGCCCCATAGCGAGATAGAGCGACGAAAGGGCCTCTGGGACAGCTTTTGGGTCTTGTGTCGGTGCCGAAACAGTAAAAGTTGTGTTTTGGAGGCATTGGGTAGCACCCGCCAGCGAGACATCCAGCGTTGGAGGGCCGCGATGCAATAGTGCTTTTCTAAACCATTCAGCCGATTGCGATACAATTTTGGTGGGTTAGTGTATGCACGCCCGCAAAGGTTTCTGAATGATAACAACCTCCCCAACCCCCCTCACCCCCCCCCCACCCACACTGAGCCACCAACATGCAATAATGCGTTCGATTATTTTTCACCCGATTGCAATAAAACTTTGGTGAGTAATTGTGCGCACACCCGCGAAGGTTTCTGAACGAGTCAACCGTCCCCCCCCCTCCCCCCCCCCACCCCTCCCCTTTGTGTAGCACCACTCACCAGACGGAAAAATATATTGTTTGTCAAAAAGCACTTCAATAAACAGAATTAAAACATAAACACTTTATTTCTTTCAGTGGCATTGCACGTTTGCAACGCATGCCGGGTTTGCTAGTTATGATATAAATGGTTGCTCAATTGTTATGTATTAAACTGGCTATTATTCTAAACTTGTTACAATTATTTTGTCTTGCATTGATCATTTCTTATTGTTTACAACAGCTGCTGTCTGAAGCTTACTTTGCAATTTAATTTTGAAATAATTTTAAGTATACTTTAGTTATTATCATTAATAAGCATTAGTTTTATGATATTATACTTTGTGATGTCACCCTCTTCTTCTTCCTCTTCTTCCAATGAGTGACCAAAACCTCGAAGATTCTTAATTCATTGTTATATGTATTGAATGTAAATTGTAATTTAAAAATAAATAAAGTTGAAACTTGAAAGCTCTGACCAAGAGTTTCTAGGGGTGATAGAAGTAGACCATGTTTCATGAGGAAGCAACGAGCCCTGGAGAGTTAACATAAACATGGATGACAAGCTTATTGCATTTAAAATGGACACGGGTGCAGATGTAACCGCGTAGTACCAGAAACCCTAGGGCTCGGGAAACCGATGAAGATGTCTGATCGGAAGCTTTTTGGTCCAGGCAATACAGCACTGAAAGTGAAAGGTATGTTCTTAGCAAAATTGTCGTATATATAAGCTAAAGCAAACAGAACAAAAAGTTTGTTATACAAGATTTAAAAGAGCCATTGTTGGGGCGTCCAGTGGTTGAAGCATTGAAAGGGTACACAGCGTTGCAGACGATAGTTCTGATATAAAATCACAATTGAAACTCAAATATCCTAAAGTGTTGGTACACTTTGAAAAATAGATAAGCCCCATGAAATAACTTTGGCCAATGATGTGAAGCCGTTTGCAATACATACACCCCGGAGAATAGCGTTACCTAGGCGGCAAAAGGTTAAAAAGGAGCTTAATCGCATGCTTAACCTGGGTATCATCACTGAGGTCACTGAACCCACTGAGTCGTGTGCGGGCCTTGTAGTGGTCGACAAGCCTAATGGTGGAATCAGGCTGTGTGTAGACCTCATCTCACCTCAACGAGAGCGTCAAAAAAGAACGTTTAATATTGCCGTCAGTGCAATGAAACTTTAGTCCTCATTAGTGATTCAAGGGTATCCTCTAAAATGGATTGCAATACTGGCTATTGGCAGGTTTTATTGGATCCAGAAACCTCCAAGCTCACAACCTTCCTTACACCGTATCGTAGATTCAGGTTCAATAGACTTCCATTTGGGATTTCGAGCGCTTCGGAATTCTTTCAGCGAAAAATGTCGAGAATCCTAGAGGGTCTAGAGGGCGTAGTGTGCCACATCGATGACATGGTGGTACATGGGAAGGAAAAGCAAGAACATGATGACCGACTTCACAAGGTAATTAGTAGACTACATGGAGTAACGCTAAGAGGTGATAAGTGCCAGTTCGGAGTTGAAAGTATTAAACTGTTGGGTCACATACTAACGAAGGATGGAGTCAAATCGGATCCAAGCAAATACCTTTATTTGATCCAAGTAAAGTCTAGGCTATTTTGAAATTACAGCCCCCTAAAAATGTCAGTGACCTGAGAACATTTTTTGGCATGATTGACTTCTTAGCAAAATTTCTTCCAAATCTCTCTCACACTACGAAGACATTACGGGACTTATTAGTAATAGGTTGGATATTAGTATGGGGTATTAGTAAATAACTTAGTAGTAATGGGTTGATTGAGGCCGGGGTGAAATAAATAAATATCATAAGTCGTTCGCCGGACCCTTATTTAGGTTTACTACCTTACCGTTCTACTGCATCGCAGACTTGGGATATAGCCCATCCCAAATTTTGATGGGAAGAAACTTACAAACTACTCTCCCAACTCCCAATAAAACCCTCGAGCCTTTATTCATTGATCATAAGCAGTTTTCTAACAGAAATGACAAATACAAAAAGAACCAAAAATATTATTTTGATCGACGTCATGGAACCCGAGAATGGACGCCACTACAACCGGCCCAACCGGTTTGGACAATCGATCTTAAAAGGCCAGGCCTAGTGAAGGTACCGGCCTCGACCCCGAGGTCGGTAAGGACGACCACATCACAGGGAGAAGTCCGAAGAAACATGCATCATCTCATCAAAGTGCCCGCTACTTCCAAGGATGACATTGAGGACGAACGTGCTACATCTCCTACCCTGGGCCAGAGGAACATCACCAAGCCTACAGCAGTTCCTGTAACTGATGCTGGCTCCGAACCCCGACCAGAAGTTGTCACCCAAGAGGAACGTTCTAGTGGCCATTTTACGCGATCTGGAAGGACAGTCCATGCTCCAAAAAAACTTAACTTGTAATACATTTTTTTTTAATTGCAGAAGAGAGGATGTAAGGTAGCTGTAGATTTAGGTGGCGGTGACTTGTGGTAGGTTAGGTGGGCGTGCCCTCGAGAATGTTCCAGAGGAGAGTGACATTCATGACAAGTAGGAGTTATATAGACGTAACTGAACTATGTAGACATCGACGGATAATAAAGTTAACTTGTGTTAGTCATACGAGAGTGCTATTTAACATCAAAACATACACTTACACTACTATCTACTATCTAAGGCACAGCAGAAGATCGTGTGTGATGTAAATAGTTAGTCCGGGTAAGCACCCCACGTTGAAAATGTTGCATTCGGCATAATACGAAAAATATATAGACACAATATGAGATATATACTATAAGGCACAGTCGTTATTATATGACATAGAGTTAGCTAATCTAGCCTCTGAAAAACGTAGTGACAACAATAATAAGGTATGATAGTTGTGTTTAAGTAACACAACTAACATTAATTCGAAACCAACCGTAATGGGTTGGTTTCGAATGAGGCCTACCTAAAATTCTTTGGTGTGTAAATCGTGTCTTGATTTTGAATCCATCCCCACCCTGCGCTAAGTACGTGGGCATGAGAACACCGTACGTCTTCTTTGGATCAATTGGCACGTATTTGGGATCACGGCAGTCTCCACATCTCACCACGGCGGAGACGACGCGCTGGTCCTTGGGTCTGCACATGTCGTACTTCACTTGTAGCCCTGAAACACACAAGCGGTCTTTGATTCAGTGGCGTATCAAGGAATAATTTCGGGGGGGTGTATTGACCATCAATAACAAGACAGCGCTGAGGACAAAGCGCGAGCTAAACGGCTAAGCTGCCAGAGGCCTTTTTCCAGATAGCGAAAAACAAGTTTGACTCCGAGAATACAATACAAAAGACTCCCCTTTGTCCCTAACGTTACAACAGGAGCGTATGTGTGATGAAGCTGCTTGCAAACCTGCGTGACCTCTCTGCGATTGTTGCGGCACAACTACTGACTTCGCCCTCATCCAATCATGCGGTGGCAGCTGATTTGGCATTAACGTCTCTTACTTCATCAGGTCAAGAGAGTTCTCCTTCATCACGAGGCTTTACGGACAGAACGCTTGTTGGGGGTGGGCTTCGTTTAACCACTTAAGACGAAACTGCTCTCGACGCTAGGGAAACGGGCCACTATAGTTCGGTACATAGAGCCACTTCAGATAAAGTATAGTGAATACAACGTTGTTATGGTTTTTGATACACCTCACCTACAACAAGGATGTGACCCAATTCTTGCATTGTGAAGGACATCAAACTACCCTAACCCGGTCATTATTAGACACGAGCTCAAGTTCTCTCGGATTGGACCATCGGCACTATAAGCGGCACAATTGGCATTGGTGCCAGCGTGGACGATTGCTCGATAAAACCATAAATATGGCAGATATGGCAAGTAAATGTCCGTAATGAACTGGTTGTGCCCGTACCTGCACGTTTTTGTCGAGAGCTTATTCTTGGACGAGACCTTTTTAGTCAGTTTGAATGTTACAGTATCTATCAGACGCGGAGGTTAGACAATTGGAAAAAGCATCCACTTCCATTATTTCTATGTATCTTGCCTTGCACACATTTCTAACCCTATGGCCGCGTCTACTCCGCAACCCTCTCCTGATATACCGGAGCTCCCTGCAATGGTTAGTTGCCCGATTGCATACAGCCAGCACTACATAACTTTCTTCATAAATAGTCTTGCCTTTTTTCGGTTACGCCGGGTTTCACAGAACTGACCCCACATCATATTATCCTCACAGACTCTCACCCACCAGTTAAATGTCGCCTTCGACCAGTCAATCATATGAAAAGAAACATCATGGACGGTCCAGTCGACAATAGGCTATTTGCACAAATTCTGTTAATGTATTTTTTCGATAACCACTGACATCCTTTAGATCACCCAAAAAAATGGGACCTCTACATTTATTATTCTGGGCGTAATATTTGTTTTAGTTTTTTTGATCAAAGTAGCGGTTTGAAACGCACCAGGTCGCGCGCCATTTCCGTGACGTCATCTGCCATGTAGTCCGTCCGTGGAGGCAACCAGCTTACAGCTGACATTGGGATAACACGCGCAGAGACGCTTTCGCGGCGTTCAGCAATGCCTAAACCAAATTATAAGAATTGTTTTGTTCCATTATGTACTATAGCACTTCTGTAGCTTCGCCAAATAAGCTGTTTTTTAGTGTTCCCAAAGATTTAAGGCGTAAGAAATGGACTCGTAAAGAGCGTATAACGAATACATGACTTTACGGACCTGACAATAATTGTTTATCGGAATCCCTGTTGTCTGGATGTACCTCTCTCTCTCTCTCTCTCTCTCTCTCTCTCTCTCTCTCTCTCTCTCAGGTACATATGCAACCTTAAATTCGCAGATCATGTATCAGAATCATTTTCAAAACTCTCGTGGCCCCGCCTTAAAGAGCGACGCAACCTCCACTCGCTTTCCCTTCTGCATAAAATACTTCACTCTTCAACCCCAAACTATCTTTTCTCTCGTTTCCAGTACCTAGCAACTCACCATGCTCGAGACACACGTGGCCACTCTTCAAACCAACTTGTCCTCCCTATCCACAGAACTGCCATATATGATAACTCTTTCACAGTGGCCGCTGCCCGAGAATGGAACCGTGTCCCTAGCAAAGTCAGAGGCTTAACAAACTCATTTGCTTTTAAATTTGCTATTAAACAATTACTGTAATAGGCCTACCTATTTTTATTTTTTATTGTAATCAAAGCTCGGGGGTTTTCACCGTAGAATTATTATTATTATTCTTTTTAATTTTAACTATTATTATTATGCATTATTCTAGTTAGTATTTAAGTAGTATTTTAATCCTTTTTCTTATACTTGAAATAGATTTGAAACAACTTAGCATTAATTAGAGTTCACGCTAACGTGAATTAATTAATTATTTTTTGAGTTAATTGTATAGTTCTTTTTAACAGAGTGAAAATGTATTGCTTAATGTATAAACTTGTAAGTTAATTGTATTATTGTATTGTATTGTGTGAAAACGCTGGTTAGATGTAAGAAAAGACCATATGGTCTTAATCTTGCCAGTTGAAATAAAACATCAATCAATCAATCAATCAATCTCTCTCTTTTTTTTTTTTAGCATTATCAATTTGATTTAGCCTAGTTATGGATATTTAAATGCAATTCTAGCTGTTATTGTATTTTTCTTAGTTTTAAGTCTTAAATGTATTATACCACAATGTATCTACATAACGGTTGGATGGAAGAAAAGGCCTAACTGGCAAATGGCCTTATCCCGCCCAAAATAAAGTCCTAAATCAATCAATCAATCAATCAATCAATTAATCTCTCTCTCTCTCTCTCTCTCTCTCTCTCTCTCTCTCTCTCTCTCTCTCTCTCTCTCTCTCTCTCTCTCTCTCTCTCTTCACGCTATTCGAACTTAGAATGCTCTTCCTACCGACACTAGAGACGTGTACCAAAACCACTTCTTCGCCACTACGTCGTACTATTTAAATCAAATAAATAATGAAGACGATAGCAGCAGCAGCGACAGTTCAATTCGTACAAACGCTATAACATAAGATAATGGGTTTGGAAACCGAATACCATTCTTTCTTACTTTCTTTCTTTCTTTCTTTCTTTCTTTCCTACACATAGGCCTTATGTCTAATTAAGTTCCTGAAACAGACTAGGCCAAGACTATTCCTTGGGCTGAACGCGACAACCAAGCAAGTCATGTACCTCGACGTGCCTCGGACATGGCGGGTGACGTCACGACCAATCAGAGCGCGTTATCGGTTACCACGGCGGAAAATTCAAATTGCGCATTTTTAAACGCAATTTTCTTGTAGAATAAATTTTTTTGAAGGTTAAAACTATTTTCTCTGTGTTTAGGATTAAAAAGACATCAGGAAACGCACATTAATTAGCATTTTTAAGCTTCGTTCATATAGCCTAATAGGCTATATGCACGAAGCTTGACCTTGACCAGAAAATTATTCAGCCTTCATCCAACTCTTAGTTGAGTGCTCCGGTAATCGTGCCCAAGAATACAGGAGGTTATAGATTGGCGGTTGATCATCGTCAACTTAACAAATGCAGCCAAGTTCCGAAATGGCCAACGCCACGGACAGACTGGACTGGATATTGGGCCAGCTTTGTTTTGCACGCTACTTTTCGACAGCCAACCTATCTCAGTTTTTTTTTTTACATTTTTTATTGCGATTGCCTAAAGACCGCCACCAGACAACCTTTTTATGTCACAGGGACACTCTCAAATTCCTGCGAATGCCACTCGGGTTGGGCGGGGCTACGGATTCATTTCAGAAACTGATGGACAAAATGTGTATCCTATTGGTTCTGTCTGGCATGCCTTAGACGATACTACTTTATATTCCGACTCGTTGGAGGAACATCTGCGCCACTTGGAGGAACAGTTTAATGGACTTGCTAAGCATGGAGCTGACTGTAAACACAAGTAAACTTCAGCTCTTTAAAAAATGTATTTACTTCTTGGGGTACATTATCAAACATGGGTTGCACAGCCCAAATCGGTGCAAGGTTGCTGCAGTGGCCGATTTCCCTTCTCCCTGCAAGTCGGCAAGAAATCAGCCTGCAAAGTGTTATTGGTTTAGTAGGCTACTAAAGAATCTTTATACAAAACGTTTCTAAAATTGCTAATCCTGTTTCATGTCTCCTGGAAGAAAACTCTTTGGACATGCGACATACCTCAGAAACATACGATTTTTGTTTTGAAAAAAATGCACTCTCAAATGTCACAGACCTGGGCTTTGCCGGACCTAAATCGACCCTGGTGATCGAGGCAGATCCGTGTGGCTTTTGTTTTAGGTTTAGGTGCGGTTTTGTACCAAGCCTCGGGCCCCAAAGTAACCTGCCCAATTGTCCACTCCGCCCAGTTGCCTTCATAAGTCGGACGCTCAGGAGTGGGAATGTATTACTGTGGTTAGTGTGGGCGGTTGATGAAATCCATCCATACATTGAAAAGACAAGTTTTGAGATTATTTGTGACCATGTTTCTCCGAGTTGAAAGTTTTTACAGAACTGGCCTCAAGGAGACTCAAAAGGTGAGTGTTGCGATAGCAAGTATATGATTGTACCATCAGATAAAGCAAATTACCCGGCTGATATTGCAATACACCCGTTGTCTTACCTAACTTAACCACTTTTACGTGGTTTAATTCGTCACCCCACCGTTGTTTAAGGGAAGAGGTGAAGTTCATCCCATGGACTTCGTCATAGACCTCGACAATTACAACTCCCGGTTTGTCCTGAGCAGCCGCGAACAGCTGGGCGTAGCCGTGGGCTGTCTGGGGTCATCGGCAAAGAACTGGGCAATAAGTTTAAGATATTTGTTTACCGATAATGCATCTTTCCACCGGCATTACTTGGACGAGTTCTGGAGACGGGAGCATCAGCGTACTGCACGGGAGGAACTCCCGGTTGGTTCCTTCAGGCAGATCAACCATAATTCTCGGATGGCGAATTACTTTACTAAGCAGGTGGCCACCGCGCTGAATTTAGATCCACCCACGGATGAGAATTACCTTGTTGAAATACTTGCCAGGCATTTCCCTCTCCATATCGAAAATGCCGTTATGGCCATGGGAGATCGTAGTCTACTCCGTGCCTTCAGACTCTTGCAACGGTTTGACAGTAAGGAAGCTCGCAGGCAGAGACCGGAGTGGAATGGTAACCGGAGCTATGGGGGGGGGGGGGGGCGTCGATTCAGACCCAGGAGGAAACTGGTGCCAGCCCTCCAAAGAACCAAACCGCTACAATGCTGCACCTGGCGAACAAGGAGACAATCGTCGACAGTTCGCCTTTCGGGCTACAGACGTTGCAAATGACGAGGTAACTTCCGGGGGCCAGCAAGAAGCGGACAATGGTGGGGCATTAGAGCAAGACGTGGCAGTAACCGGGGACAGTTCGCTCTACTAGGCCCCGAGGAGCCAGCCTTGTCACACTCTTTCAACGTAAATAGAAGGGTGGCTGGGGGTCATACAAGTCAGACGATGTTCAAGTTTCCGACACTGCCGGTAAATTTGTTTAGATTTGCGCAGCATGCCCTGGTGGACACGGGGAGCGAGGTGTCGTGTGTGTCGGACACAGTATGGAATACATTAGCATTAGAACCACGGAATTTCCCCACCATTCCGGTAAGCAGTGTGTAGCTGGTCGGAGCCTTTGGCTCAGAGAGTAAGCGTGTAGAGCAGCAAGCGTTCATACCGGTGCAGTTCCAGGGCATAGAGCAGCCAGTAGAAAAAGGTGTTCCTGGTAGTTGCTAATCTCGCCTACCCAGTTATTCTGGGAATCGATGGCTATCCATAAATCGGATCTGTCTCGATGTGGCCGCTGCTACATTATCATTAGAAGTGCAAGTTAAGAGGTTCACGCTATCTAGCGGGAATTCGATTACCAGTGGAAACCCTTCGAGCTACCGTCTCAATATTGGAAACCCTGGAAATGAGTTACCGGGGCACTCCTCAACCGAAGGTAACCACTGTGAAGCCCATATTGTGGATCGTGTAGAGCAGTCCCCATGCTTAACTGTGGATCAATAAATTGAGACTACAGCACTCCGCGGACGTTATCATAGTGTTCTCTTCCACTCCGGGCCGCACTAGATAAGACTCGTGGATGAGACGCCGTTCCTCGTGAAGCCACGGTCACACCGCGCGTCAGTTCAGAAGAAGATAGACGAAATGGAAAAGTGTGTGTGTGGGGGGGGGGGGGGTGATTGAGAGAGCGTCGACGCCCTATCTAAGCCCATTAATGGCCATAGTCAAAAAAGACGGAAGCGTAAGGGTTTGTCCGGATACCAGACGGCTGAATTTCGGGGTGGTTTCTGACAACGACGGCCCTCAAAATATTGAAGAACTTCTTTAGCATTTGGACCTCTTAGGTACATGACGTCCTTGGATTTAACTAGCTCGTACTGGCAAGTACCTCATAAGCCAGAGTGCACGAAAATGTACTGGGTTTGTGTTCGAAGGCAGGGTTTTTACCAGTATATAGTTCTTTGTTTTGGCGACAAGACAGCCGTCGCGTCGTTTTCACGGTGTATAAGATTCTTGGTCCGGAAGTATCTACGTTCACTAAAGTGTACATCGATGATATCTTGATGGTCCCTGAATCATTCGAGCAACATTTGGTGCACGCTGTCATGGTTTTGTCTCGTCTCCAAGAAGTGATATTCACCGTAAATCTCACGATTTCCGTGGTTGGAAGAGATGAAGTCGACTTCCTAGGCCATATCTTGACCGTTGGCATCCGACCGGACCCGAATAAGATCGCTGTCATAAAGCAATTCCCGCGACCCAGGAACCAAAAACAGCTAAAGGCTTTCCGGGGTCTCTGTGGCTTCAACCGTCGGTTTGTCCCTACGTATGCATCCCTTATTGCCCCATTACTAGTTCTCCTAAGGAAGGGCTGTTAGTGGCATTGGTATGGTGATCTTGAAGAGGTGTTTATGCGCACAAAAGATACCTTTCTACGCCTTACCATGCGGCATCATCCGATACCGAGTCGGAGATTGTTTGTCCAGACTGATAGTTCGAGATACGGTTTAGGCGCCGTATTATTCCAGGACAATGCAGGCCTGAATTGCGTGATATCCTACGCAAATCGCATTCTTCGTGGGCCGGAAGCAAACTACACAACCACAGAGAGAAAGGCGTAAGCGGTCGTCTGGGCTTTGGAGAAGTGGCGGCTGTACCTCATAGGCGTCGAGTTCACCATCGTTGGCGACCATAAAGCCCTTACGTTCATCTAACGTTGCCGTTAACTTAGCGGTCGCCTCACGCGATGGATCCTGTTCCTCCAGCAGTATGACTTTTGCATCGGGAAGCGAGAACGTCGTAGCGGATGTGCTGCCGCGTTACCCTATAGCTCAACCAGGAGACGCGCCAATTCAAGACCATGGAGAGCAGCGTCTCATACGGATTTCGGCGGTATCGCAGACCCTGGACGGAGGACTGAGGGATCGATTGACCAACATTTTCATGTTTCTGTGAGAAGATCCTCACCTAGAGGAGATACGCATCGTGCTGGATGACGGTGGTCGGTGTTACCTTGGACGGATTTGTTGTTCATGAAGATGCTTTATTTCGACTATGGTTGTTGGAAATCCTGTGTACTCGAAGCATTCTCCATGAAACTATTCTCGGTCCCAATTCAAGATACACGCCGGCAAAATGAGAACTAAAAGGAACTGTTTCTTATTGTTGGAGACTTATGCTGTCAATCATTCCCTTTATTTGGCAAACCACTTAACTTCTAACATAGTAAAGACAGCTCCAAACCACATGGACCGTCGAAGCAAGAGATAATTATGGTCGACTCTTAGAAAAGGGACAGAATCCTGAGCCCCCGTCTTCCTATTGTCAAGTGGGTGTCTTTCTTATTTGAATAGATATTATTGGTGGTCACTTTTTTTTAAAACTGTGCATCCTTCCTGGTGACAAGCTTGACGTTTACAACCTTGCACAGTGAGCGGGAAATAATCCGCCCTTTGAGGAGTCCTCTTTACCGGCGTGTATCTTGGATAGGGACCGAGTTTAATCAGGTCGCACAACACTACATGGATTTTTGGAGTAAATAAGACGCTAGCAAGATTGAGGCGACACTGATGGTGGCGGAAGATGAGGTCACAGCTGTCCGCAGAGTGGTGTGTCGTCATGAATGTCAGGTGACCAAGCACCCGAATAGGCAACTTTCTCACCAGCTTCAGCCCATTGTACCGCGTCGTCTCGATGATCTAGTAGCATTGAACATATATCGCTCGGTTCCTAAGGGGAGAGGTGGTGTTCGGTACTTGTTCGTGGTCCTTAACGTCTACACAAAGTTTGTTGGCAACTACCATACTCAACCGTCTTTCTGAAATGCTACTTTCCATAGCATTGTAAGCCCAGTCGGTTGTTATAGGATCACGGGAAACAATTTACGTCCAAATGGTGGTCGGCGTTTTTAAGAGACAACTCAATACGGCACCTCCATTCTCTAAGCCAATCTCTCTGAGCGTGTAATGAGGGAACTAGGTTGAATGTTACGACTCTGTTGCAACTCCCAACACACCAAGTTGGCCAACGTATTGGAGACCTTCTCCAAACGGATCGATTTGGCAGTCCTCGAGTCCATAGGGTATTCACCATGGGAGCTGCGTTATGGAGAGTAGTACAATTTATGTGGCAGTTCAAAACCAGCCACCTCTTAACCGTGCCAGGGAACACGTAATTTTTGTAAAAAAGATAAACTATTTCGTCTACACACTTCGAACTAAACAAAATATCTACACAATTTTAAAGAAATGTAATGCAGCTTGCTGGGATTGTGATATTTTGTATAGCCATTACAAGACACACAGATTACACAGTTTGGAATCGGATAACCTTAGCATACAGACACAGTTTACTCAAGGTACCTGAGAACTGCAAGAAGGCCCCGGGAGCTTCCATGCCCCGAGGATCGTACTTGGCCACACTCCACTCTAGGGCCTCCATGATGTATTCCCCTTTCAGTTGGATGAACACTAGTGAGTTTTCAAACGGGAGGGTGGTCAGTATATCCGCCATGGTTATCTCTCCTGGAAATAAAAATTCAATATTGAGAGTATTTCTAAAGCAAGCATGATGCATAATAACACAAGTATACAAAATTTATTTCCAGATAATTGCTTATAATAGAAATAATATAAACCTCTTGGCTACTCAGAGCCAGAAGCATGGACAAAATACGTCAAATACAAACGTAAAATTGCGAGAACTTTGTTGATTGGTGATTTGTAAGTATTTTTGAAGCTAGTTTCTAGCCTGGGCTAGATGGTTGGAAAGACATGAACACGTTTTTTTATAACTATTATATTTATACGCACTAAAAACAGATTAAACTTAGAAGACCCACCCCTTACATTCGTGGATCGTACTTCCTTTCTCAAGTCATGGGAGGAAAAATTGTAGGAAAATAATTTTCAGCTCCCTTTCTACTTCCTCATGTAAGTTAGCCTTCCCCCTGATTTTCTTCTTGTCATGTACTAATTATTCTATTTATTCATTCTGTTGAAGTTGGCACTACTGTGGGTAGCATTTTAGTTTGTAATTATTCTGGATGTAATTATGGATAATTAGATGTAAAATATGTCAATTACATTCAATTATTATCATGAACAATACATATTGGTGACGAGGATATAAATCATAAATATCGATAAATCCAATATAAAGACATTATAGATACGCTTGTCGATGCCTAAAACATCGTCCTGCCGTGACATGAGTGCTTTACTTTGTGAGACGTCTTGTCTTACGAATAACAAGCAGTACTTCACGTTGGCTGTGATCAAATCCAGGAGGTTATCTTTTTGTACCATTCCGGAATCTGCTGCCGATCTGGCTCTACGTGACGGTGACACACACATCTACGTGCAAGGATGTGGATCTCACTGCGAAATAGATTAGGGAACAACGTCTCTGCGTCGACGTGCAGGGAGAAAACCTTGCCCATAAACGACAACGTCATCCCGTACCCTTTCCGAAATGTCAATGACATCACCACAACTTGGGAGGAATAAAAGGTCTTAAGTAAGCTGGACCATAACTCAGCATTCCATCAGTTTGAGTTGGAAGAAGATTCAAAGCCGATGATAACCTTTATTACACACTTTGGACTTTATAGATATTTTCGGAATAAGCTGTGCTCCCGACCTATTTTCGAAATGCTATAGAAAGTATAACGTCGCACCTTAAATGATTAGTATCCCGGTCAACGGAGCTACAGACAAGTAACTAATACAATACTTACATGCTTATACCACATGTCTTGACTGACCACGGTCTTATAAATGGAACATGGCAAAGTGTTATTCGTCAACCTACAGTAGAGTATATGGGACACAGTCATGAAAATTGACATTTATCAAATGAAAACTTGAGACGAGCACTTTTCGAAAAATTATCATATACCTCTGGCAAATCCAGATTTCTATGTCAAAACCAGGGTCAAAGGTCAAATATGTAATATTTTTAATAATTTTTAATTAAATAATGAAAAATGTTTGCAAGTTTAAACGTACATTTTAAGTAAGTTAAATGTATTAAATTTCTTTTAAAATATTGTAATTACCCACTTAACCTTTATTTGACCTTAATTGTGGTAAATTTTCTCAAAACGGGTAATTTGTAACATTTTCGTCGATTTATTGGCCAATATTCATTATATCAACGTGCATGCTCATGAATACGTTTAAATAAATAGTTCTTGTTGTTATCACATTGCTTGTACGGTATTCATTCAAAATGGCGGTCAAAGGTCAATAGCTAAGTATCGTAAAACTAGGTCTAGTAACTAAAATATTAATTGTGGGTACTCTAAAGACGTTATTTTGATTCCAATAACAACAACGAATAATAATATTATGTTGTAATCGTAAGAGAATGTTATTATTTAATTAAGTACATTACTGAATTTTTATTAAATGTCCTCAGCAATCAGGGTATTCTTGAATTGGTATACATTCTTAGAAAAAAGCATGGACATATTCAGAAAGCACTGCTCACACATATCATATCACGTAAATTATATGATGGGTACATTCCGAAACCTCCTGAAAATGATGGGGTTCCAGCATCAGCTAGCACGTCCCAGTGTCACATTTTCTCAAGTGTTTCGGAACGCGTACAAGCGAAAAGATGGGGGAAATGCGCGCTAAAAATTTGAAATGAAATTAAAAAAGCAATATTCTAATCGTTTCCGAATAATAACAAATACAACATGAAAGGTAATAAAATCCTGCAACCCGTGGTATAAATAACGGTCAAATTATATAATTCCTGACAATTTGACAAGCTTTTAAATTATTGCATTTTGAAAACGCCGCCATGATTTGTGAATGTTGGTAGATGCCCTCGCTCGAACGGCTGGCGTTTTCATGATGCTGAATATGCTGGCGCAGGAAGTTACGGAACGCCCAGCCTATGATATTCAGGAGGTAACGGAACGGCCTAAGCACGGAAATGGCATATTCAGCTAGTTTCGGAATGTACCCTATAATGATAGTGTCATATCCAGGCTTACCGCCTACATTTCAAATGTAGCCCCGCCCCCGTCCACCGCCTGTGTACATGCACGCTTGGTATGCAGGGCAGTGACGAGCGGAAGTGGAAGTATGGAGTGGAAGCATTAAATAGGCATTACTACTACTATCAATCGTACTGGTTTAATTGAAGTTATACAACCTACTCCACCTCTCCACACAACAGATAGTATTATATATCTACCTCAGCAGTCACTGTCTAGTCAAATAAATCAAATTTAAAGTCAAAATCAATCAAAATTAATGTCATCAGATTAATCACCTTCTGACTCACTGGAATTGTCATGCTGGGTAGGGCCTACCGATATTCCGTTAGCTTACAAGCGTTCACTTCAGCCTACACTTTAATTGAGTGGCCAACACTCACAGGTCGGCATCTTGCAAACACGGCAACAGTTACAGGCTAGGAGATCCATAACGGCTAAACGTGCTAGAGTTCCAACCATCCACTGTTGCTCAGATCCCCTTCTGCCGTGGTTTTTCCATCTATAGCCACATAGATCAGGAGCATCAGGGTTGGCTTCCAAGCAAGTATCTAGATCGCTGTTTGGTAGTTAGCTGACAGTTGCAGTATATGAAGCAGAAGACCATCGTTACAAGGTGGTAGCTGATTAGACTTGATATTGTCATGTAAAAGTTAGTACTTATAACTTTTACGGGTGTTAGTCTCCTCCTTGGTGATTTATGGATACCTTAATTGTGTTGGTCATTAGCCGTTTTCTTTAGCAATTGAGATATGCGCTGTGCTGGCTATTTCGTCAGCCCAGCTCTGCTGCAACGTCCGGGGTTGTTGACTCGTGTGTTCAGTTAATGATAACGTAAATGTTGCAGTTGTGTCGACATTGATTGCGGCAACTTCGCTGACCACTCAGTTTAGGAGGGCGCTGGTTCGAAGATGTCGTCGAGTGAAGCCTGGCCCCACTCGTTCGTGATTGTTACTGGAAGGGGTCAAACAGAGTGGTCTGATTGGTAATTTATGACTTGGTACAGCCAGCGTAAGGCAGAGAGGGGGTGAATGGGGTATGACGTAGGAAAGTCTAGGTGCGAGGGGACAGGTGTGTAATTAGCGGGCAATCAACGACCGACGGGAACTAGGGAGAGACCAGTGCCAAGGTAGTTCGGTGAGGGAAAGGGGAGGAATCCAGGAGAGGGACCCAGGAGCGGAAGTCCGGAGGAAAACCGCGAAGCTGAACGAGGCTTACCAGGACTGAATCACCCAGCCGACTACCGAGGGACGGAGAGCCAATTCAAAGAGTCCGTGACGTCTAACCAGGGAAAGAGGTAGAATATTCGTTTAGTCCTAGCAGTAGGAAAGACCATAGGCAGATTCGTAACGCCTCAGCCACACTAGGATAAATGTCAATTATCAATAAAAACGTTTCCTCCAGAGTTTGAAACCAGTGTTAAGTCATTACACGTAACATAACTGCCCAAATTCCGGTACGTCCACTAATGATCCCAGTAGCGTAAGTGAGGACCAGCCCGAAGTTACGCTCCCGTACATCTACGGGTACGTCGCCTGCAGTCCGTGGGTTCGTGTCCGAGAGTCGCCGTGGGACTGAGGGGACGGTAGGTTCTCGCTACGTAACAATATCACCACACTTCTAAAAAGCTCGTAGCTGGTTGGCGCAAGACAGTGTTGTGGTCAAAGAGCACAGTTTACAGACAAACACTTTGAGTTTTTTTATTGACATCGATAGAAACTCTCCAGTCCTGACCCAGCTTGCTTAGCTTGATACAGAAATGCGGGTGTTTTCTCATTGTATTCAAAGTTCTCTTTCCCTTTACCACTGAATGAGCTCACTTAGGTTGGAACTCATAGTCGACCGCTACACCTAGGGGCGCCCGTTGTTAACAGTTTCATGCATGATATTTCCCATATAGAAAACAAATCCATATAGCAACAATGGGTGCCCCTAGGTGTAGAGATCGACTATGAGTTCCAACCTTTGTCACAACCAGTGCATGGAGGTCATGGAGGGTATTGCATACTTCGAATTACAACGAACTTGCTAGTTTTTACACACCAACAAAGTGTCTTCGATTTTTGGAAGTCAAGCGTCAACCAGCTGCGCTACGAGATTTATAGAAGTAAGTGTGGCGATATCAAGTCTATAGTCAGCTACCAACTTGTATTGTAACGATTGTCTACTGCTTCATATCCTGCGGCTCCGAACTAACTACCAAACAGCGGTATGAATACGAACTGTTTGGAAGCCAACCCTTAGGTTGGAATTCATAGTCGGCCCCTACACCTAGGGGCGCCCATTGTTACCAAGGTAACAATTGTTTGCATGTTATTTCCCATAAACAAAACAAATCCATAGCAACAATGGGTGCCCCTAGGTGTAGGGGCCGACTATGAATTCCAACCTTAGGTTCCTGCAGAACGATTCTGTATGAGCGACAATAAGTTTATCAGCGGTGTTGGTCGTTACTGAAGGCGAATGCAAGGCGGTGATTGGCTCATCGCCTTCTTCTAACAACCGAAACGGGTGGTACACCTATCGTTGCCAATTCAGAATCGCCCTGCTGATCCATGTGGCTATGGATGGAAAACCACGGCAGAAGAAGATCTGAGCATGGCTCCTGTAATGTCTTGTAACTACATTCTACAATGTAACCGCACCTTGCAGCGTGCTGACAAACATCATGGCAGATCACTAGAATTTCCCCGCTAGAACCCAGCCATGACAATGTACTCTCAATGCTAAAAATAAGCATATTAATTCTTAATTAATTCTAATGGTCCTTAGACATAGAACTGTTTCCAGCCATCAAGTCAGGGCTTTGACAGCTGGATAACATTATTTTGAGAGGGAACAGAGTAGTTGTCCCGAAATGTCTTCGGAAAATAACTCTCATCCTTCCATACGATGGTCGTTATGGTATTGTAATAATAAAAGCTCGCCATAGTAAAGTCAATTAGACTGCGAACACCGATGGTAATCTTGCCATGAGTTTTTGATTGTTTTTCACGTCTACTTGAAAAGTCCATTAGTGTTTATTTACGACCGGGCAATGGAATTCTGAAAACTCCAAACACAGTCACAGTGAGCGTGAATAATATGCCGGCAATGCACCATACAAAGCGGAAGACTATGTTGTCGACTAGCCAATGATATTCACTATCTAGAAGTGAAAGTTGATTATGTGAACGCAGTTCCGGTTCCTTTTCTGAAACCGGAACGCGCGTTCCGGTATTATTTTAAATCTCAACCACTGTTTTCCTCATGATTTAAAAATTCGTGAACTCCCATTATGTCCACGGGGAACGGAACTTGTCTTTGCAAATTGCAAAATATTCATTCACTTGTATGAATGAGTGTCCCCCAGGTAGCCGGACCCCAATACAAAGGAAATAATTTTCAGAGCTTCCTTCGTCCACTCATTATAAAGTGCTTTTAGTAGAATATACATTTATGTGGTTGGCGGGGTTGGTTCAAAATTATGGAAGGCGAACAAACTATGCGTTCCGGTTCCTTTTCTATTACACATCAAGCCCTGGTGAGAGGGTATAGGGTAGACATTTATGGTTGAGAGGGCGGTGTGAGGGTTGCTAGGGTATTTGGGGTATGTTCCCATATTAGACCGGTCGGGCCCAGTTCCGACCAGCCCATTCCATTATTCAGGCTGGTCGTCGCTGGTCGAGATCAAACCGACCGGGCATAGGGTGGTCGAGACCAAGCCGACCGGATATTTTGGCCAGGCAGGCATCATATAGGGCTAACATTTCAAATACATCACCTGAACACTCGCTGAAAGGTTTAAAATATAATAATTGAGCATAATGTTAAACTCCATGGCCATTTTTGTAACCGTCATTGTCTGAAATCGTTCGCGACCAGCCACATGACAACGAACACCGTTCTCGACCAACCGGTTGAATAGGGAACACACGTTTGATTACTGTTAAAAAATTGTTTGCTGTTTTAAAATTGGGGTTGTGAAAGTGTGGTGTAAGTTAAAATGTTTTTATTGGAAGGAGTTTTTTCCAATTTATTTGCTAATGTGTTTTTGATACTAAATATTTGTTTAATCGAGCTGGAGATTTGTGATTTATTAACTAAAATAAGACCTCCGTACTACTGCCTGTAGGAACGTATGAAATAAGACCTCCGTTCAACTGCCTGTAGGAACGTATGAAATAAGACCTCCGTACTACTGCCTGTAGGAACGTATGAAATAAGACCTCCGTACAACTGCCTGTAGGAACGTATGAAATAAGACCTCCGTACAACTGCCTGAAGGAATTCGTATGATATAAGACCTCCGTACAACTGCCTGTAGGAACGTATGAAATAAGACCTCCGTACTACTGCC
Organism: Isoperla grammatica; assembly: GCA_945910005.1. NCBI lineage: Eukaryota > Metazoa > Arthropoda > Insecta > Plecoptera > Perlodidae > Isoperla > Isoperla grammatica. Next base: position 73,748,197 of record OX246737.1, on the reverse strand, counting down.
TGTAGGAACGTATGAAATAAGACCTCCGTACAACTGCCTGTAGGAACGTATGAAATAAGACCTCCGTACAACTGCCTGTAGGAACGTATGATATAAGACCTCCGTACAACTGCCTGTAGGAACGTATGAAATAAGACCTCCGTACAACTGCCTGTAGGAACGTATGAAATAAGACCTCCGTACAACTGCCTGTAGGAACGTATGAAATAAGACCTCCGTACAACTGCCTGTAGGAACGTATGAAATAAGACCTCCGTACAACTGCCTGTAGGAACGTATGAAATAAGACCCCCGTAGTACTGCCTGTAGGAACGTATGAAATAAGACCTCCGTACAACTGCCTGTAGGAACGTATGAAATAAGACCTCCGTACAACTGCCTGTAGGAACGTATGAAATAAGACCTCCGTACAACTGCCTGTAGGAACGTATGAAATAAGACCTCCGTACAACTGCCTGTAGGAACGTATGAAATAAGACCTCCGTACAACTGCCTGTAGGAACGTGTGAAATGAGACCTCCGTACAACTGCCTGTAGGAACGTATGAAATAAGACCTCCGTACAACTGCCTGTAGGAACGTATGAAATAAGACCTCCGTACAACTGCCTGTAGGAACGTGTGAAATAAGACCTCCGTACAACTGCCTGTAGGAACGTATGATATAAGACCTCCGTACAACTGCCTGTAGGAACGTATGAAATAAGACCCCCGTACAACTGCCTGTAGGAACGTATGAAATAAGACCTCCGTACAACTGCCTGTAGGAACGTATGAAATAAGACCTCCGTACAACTGCCTGTAGGAACGTATGAAATAAGACCTCCGTACAACTGCCTGTAGGAACGTATGAAATAAGACCTCCGTACAACTGCCTGTAGGAACGTATGAAATAAGACCCCCGTACAACTGCCTGTAGGAACGTATGAAATAAGACCTCCGTACAACTGCCTGTAGGAACGTATGAAATAAGACCTCCGTACAACTGCCTGTAGGAACGTATGAAATAAGACCTCCGTACAACTGCCTGAAGGAATTCGTATGATATAAGACCTCCGTACAACTGCCTGTAGGAACGTATGAAATAAGACCTCCGTACAACTGCCTGTAGGAACGTATGAAATAAGACCTCCGTACAACTGCCTGTAGGAACGTATGAAATAAGACCTCCGTACAACTGCCTGTAGGAACGTATGATATAAGACCTCCGTACAACTGCCTGTAGGAACGTATGAAATAAGACCTCCGTACAACTGCCTGTAGGAACGTATGAAATAAGACCTCCGTACTACTGCCTGTAGGAACGTATGAAATAAGACCTCCGTACAACTGCCTGTAGGAACGTATGAAATAAGACCTCCGTACAACTGCCTGTAGGAACGTATGAAATAAGACCTCCGTACAACTGCCTGTAGGAACGTATGAAATAAGACCTCCGTACAACTGCCTGTAGGAACGTATGAAATAAGACCTCCGTACAACTGCCTGTAGGAACGTATGAAATAAGACCTCCGTACTACTGCCTGTAGGAACGTATGAAATAAGACCTCCGTACAACTGCCTGTAGGAACGTATGAAATAAGACCTCCGTACAACTGCCTGTAGGAACGTATGAAATAAGACCTCCGTACTACTGCCTGTAGGAACGTATGAAATAAGACCTCCGTACAACTGCCTGTAGGAACGTGTGAAATGAGACCTCCGTACAACTGCCTGTAGGAACGTATGAAATAAGACCTCCGTACTACTGCCTGTAGGAACGTATGAAATAAGACCTCCGTACAACTGCCTGTAGGAACGTGTGAAATAAGACCTCCGTACAACTGCCTGTAGGAACGTGTGAAATAAGACCTCCGTACAACTGCCTGTAGGAACGTATGAAATAAGACCTCCGTACTACTGCCTGTAGGAACGTATGAAATAAGACCTCCGTACAACTGCCTGTAGGAACGTGTGAAATAAGACCTCCGTACAACTGCCTGTAGGAACGTATGAAATAAGACCTCCGTACAACTGCCTGTAGGAACGTATGAAATAAGACCTCCGTACAACTGCCTGTAGGAACGTATGAAATAAGACCTCCGTACTACTGCCTGTAGGAACGTATGAAATAAGACCTCCGTACAACTGCCTGTAGGAACGTATGAAATAAGACCTCCGTACAACTGCCTGTAGGAACGTATGAAATAAGACCTCCGTACAACTGCCTGTAGGAACGTATGAAATAAGACCTCCGTACAACTGCCTGTAGGAACGTATGAAATAAGACCCCCGTAGTACTGCCTGTAGGAACGTATGAAATAAGACCTCCGTACAACTGCCTGTAGGAACGTATGAAATAAGACCTCCGTACAACTGCCTGTAGGAACGTATGAAATAAGACCTCCGTACAACTGCCTGTAGGAACGTATGAAATAAGACCTCCGTACAACTGCCTGTAGGAACGTATGAAATAAGACCTCCGTACAACTGCCTGTAGGAACGTGTGAAATGAGACCTCCGTACAACTGCCTGTAGGAACGTATGAAATAAGACCTCCGTACAACTGCCTGTAGGAACGTATGAAATAAGACCTCCGTACAACTGCCTGTAGGAACGTGTGAAATAAGACCTCCGTACAACTGCCTGTAGGAACGTATGATATAAGACCTCCGTACAACTGCCTGTAGGAACGTATGAAATAAGACCCCCGTACAACTGCCTGTAGGAACGTATGAAATAAGACCTCCGTACAACTGCCTGTAGGAACGTATGAAATAAGACCTCCGTACAACTGCCTGTAGGAACGTATGAAATAAGACCTCCGTACAACTGCCTGTAGGAACGTATGAAATAAGACCTCCGTACAACTGCCTGTAGGAACGTATGAAATAAGACCCCCGTACAACTGCCTGTAGGAACGTATGAAATAAGACCTCCGTACAACTGCCTGTAGGAACGTATGAAATAAGACCTCCGTACAACTGCCTGTAGGAACGTATGAAATAAGACCTCCGTACAACTGCCTGAAGGAATTCGTATGATATAAGACCTCCGTACAACTGCCTGTAGGAACGTATGAAATAAGACCTCCGTACAACTGCCTGTAGGAACGTATGAAATAAGACCTCCGTACAACTGCCTGTAGGAACGTATGAAATAAGACCTCCGTACAACTGCCTGTAGGAACGTATGATATAAGACCTCCGTACAACTGCCTGTAGGAACGTATGAAATAAGACCTCCGTACAACTGCCTGTAGGAACGTATGAAATAAGACCTCCGTACTACTGCCTGTAGGAACGTATGAAATAAGACCTCCGTACAACTGCCTGTAGGAACGTATGAAATAAGACCTCCGTACAACTGCCTGTAGGAACGTATGAAATAAGACCTCCGTACAACTGCCTGTAGGAACGTATGAAATAAGACCTCCGTACAACTGCCTGTAGGAACGTATGAAATAAGACCTCCGTACAACTGCCTGTAGGAACGTATGAAATAAGACCTCCGTACTACTGCCTGTAGGAACGTATGAAATAAGACCTCCGTACAACTGCCTGTAGGAACGTATGAAATAAGACCTCCGTACAACTGCCTGTAGGAACGTATGAAATAAGACCTCCGTACTACTGCCTGTAGGAACGTATGAAATAAGACCTCCGTACAACTGCCTGTAGGAACGTGTGAAATGAGACCTCCGTACAACTGCCTGTAGGAACGTATGAAATAAGACCTCCGTACTACTGCCTGTAGGAACGTATGAAATAAGACCTCCGTACAACTGCCTGTAGGAACGTGTGAAATAAGACCTCCGTACAACTGCCTGTAGGAACGTGTGAAATAAGACCTCCGTACAACTGCCTGTAGGAACGTATGAAATAAGACCTCCGTACTACTGCCTGTAGGAACGTATGAAATAAGACCTCCGTACAACTGCCTGTAGGAACGTGTGAAATAAGACCTCCGTACAACTGCCTGTAGGAACGTATGAAATAAGACCTCCGTACAACTGCCTGTAGGAACGTATGAAATAAGACCTCCGTACAACTGCCTGTAGTAACGTATGAAATAAGACCTCCGTACAACTGCCTGTAGGAACGTATGAAATAAGACCTCCGTACTACTGCCTGTAGGAACGTATGAAATAAGACCTCCGTACAACTGCCTGTAGGAACGTATGAAATAAGACCTCCGTACTACTGCCTGTAGGAACGTATGAAATAAGACCTCCGTACAACTGCCTGTAGTAACGTGTGAAATAAGGGTTGCAAATGTGTTGATTTTCGTTTAGCCTAAAAGCAAAGACAACCAATTTTATTTGTGCTTATAGTTTAAAATTGGTTTACTTGACGTTTATTAATACATCATTAATTCTGTTAAATTTAATAAGCATTTTGAAGCATTAACTGTTACTTAAGCTAGTTTTAAAAATGGATACCTAATGATTTGATCATGTTTGAGTATGGTGAGTCTTACCGTTAGACCGTTCATTCGAGACGTCTATATCTGCTCGCACACCCCCCGAGTTAAGCATTGCAATGGGCGCTTCTGTCCAGCCCATGTTATACTTCGTGTTGGTGCTCACGTACTGAAACGGATTAAATTCAAACTGTTTACCTCTTCTGACAGTCGCTGTACAATGTAACTTAGCACTTACTGGAACCCTGTTGTGACCAGCTATGTTGTGACCAATGCGAGCTAACTAGCTTATCTAACGCTAACGAATAATATTACATGAAAAAATATATTTTTTTATAAACAACGCTTATATTTAAATGCACTAAAAAGTAAAAAATAAATTTTCGCCCAACAAATTTTTGCCTCACTCGGAAAATAAAAGCGTTGGGCGCTTTCGGTATTGACATAGATTGCAGTATTCTGCTGTTTATGCAGGGAAAGCGCCCAACGCTTTTATTTTCCGAGTGAGGCAAAAATTTGTTGGGCGAAAATTTATTTTTTACTTTTTAGTGCATTTAAATATAAGCGTTGTTTTAAAAAAAATATATTTTTTTCATGTAATATTATTTTATACTTTTTAGTCGTAAAGAATCTTGCAATCGAATATATATCGAATATCGACTGATTAATTAATTATGATGGTTTAATTGAGTATTTAGTAAATATGACAATTGATTCATGTATTGTCATTAAGAATACGTCTGTGTGCAAACTTTCAGCTCAATTCAACGTTCGAAAGTGAGTGTTTTATCGATCCCCATATAAAACATCAATTAATTAATTATGATGGCTTAATTGATTATTTAGTAAATATGACAATTGATTCATGTATTGTCATTAGAATACGTCTGTGTGAAAACTTTCAACTCGATTCGACGTTGGGAAGTGGGTGAAATATCGATTCCCATATAAAACATTAATTAATTATGATGAATTAATTGAATATTTAGTAAATGTGACAATTGATTCGTGTATTGTCATCAAAAATACGACTGTGTGAAAACTTTCAGCTCAATTTAACGTTGGAAAGTGGGTGAAATATCGATTTCCATATAAAACATCAATTAATTAATTAATTATGATGAATTTATTGATTATTTAGTTAATATGACAATTGATTCGTGTGAAATCATTAAGAATACGTCTGTGTAAAAACTTTCAACTCGATTTAACGTTACGAAGTGGGTTGTACATCGATTTCCATATAAAACATTAATTAATTAATTATGATGAATTAATTGACGATTTAGTAAATATGACAATTGATTCGTGTATTGTCAGTAAGAATACGTCTGTGTACAAAATTTCAGCTTGATTGGACATTTAAAAGAAGGTGTAATATCGATTCAAAGATTCATCGATTTCCATGTAAAACATTAATTAATTAATTATGATAAATTAATTGACAATTTAGTAAATATGACAGTTGATTCATGTATTGTCATCAAGAATACGTCTGTGTAAAAAATTTCAGCTTGATCGGACATCTAAAAGTAGGTGGAATATCGATTCAAAGATTCCGTCCAGACAAACAAGGCAAGTTAATATAAGCGTTGTAAAAAGTTGATTATAAAATACCAATTTAAATGTTTCTTATAAATTGCTTAAAGCCTACAGGAGAATTTTGGATTTTTTGTTCGTATTTTTAAAATAACATTCAATATCCAACAAATTTACATACAGTATAATATGTATATATATATATATGTTAAGTTTCAAATTCTCACGGCTATATGTCAAATAATTGTGTTTTGGGGTATTATCACGTGAGTTGTATAATGAGGGTTCTGACTTACCCCCTCCATCCCGACGTTTCGATGTAATATCATACATCCTCTTCAGGGGTTCCACCGAGTCTACTTCCTCCCACTCGGCCGGTCGAATCTCCACTGCTGTTTACTCTCTGAACTGGTGTGGATTCTGACGTCATACTCGCAATAGGCGCCTATTGCGAGTATGACGTCAGAATCCACACCAGTTCAGAGAGTCAACAGCAGTGGAGATTCGACCGGCCGAGCGGGAGGAAGTAGACTCGGTGGAACCCCTGAAGAGGATGTATGATATTACATCGAAACGTCGGGATGGAGGGGGTAAGTCAGAACCCTCATTATACAACTCACGTGATAATACCCCAAAACACAATTATTTGACATATATATATATATATATATATATATATATATATATATATATATATATATATATATATATATATATATATATATATATATATATCTATATGAATATTTTTCAAGAACACTCTTGACGTGGTTGTTATGTGAAATCCAGAAATTAAAAAACCAACCCCGACTGGGAATCGAACCCAGGTCTCCCACTTGCCGGGTGGGCGCCATAACCCCTAGACCACCGGAACCGGTAATTCAATAACTGGATGTGTATTGTGTAGTGCATTAAGATATATAAGATATATATATATAGCAATGGAGGTAGGACGTGGCGGAATAACCTGCAATTATTTTTATTTTATTGACATAAATCCTGGCCACGAAAGCTTTAGTGCTTTAATAAATATATATATATCAATATGTCAACACGAAAAATCGCAACTATCACAGCCATCGGTCCGCGAAAACCTACGAGTTAACATATATATATATATATATATATAAAAATAAAATATGAAATCATTTTTAACGGTTTACCAATCCAACGTTTATTTTATAAATTAATATCAACATTGATTTTTTTTAAATATACGTAAAAGGATTAGTTTGTCAGTAAAAATGGTTCCTTAAAATACATTTTGCAACTAACAAAATCTAAAAAATCATTTATAATATATATATATATATATATATATATATATATATATATATATATATATGTATATATTTGATTTTTATTATAAGGAACAATGTTTACTGATAAAACAATCCTTTACGTTTATTTTCAAAAATTCAACGTTTCGACCGACGTATCAAGTGGTTTTCAGACTGGAAGGCGCCGTGTGTCGATGGCGTGCAGTACTTTTGGTGGAAATATTTTCTTAGTAGGCCTACTCGTGTGGTGCTTGAAAGATGCTCCCAACATGCGCTTGAATTGGGGAGGCGGTCATTCCTGAGACGTTAAGGGAGGGGTTCACCTATATTCTTTCTATGTCTAGGGACCTTAAAAACCCCAAGAATATATATATATCCATAACGGGTCTTCCCACAGCCTAAACGATCCACACTTCTGCAGTCTCCCAGATAATGAGTGAGCACATTGAGGCACATGAGGTGATCCGTTCAGAGCAGAAAGGGGGCTCAGGACTGAGGTAGTTGTTGAGAGTGGAACTGTGAACAGTGGTGTCATTAGGGAGGTGAGAAACGTCATCTCTTGGTGGGCTGGACATGACTTCAAGCAGGTATTTCCATCAGTGCTGCATGCATGACTCATCGCAGTTAAGTTTAACCTTAGTGTGAGGGGCTTCCTAGTTGATCCATAATGAAGCTGGCGCACGCAATTGAGTGCCATATGCCTGGTAGCAACTACAAAACTGGAGACAAACGCATTGCGCCGGACATCTTTCAAGGAGATAGCGACAATGCACTTTTTATTTGCTTGACACTGACTTTTGCTTATTTATTTCACTGACCAGGATACTGCGAGAGTCCAGCTTGGGATACAGTCCCACAACTCCTATTGTTTCAGGAATTGTACATTTTAAAAGTTCCTTTTTTGGAGAACTTAATAACACAACCCATACATACTCACGTAGTATATCATTGCGTCAGCAAGTAGGTTACCCATGTTGCACTCGCCCATTCGGCAGTGTTTGCCGTCACCTTTTAGGAAGACCTTTGTCGTTCCTACTATCAACTGATTGGCGTTCTGTACGTCGCCCCGCCAACGATCAAGGGCCTTTAAAATGGTCGGGTCTGCAACACAAGGAATACGACAAGATTACGGTAATGATAAGATTAATTTCAATTCAGATTTGGAATTCTATGTTCCATTCATATGTATTATTTTTAAGAGGACGAGGAGAAATTAATAATTATAATACACACGGTATAGCCATGTGTGCATCAAGGCATACCAGTTTGCAAACGCTTAATTGTTACTATAACAGGTCGGTATGATCGTGTTACAGAAGCATAAAGAGTGAAATGAGATGGAGAATGTTCTAGTACTAATTTAGAACGTAAAAGCAAAGAGCGCACAATGCATTTTATTTCCCCCTACCTTGCGGAACGCTCTTGTCAAGCAGAATGGGATTCCCCGCCCAGTGGGTGACCTCTCCACGTTCATCCAAGGTCAACTCCAAGCGTCCGATGTACTTGGTGTAGGCGTAGGCTTGCACTACAGGTACCTGCCGTCCCCCCTTCTGGTGCACCATAGTGGGGTAGGGGCCTTGTACGTTATCTGTGGGGTCGGGAGCCTTGCCTGAAACATGTCATGTTGCAATATGTACTTATTATTATTATTATTATTATTATTACTATTATTATTATTATTATTATTATTATTATTATTATTATTATTATTATTATTATTATTATTATAATAATTATTATTATTATTATTATTATTATTATTATTATTATTATTATTATTATTATTATACTTATTATTATTATTATTATTATTATTATTATTTGTTTTATTTATTTTCAATATGTTATGACCATACATAATATAAGTAATACAATATATAAATCAAAACACACTGATGGTAGTGAGCAGTTAGAGCAAGCCCCATATACACATAGCATGTGTCTCACTACCATGTTCTTACAATTAGTTTCTAATACTACATTTCTAATGTACGTTAATGTTTGTATGTACAAGGCATTTACCTTGTGTTAAATGTTGCTAGATAATACAGTAGTAGTTGTTATTTAATATTTACAGTTCAAGTTTGTGATTTGATAACCATGCTTAACAGATCCAGGTATGTCAGGCGTGAATGTGTATTGTGTAAGTGTGCATGTGCTTGTATGGGTCTATGTGTGCATGTATGTTAGTGCATGTGTTCCTTGTGTTGGGTCTATATACAAGTGTAGTTTACCAGGCTCTCAGACAATGACTCTCTAAGTTGCTTTTTAAATGATTTTTCTCCAGGCTTTTTACGTCTGAATTTAACTTATTGTACATGTTTGCTGCTCTACAGTGGAATTCATTTTGATATAAAGAAGTCCGGGCAAAAGGAGGGCACAATGTGACCCCTTTTCCGTACCTTGCTGAGCGGTAATTTAGCTGAATACTATGTAACGGGTAGAGGTCTACCAAATTATTGAACATTTTTTTTTTAAAGTATATAATATCCATTTCAACCAAGGTATTTTCAAGCGATAGTATGTTGCATATTCTATTCCTTTCTTTACTGTCACAGTCATGTCTTCGAGTAATAAATTTCGTGGCTCTGTTCTGAATGCTCTCAAGTTTCTGTATATTACACTTAGTGGTGGGATGCCACGCAGGACATCCATACACTAATACGGACTTAACTAAACATATGTACACAGTTTGCTTAACCTTTGGCCTGGCACTGTACAAGGTTCTAGAAAGGAACCCCAGGAGTTTTGCAGCCTTGTTCCTGACTATTTCCGTTTGAATGTTCCATTTTAAGTAGCGAGTAATAGTTATGCCCAAGATGTTTATACATTCCACAGTTTTTACCTTACTATTGCTTATGTGATAATCAGAGTAATTATGTTGTTTTGACTTTGTAATACACATGTGGTGACATTTTGGCTCATTCAATGACATGTAATTGACATGACACCACAATTGTATGTTGTCCAAATCATTTTGCAGTTAAGTTACGTCGTCCTGCGAGTTGATGACTCTGTACAGGGTACAGTCATCAGTATATTGGCGGATTTCGGAATTTACACATTGTGGGAGGTCTATCATGAACACTGTAAACAGCAAAGGGCCAAGAACTGAACCTTGCGGAACCCCGGAAACAACACTAAATTCACTGGATTGGGCCCCGTCTTAGGTCACTCGCATGCTTCGTCCGGACACAAAACTTTGAAGCCAGTTCAGCGTACTTCCATTGATGTTATAGCTTTGAAGTTTCTCCAGGAGTCGTTTGTGTGGCACGCGGTCGAAAGCTTTCGCCCAGTCTAGTGTGATTACATCCACCCGATTTCCAGGTTTTGCATCGATTGCGAACTGCCAGTCATCCACAACAGCGGTTAACATTGTGACGCACGACCTTCTTGGCAAGAACCCGTGTTGATGTTTGTTGATCGCTTTGATGGTTCTCAGATGTTGCAGTATTCGGTAGTTAACCATTTTTTCCATAATCTTGCAAACAACAGATGTAAGAGAGATTGGACGGTAATTTTTGGTGTTGCTTTTGTCTCCGCTTTTGTAGATGGGAACAACGTTGGCCTTCTTCCACTCTTTTGGTATTTCCCCACAGGCCATTGATACGTTGAAAAGATTACTGAGAGATGGTGATATACTCGCCGTACAAGATCTTCGGTAATGCTTCCGTCACGGGTGGGTGAGCGGCAGCCAACCAGCGACCGTGGCTAATTCAGATACCTGCTCGGGTTGGCCGAGACCGTAAACACGTCATTGATTGATGACGAAAGCATTACCGAGGTTGTTTTGCGAGACCTATATTGCCTTGCCACATTTGTGAAGTATTCTGCTCGGAATACCGTCAGGACCTGTTGCTCCGTCCGGTTTGATGCGTTTTACGGTTTGACAAACGCTTTCGGTAGCAAAAAATATTGAATTTAGGTATTGATTGTTGCGTTTTGAAGAAAAAGGAGGAAACACGTCAGAGTACTATGCTGACTGTATGAAAACGTTATTTGGTTTGAATAATACAAACGCATATAACGTTCGATCAACTTAACGTAGTTTCGAACCAAGAGTGAGAAAGTTAAAAGTAGACTCAAACACGTTTCGAGTACTGTCGAACCCACCCCCAAAAGTAAAGCTAAAAGGTATTATAGTGGCTGGGCAACTATCTTCTTTGTTGGTGGTTTTAGATAATGGTTCAAGCATTGACATACTTTGTCTGGAAGAAAGAAGTCGATACCTTGGAATTGATTTTCAGATTGAAATTGTTGTAAATAGAGGGAATTTTATTACGAACTTAAACAAAGACATTCAAAAACTAACTTCAACTCCCATTTTAAAACCAGTTTAAAAATCAAACATTACAAATCAATATATCCATTGCAATGTGCCTCTGTAAACAAGCTTTAGTCATCGTACAACAACTTCGGTACCTAATGGTTCCGCCACGAGTGGGTGAGCGGCAACCAACCAGCGGCCGTGGCTAACTCAGATACCTGCTCGGGTTGGCCGGGACCGTAAACACGTCATTGATAGATGACGAAAGCATTACCGAACTTGTACGACGACTTTACCCATGACTTTTTTAGAGGAAGTTGACAAAATTGTTAGAAGCGGAGTGAAGGAAATTATTGACCTTCCTGGTGATATGCCAACGAGCTTCATTAAGTATGCTCCACAGAAATTCAGAGGCCTTGGAATAACGAGAGAAAATGGGAAGCTCACATTCAAAATTTCAACGTATGTAAAAAATTGCTTAGTGTTCAAAATCCTATTCACCATGTTATTCGGAACCTTCAAGATGAAATGAGTGGATCCGTTTCTAAACTTGGTCTTACCAAATTGGATAATTAAGCTTGACGATCATAGGACTGGGAGGTTATTACGTAACACCATGCGTGAACAATCTTTTCAAGAATGGACATCTTCCTCATAAAGGGAGAGGTGTTAAAGTTGAATTATTCCAGGATACTCCAAGAGTGAATAAACGGATATATTCTAATGAAATATGGGTTGTCCTATTAGCAATGGGCCAACTGCATTAAGCTGTCGGTAAACCTCGCAGCTGTAAGTGCCGTGCCAGGCAGATCATTCGAGAACACGCGTTCCGTTGCCGTTATCCACACTGCAACGAGTATGAAACCATTTCACATGTTCTCGGATTCTGCCCTAAGGGTGAACTTTTGCGCAACAACACTCAACAGACATCATGCACTTAGGAAGTTTATAGCTGATGGGTTTCGTCGCAAGCATTGGAAAGTCAACAAAGAATTGGGTTGCATTTCTGTGTTTCAACCAAAAGGATTGACATAATTAAGCGAGCGAAGCGAGCGTTTCCACTTGACTCTTATGGCACTTCGTTCTGTTTTTTTGTTTGTTTGTTTTTTGTTTGTTTGTTTTTTTTTGTTTTTTTTTGTTTTTATGTCCGTCGATAGCGGTCGAACGGAAAGTCAGATCAACTTGAAATTCGGACCATCCACAAGCCCCGATGTGGATTGAAGGTGTATAGTTTTGAGGCAAAATCGTTCGAAAAGTTACAAAGTTACACCATAGTTACTGCAAAATATTTTTCTGAAACAAAATGGCGGCAAAATGTGAGATAGCCAGATTTTTCTACAGATTTTTCCGGTCACGAATATGTTAATGTAATGGCGATTTGATAAATATTGGCAAAGTTACACAAAAGTTACTCGAAAATATATTTTTGAAACACTGTTACGGCAAAATGTGAGGTGGCTATCTGATAGTAAATTTTTGTCCGGTTACGAATATACTAATGTAAACGCGATCCGATACGTATAAGAGGCAGAAATTACATATCTATTGCTGTCAATAACTGTTAGTAACGGTGGCGGACCGCGGCGAAAACATGACAGCGAAAATTCTTAGCAACGAATATTGCACTGCAGCCAACAATGTCGGGAAGTATAATAGCTATGGAAATTAGAAACATTTTTGCAATGCGCATTCTTGAATTGTTGTTAATTGTTGTTTGTATTAGCATTGAAATCTTTTCGCCAGAACGTTCGTAGATATTGACGCGCTCGCTTATCAACGCGTCAAACAGAGCGTTTTCCTAGTTTACAAAAACGAGTATACCCTTCGAGATGAAAAAAAGAACATTATTCCAACAAATTCACTTCACTGAGAATTAGAATATGAAATTTTTTAACTTGGTCCTGTAAGGCAATTAGTAGCTCATCCCAATTCGTGTTGATTGATCTTATTAAGCGAGCGAAGCGAGCGTTTCCACTTGACTCTTATGGCACTTCGTTCTGTTTTTTTTTTTGTTTTTTTTTTATGTCTGTCGATAGCGGTCGAACAGAAAGTCCGATCAACTTGAAATTTGGACCATCCACAAGCCTCGATGTGGATTGAAGGTGTATAGTTTTGAGGCAAAATCGTTTGAAAAGTTACAAAGTAACACCATAGTTACAAAGTTACACAAAAGTTACTCGAAAATATTTTTCTAAAACGCACTAACGGCAAAATGTGAGGTGGCTATCTTATAGTAAATTTTCGTCCGGTCACGAATATACTAATGTAAACGCGATTTAATACGTATTAGAGGCAGAAATTACATTTCTATTGCTGTCAATAAGTGTTAGTAACGGTGGCGGACCGTGTTGAAAACATGACCACGAAATTTATTAGCAACGCACATTGCACTGCATACAACAATGTCAGAAAGTATAATAGCCATGGAAATAAAAACAATTTTTGCAATGCGCATTCTTGAATTGTTGTTAATTGTTGTTCGTATTAGCATTGAAAACTTTTCGCCAGAAAGTTCGTAGATATTGACGCGCTCGCTTATCAACGCGTCAAACAGAGCTTTTTCCTAGTAGTAATTACTAAGCGAGCGTCTCCACTTGACTCTTATGGCACTTCGTTCTTTTTTTTTTTTTTTTTTATGTCTGTCGATAGCGGTCGAACGGAGAGTCCGATCAACTTGAAATTGGAACCATTCACAAGCCTCAATGTGGATTGAAGGTGTATAGTTTTGAGGCAAAATCGTTCGAAAAGTTAAAAAGTTACACCATAGTTACTGCAAAATATTTTTCGGAAACAAGTTGGCGGCACAATGTGAGATTGACATATTTTTTTGCAAATTTTTCCGGTTACGAATATGTTCATTTAATGGCCATCTGATAAATATTGACAAAGTTACACAAAAGTTACTCGAAAATATTTTTCTAAAACACAGTATCGGCAAAATGTGAGGTGGCTATCTTATAGTACATTTTTGTCCGGTCACGAATATACCAATGTAAACGCAATCTGATACGTTTTAGAGGCAGAAATTACATTTCAAATGCTGTCAATAATGTTAGTAGCGGTGGCGGACCGCGGCGAAAACACTAGACAGAATGGCAACGAAAATTCTAAGCAACGCACATTGCACTGCATTCAACAATATCGGGAAGTATAATAGCTATGAAAATTAGAACAAATTTTGTAATGTGCATTCTTGAATTGTTGTTAATTGTTGTTTGTATTAGCATTGAAAACTTTTCTCCAGAAAGTTCGTGGATATTGACGCGCTCGCTTATCAACACGTCAAACAGAGCGTTTTCCTAGTATATCATCAAGTAGAGATTCCAAACTTAACTCTACTGTGCACTTGGCCCGATATTGTAGATGCCAGGAGATGCAAATAATGTCATAATAATGATGTAATTAAGCGAGCGAAGCGAGCATCTCTATTTGACCTTTATGGCACTTCGCTCTGTTTTTTGTTTTGTTTTTTTTATGTCTGTCGATAGCGGTCGAACGGAAACACCGATCAACTTGAAATTTGGACCATCCACAAGCCTCTATGTAGATTAAACGTGTATAGTTTTGAGGCAAAATCGTATGAAAAGCTACAAAGGTACACCATAATTACTGCAAAATATTTTTCTGAAACAAAATGGCGGCAAAATGTAAGATAGCCATAATTTTTTTAAGCTTTTTCCGGTCATGAATATGTTCATTTTATTGCGATCTGATAAATATTGGCAAAGTTACACAAAAGTTACTCGAAAATATTTTTCTGAAACACAGTTACAGCAAAATGTGAGGTGGCTATCTTATGGTAAATTTTTGTTCGGTCACGATTGTACTATTGTAAACGCGATCAGATACGTATTAGAGGCAGAAATTACATTTCAAATGCTGTCAATAACTGTTAGTAACGGTGGCGGACCGCGGCGAAAATACTTGACAGAATGATAATGAAAATTCTTAGCAACGCATATTGCACTGCATTCAACAATATCGGGAAGTATAATAGCTATGGAAATTAGAAAAGTTTTGCAATGCGCATTCTTGAATTGTTGTTTATTGTTGTTTTTATTAGCTTTGAGATGTTTTCGCCAGAACATTCGTAGATATGGACGCGCTCGCTTATCAACGCGTCAAAAAGAGCGTTTTTCTAGTGATAAGAAAAGAGAGGATTATCAACCCTGCATCCCAGATCTTGCTAAGAAATACCTAATAGATGACAAGTACTGGGATGTGAAGGATCTCTTTTTGGGAGCTCGAGCAGCTGTGTCACACTTCTTCGTGGATTTCCATAAAAATAATGGCGTACAGCTATCAAACCTTGATGACATTATTTTAAGCGAGCGAAACGAGCGTCTCCATTGGACCTTTATGGCACTTCGTTCCGATTTTTTTTTTTTTTTTTTTCGGTCGATAACGGTCGAACGGAAAGTTCGGTCAACTTGAAATTGAGACCATCCACAAGCCTCGATGTGAATTGAAGGTGTATAGTTTTGAGGCAAAATCGTTTGAAAAGTTACAAAGTTTTACCATAGTTACTGCGAAATATTTTTCTTAAACAAAATGGCGGCAAAATGTGAGATAGCCATATTGGTCTCTCGATTTTTCCGGTCATGAATATGGTCATTTTATGGCGATCTGATAAATATTAGCAAAGTTACACAAAAGTTACTCGAAAATATTTTTCTGAAAGACAGTAACGGCAAAATGTGAGGTGGCTATATTATATTAAAGTTTTGTCCGGTCACGAATATACTAATTTAAACGCGATCTGATTCGTATTAGAGGCAGAAATTACATTCATATTGCTGTCAATAAGTGTTAGTAACGGTGGCGGACCGTGTTGAAAACATGACTACGAAAATTCTTAGCAACGCATATTGCACTGCATTCAGCAATGTCGGAAAGTATTATAGCTATAGCAATTACAAAATTTTTTGCAATGCGCTATCTTGTATTGTTGTGAATTGTTGTTTTTATTAGCTTTGAGAACTCTTCGCCACAAAGTTCGTAGATATGGACGCGCTCGCTATCAACGCGTCAAACAGAGCGTTTTCCTAGTATTTATTTTTAAGGTTTCGGCCACAAAATCATTTGTATAAGAAAAGAACACATAGACATTGTTAAAACCCTTTTTTATTTATTATTATGAATTTTTTGTTTTTAATCAAGCGAGCAAAGCAAGCGTAGATTTTTATGGCACTTCGTTCTGATTTTTTGTTTTTATTTTTGTTTTTATTATTTTGTCTTTCGATAGCGGTCGAACGGTAAGTCCGATCAAGTTGAAATTTGGATCATCCACAAGCCTCAATGTGGATTGAAGGTGTATAGTTTTGTGGCAAAATCGTTTGAAAAGCTAAAACGTTACACCATAGTTACAACAAAATATTTTTCTGAAGCAAAATGTCGTCAAATTGTGAGGCGGCCAAATTTTTATAAAAGTTTTTCCGGTCACGAATATGTTGATTTTATGGCGATCTGATAAATATTGGCAAAGTTAAACAAACATTACTCGAAAATATTTTTCTGAAACACAGTAACGACAAAATGTGAGGTTGCTATATTATAGTAAATGTTTGTCCGGTCACAAATATACTAATAAAAATGAGACCTGATACGTATTGGCTGGTCCACACAGATTTTTAAGACATAATGCATAAGGTTTTAAGACGTTGTTTAAAAAACAACAATGAAAACAACGTCTTAAAACTAAAACTTTGTGTGAACGCCAGTACGTGTTTCCTATGATCCAACTTTACGACTACGCGTTAAACCTTAAATCGTATGTCTTAAAAATCTGTGTGGCCCAGCCCTTAGATACAGAAATTACATTTCTATTGCTGTCAATAACTGTTAGTAATGGTGGCGGACCGCGGCGAAAGCACTAGCCAAAATGACAACGACAAATCTTAGCAACGCACCCTGCACGACGTCTAACAATGTCGGGAAGTATAGCTATGGAAATTAGATAAATGTTTGCAATGCGCAATCTTGTATTGTTGTTAATTGTTGTTTTTATTAGCTTTGAAAACTTTTCGCCAGAAAGTTCGTAGATATGGATGCGCTCGCTTATCAACGCGTCAAACAGAGCGTTTTCCTAGTTTATGTAATAAGTATGCTGGATCCTTGTGTTCACCTTATATAAATTATACATCTACAATAAATTGTTTTTCTCTCACTGGATGGTTGGTGATGAAGCACAATTTATTTAATTGTAAGCAATAAAACATTACATACATTCTGTGTATGTACAATGATGAAAAACGTTAAAAAAAACCTCGTTGGTTGAGAATAAGACTATGCTTAAATAAATAGTGCACACAAATTATTACTGTAGGTACTTTCTTGAAATGAAAGAGACTTTAATAGAATAGTATAAAATGACAAATTTAAAGTAAAATGTGTTTCGTACGTTTATGTTTGTACCTCTTATAATATGTAAGGGAAGCTAGACTGTAGTCTCCTAGACTAGAAATAAAGTTAGTATGAACGTTAACAACACATTTGAGTAAAAGCGATCGGTAATTTTAAACACAAAATCCTTTATAGTAGGTACAAACGTTGTCCAAGTCGAATATCTAGGTTCTTCTTGGCAAATTTACTACCAATCTTAGGCATTTATTCTGCACTTTTTGAAGTTTTCTATAATTAGATGTGCAGATAGAACTCCACACTGGGCGTGCATTCATGAGAATTGGCCTAGTTACCATAGTGTACAGAATTTATTTATTTTTACTTGTTCATATATGATTATGTCTGTTAATGAATAAGGGATATAATTGTGATATGGCAGAGTATGCTTGCCGAATTTTGCAGTTGTGTTGAGTAAACGTTAGTCATTCATCAAGGTAAATACCTAGATACTTGAGTACATGGGACCAGTATATTCGTCAATGGTTGATAAGTAATGGTTTTACTTAGATGTTTCTTGGTCGGCGCTTAGTGAACAGAATTGCTGTCGTTTGAATTCGCCATCGATGAAAATGTTTTTTCCATCAAAAACGACAGGAACTCTTTTCACTAAGCGCCGACCAAGAAACATTCAACGATTATTTATAATTATCAACCTGGTTGGTATATTATTATGCTTTGTTTATGTACATGTTGTTGCACCAGAATGCACTCCACCTCGTTTAGTGGCGGCGGAGTTCGAACCCTTGTCGAGCAACTTCTTATTAGCGAATCGTACTACTGGTTGTATGAAGTCGCAACTTGATTTAAAATTTACAGTAATCGAGGGACCAGGGAGCTTGAACCAAGCATAAGAATATTATTAGCTGGTCATACCACAAGTCTATGCCCGCGCCTGGAATAAGAATTAATATCGTTGGTGGTCGGACGATATCATACCTTATTTCCTGTTTACGTAGCAAACTTGAAACTGGATCGTTCATAAGTGCTCCAGAAAATTAACATTATAAACAAATAAAACATCTCTCTCTCTCTCTCTCTCTCTCTCTCTCTCTCCCTCCGCCTTCAATAAAGACCATTATCTATCTATCTATCTATCTATCTATCTATCTATCTATCTATCTATCTATCTATCTATCTATCTATCTATCTATCTATCTATCTATCTATCTATCTATCTATCTATCTATCTATCTATCTATCTATCTATCTATCTATCTATCTATCCACACTAACGCCTCCCTTCCCTATTACACGGGGAATCCGCCAAGGAGACCCGATTTCTGGTCTCCTCTATACAGTGTCTGTAGAGCCGTTTCTCCGTCTTTGTCGTACAAAGTTAGCTCCTTATGGCCTACAATTACCCAACTATAACCAGCCAATTGTTACATCGGCCTATGCTGACGATTGCTACGTACTTCTTACCGACAATACAGGGTTTTTCCATCTTGAAAATGTATTAGATGCGTACAGTCTTGCGTCTGGGGCGAAGCTCAACCGTGATAAGACGGTAGGTTTGTTTGTTGGCCCGTGGATTCAACGAACCGACACCCCTCTCAACTACTCGTGGCGAACTGACGGTCTGCACGTGTTGGGGGTATTTCTGGGGAACACGACGGCATGGGAAGCACAAAACTGGACTGGTCTAACAGGAAAAATTCAAAACTGCGTTGATAAATGTGCTCAAATGAAAATTGCATCGACAATTCGAGGGAGGCGAATTATAGCCAATCAATTGTTTGGTTCTAAACTTATTCATGTTCTAACGGTCCTTCAACCACCAAATGGTTTCATTGACAATGTCCACAGGATTCTCATTAAGTACGTGTGGGGAGGCAGACACTGGTTGCATCAAAACAATGTGTTCGCCGAACCTACTGTTGGGGGTATTGGTTTAACCCACATATACTCAAGAGTAATGACTTTTCGAGTTCGTTTCCTCGTCAACTATTTATCACACGAGGCGGAGCGAACAGCCACACATCATTTGCACGAGATCAACTTCCAACACTACTCCCCAACTGTCCATGACTTAATTCTACAACCAATAAGAACGGACTGGCTGGGACGAGTACCACCATTTTATAAATCAGTGTTACAGGCGTGGGACTTGATATGCCCTGCCGCGAGTACTTCCCTACAAGAAGTTCTCCGCGTACTGGACACGACAAATCAAAGGAAGCTGTACCTAACGTGTAAAAAGAAGATACTGCCTGGTTCGCAGTTACGCAGGACGTCGGTTTTGGCCGATGTTCCAGTCCTTTGGTCCGCCATCTACGCCCTGCCGACGGCAGGCGGTGACGGAGACATTATGTGGCGGCTTCTGCACGACGCGGTCCCTACCCCCGTTCGTCTCCATCGCTGGGGCCTTCGCGACTCTCCGACGTGTCCACGGTGCGACGAGGTAGGCACGACATTGCACGTTTTCTTCGAGTGTCGACGCGTTTCTCCCCTGTGGGAATACGTCGACCTCATCACCTGTCGCCTTCTGCGGATACGTCAGGTGACTTTCCGACAACGTTTAACCCTATTTTCGTGTCCCGGTGATACACGGTCTGCGGACCTGAGCAACTACCTGAACGTACTCGCCATTTCAACGATACTCCGGACCCTGCACAATGACGACCATCCACCATTTCTGGACATTTTTCAACACAGACTAAATTACAGATTGAATATTGAATATTTAAGTGCAGTGCGTACGAACACTTTGGATATGTTCCACGCACTGTGGCGACACAAACACGTGCTTTGTTAAGTCTGAATGATCATTTCTTGTTTTATTCATTTTATTTGTCCTGTTCCATAAATTTAACACGTTGTTTTCGTACCAAATATTTTAAACCCTTAAAATTTAACACCTTGTTTTCGTACCTAATGTTTTGAAACTAATTTATGTATGCACCTGCTGAATTGTACTCGTTAACTAATATGTAATTTTTTGTACTTGTGAACCAACTTGTTCGAATAAATCAATCAATCAATCTATCTATCCATCTATCTATCTATCTATCTATCTATCTATCTATCTATCTATCTATCTATCTCTCCCTTACACCGGCTGCGTACTTCTACGTATTCTTGCAATATAAATGGAGTTACACATAATATTTTCGTAATTATGTTCTACTGTTATAATATTAAACTACAAAAACGAGATGGATGAATGTGATGAATGAATGACTAACCTTAGTAAAATACAATAGATTTAATTTGTTAGTTATGCATTTTTAATTGTATTTTGTATTTTTTATGTTTGTATGTATCAACAAAATAAATGCCCATATAGCGGTTGGATGGAAGAAAAGGTTTCACTGATTTTAATCCTGCCCAAAGTAAAGTCCAAAATTAATCAATCAATCATTCTCTTTCTCTCTCTCTCTCGTTAGGTAAACTGCAACGGTAACTAGGTGCAAGACGGGATGTGCTTGTTATCAACCGCTCATCTATAGTCCATTTCAATTGCTGTCAATAAGTGAAATAACTAAACGCTAAACCAGGCAGGTGCAACCAGCTGCCCAGAGGCTGGTCTGGTGCGGCCCGAAGTATAGTTTAGAAACTGTGCCATATTTCAATATATTGAAACAAAATTGTAACTGACTTAAATATTCTTGGTAACAAAAAGGAATACGCACATGATACGTGATCCAAAGTCGCTTGACAAATACAAAAAATAACCAGCCAAAACGATGCATATTAATTCTGTTTACCAACTCCCACAATAAAATGAATAGGGAATACTCCTAAAAACCTGTCGCAAATTGTTTCAGCTATAAAATTTTTTTAGCCACTTTCTGGGGTATATTGTGCCTTGCCCGATGTGACGCTAGTGCACTCGCTAGTGGATTAGTGTGCTTGGAAAGTCATCATGATGGAGTGATGAATTTTATCATGCGAATAAAAAGTTTAAGATCTCATCTCAAAACGTCATAATTTTCCATCGTGACGTCACTACTACCAACTTACCTAAATAAGCCTTGAAGTAGCGTATTGGGTTAACCCTGTTTAAATTAATTTTATTTTGTAAGTTGTGTACGTCTGATCTATAACACTCGGGAAAATGTCAAAGTCAGCTGACCGCGGACTACGCTGGAAAGTGCTCAAAAATTGACGTCATGCAGTCAACCAGTGATGTCTTCCATCACATTTCCATGATGACTTTTCGAAGACAGGGATCGCTTGGCCTCAGCTGGACTGGGCTGGGCGGTATGGATGGGCGTGCGTCGTTACGTTGATCTTTGAATATGCCTAAATTTAAATGGTGTATGATGCGTTGTGCACCAACACTTCAATTAAAACTCCGATAAAAATATCTTGCATGTGCCGAAAGAACATAGCGTCGAGGCGCGATGTTCCCGAGGCCGGGACACCAGGTCTACTTGATATGCGCCTAGCGGAGGCTCGTCGAACTCCCAAGTCTCCGCTAGCTAGGCGGAGATCAAGTAGATCAATCTCCGCCTAGCGGAGGCTCGTGCGTGCCACCCGTGAGGTATATGGAAGGCTGTGTGTGTATGTGCTGGTTCATTGTTACCGATGGCGGTAGCATGAAATCTTTTCGGAAATGTTCGCTTCCGTACCACGAAGTCGTGCGTCATCTTGCTCGCTTATCAACGCGTCACGCAGAGCGTTTTCCTTCCAAGCTTAGCTGTTTGTTTACTTATAAGTATTAACCAAGTGTTGTCCGTGTATTTCTTCATTGTATGTTCAAGGATTACTATGATTTATCGGTTATCATGTTTTACAAGTTGGCGATTTCGAAGAATAAAATGATAGTGTGTAGACCTTCTTAATAACTAAACGTTTTTATGTTTTCAATAATATTTCAAAATATTAGTTTTAGTTTGTTAGTTCTTAGTTTAAATATTAGATTCACCCAGTCTCCAACTTGTTTTATCTTCTGATTTCTAATTTCTCTACTCCTTTTCCTCGAATTATTTGCTTATTAATTATTATCTATTTCAGTAATAATTTTGAGAAAGTTCTGATAGCAATGGCTTGATTTGAAGACGTCTTATTTCATATTACTATTTTTTCAAGCTTAGAAGGCACCACGGTAAAGAGTTTATTTTTTTAGATTATAAATCCTTAGTTTTGTTGCTTTAGGTGCAACATCTAATAGATGTCCACTGCGCTGGATGGTTTACCCGTGTACAAGAAGGTGTTGGTGTGTCCCCCGACGACCACGTCGATGTCGGGCACCTCCGCGGCGATCCTCTGGTCGACCGCGTACCCGGAGTGACCCAGACCGATCAGGATGTCGACCCCCTCGCCTCTAAGTCGCATCGCCTCCTGGCGGACGCTTTCGACCTCGTCACGGAACTCGACCAAACCCGGCGCTGAGATATCCTGGAAATAGTCGGTAACTGTGAGTTCCAACATGCAGAGTTGGCTCCGACCAGGGACGTCGACACGTTAGAGCAAGAGAGGGGGGGGGGGGCCTTGGCTAATATTCTCCAAGTATTTGGAGAATGGTCGAACTCGAACATATAAATTGCAATACATTCTGTTAAGACAAATCCATTCAATAACTGTTTCCATTTAATTATTTACCACTCATTGAATTCAAATACAATTCATTTATGCTCTGGGTTTTATTTGTTGTCTGTGGTTTTACCTTAGTCTCCGGTGTCAGGTAGCCAATGATACCGATTTTTCTTCCAGCTACGTTTAGTACAACTGACTTTGTTAGGTTGGTAGCAGCAAGGGTGGGCTCTTTGACCAGGTTCAGGTTGGCTGCTACAACGGGGAAAGTCACGTTCTTGATGAACGGGACCAACCCATTCACTCCGTCGTCGAACTCGTGGTTCCCCAGAGACTGAAATATCACAATGGAGTTAATAATAGTATCAAGCCTTTTACAACTGTATTTACGTTCATAAACAGTGTGAAAAACAATTGACTGGTCAGTGTTGGTGTGAGTAATCAATGCAGCTGACTGTACCAACTATTACTACCCACATTCTCATAGAACAATAACATTCTTTTAGGGCCGGTTCTCGATCTGGCGTCCTGTGCCAAAGGTGAAGTTTAGCGCCCTTTCTACGTTAAATTAATCAATGAGGGGGTCTGGCGGATAGCCCCCCACTTCATGCGGGTACGGGAGCATAGTCCCGGAAAAAGTGTGATTCTGACGGTGTGTTTGCAATATTAGACATTAAAAAAAATACCTTCTTCGTTACAGGAAACTAACATATTATTATATATAAAATAAAACATTAAACTAGTAGGCATAATATGGCTTCTTTCTTTACTTGCAACAGATCACCCTATTGTTGTGTGTAAAATAGAGGTCATCATTTGCCTGGAATATGTCTGCAAGTATTTTGCGAACCGAAATTGTTGGAAAATTCGCTAACATGAGTTCCAAAACGTAGGCGGTAGGCCCTATCTAACTTGTTAAGACCCTCTATAGCGGAGCATAAATTGTGTATAATACATTCAGAAAAACATTTTTGTAGAATCCAGTGGCGTATGGGAGGCTGCCCAGAGTAGTACATACAAGTAAAAAGGTACCTTACCCACAATAGCGCTGCAGGCAATTTTTTGGAACATCCGTATTTTGGAAGTGGCTTTAATGTGCTTTAGAAGAAGCCACTTGTAGAAACGTTCAACAAAACAAGTAACTTCATATTAATGTAACATTAAAATTTAAAACATTGATTAGCCCTACTAGATATTTTCACTTTTTTAAAACGCTGTCTAGGCTCCCCTGAAAGATGGCGCCATGTGCGTGGCACAGGTCGCACACCCCTGAAACCGGTCCTGCATTAATCCATAAATAACTAGAGCTATGGAAGGCTGCAGAGGGCCGTGTTGTGGCCCTATATCGGCCTTCTCGCCTCCGGGCGAGAAAACCTCAATAAATTCAATTCAATTCAGGCCATCAGTAGCCCCTTCCCCCCTGGTGGAGTAAGGATGTCTAAAATTAGTGAAAAAAATGAAACAAACGTGAAAATTTGCACAATGACTAACTTGAGTATGCTGAAGCCAAAAATTGATGGCCCCAAACAATACTAATAATGATTGACGACTTATTAATTAAAATAAATAAATTAATTTAATTGAGCTATTCTCTATTTTAATGAACTCCATTCAGTCATATCAGGTATTAAATGAAAGAAAATCATGCATGTTAGATTGTTAGTATAATTTAAAAAAATTAATTGTTATCAACAGTAATTAAGTTTATTGCGGAATTAATAAAAAAACTTAATTTTAAACAAAACGTGATAATAAGATGCCCATGTACCTCAACTATCACTTTTATAGCTAAAACACATTTAAAACAATAGGAAATAACTTTTATAGCAGTCACAATACAATCTTATATTAATTACAATATTAATCAATTAATAAATTTAAAAATTGTGTTAAAAAACATAGCGTGTGACATATCAAACTGTATCATTTGTGCTCTGCAATATTTGAATATGAGTATTAAACATTTGAAAAAATAAATGTTTAATTAACACAATATTAATATTATTAAATTGTTAATTAGAATACACACAATATACAACTATCCTAAAGCATATCATGTGTGGTATCAAAGTTAGACATTTTTTATTTGTAGGAAGATGACAATATCTATATTAGTTATTGGTAATATTATATTGATAAATGTTTAATATGCTTCTTTATTGCCAACCTATGCTAGTATAAATATACATGTATGCTAATAAAATTAAAATATTTGCGGGTTAGTCCGCCACGTCCTACGCCGACGTTTCAAGAACCTTGTGGTCCCTATCCTCAGGGCGTCGAACTCCAATTGTCCAAAATCAGTTGGAGTTTGACGAAGGTTCCTGAACGTCGGCAATAATATGGAGGTATAGGAGGACGTGGCGGACTAACCCGTAAATATTTTAATGTGTCACTAATGTACTCATAACAGCTTGAAATGTTGCGTGCTAGTCTAGGGGTGTAATGCCGACTATTGTTGCTGTGAGATATTACATACATATATGTGATACATGTTACATATTTTACCGTTTAATGTTGTGATAGAAATTAATTTCTACACGCGCAAAATGAACATCTTACATAGTGCCGCTCGGCGTCGGAAAGGACTTTGATCACTGGTTACAACTTGAATGTTTACATTGCTTTGCATAATAGGGTCTCATTTCACAGCGATATCATCATCACGTAGTCTATTTATAAACCTGCCATCACCATCACCAACATTGTCATTAGAGGTTCGTAATATTATAATCATTTAGTATAGTCGGGAAGGACAATAATGATTGTAGGCCTATGGTCCGTTTCCTCTCCCCTTTCTGTAAACTTTGTATGAACTTCGTAAGTACATTGTATTATTAAAGCAGAACAAAATGAATAATATAATAATAATAATAATAATAATAATAATAATAATAATAATAATAATAATAATAATAATAATAATAATTATTTTTTTTTTTTTTTTATTAATCGTTTCACACATACGTACAATATGAGAAATTGTTTTAATTCCCACTAAACCACATAGTGGTTTGTCAGTGGGACAATCATTTAATTAAAGTGCAGTATGCGGACTGGTCGTGACACACAAAAGATATAATATCTGATATATAGTTTATGTAATTTAAATATAATTTATGGTTAATAGAAATACAAAGAGAGTAGTGAAATACAAGAATAGCATAAATACAATAAGTGGTTCGTTCAATCATAATTATATATACAAATATAAATTTACCATGACTAATTCTCTAAATAATTCAAATAATATAATCTACATTGCCGTTTAATAGTTGACAATTTGTCTGCGTATAATAGACCTCCTGGCAGTGAATTAAATACTCGTGGTACCACAGACTGCAGACGACGATCGCCGTACTTATTGTGTGACAAAGGCACAATGTAATGTCCCTTTGTCGCTGATCGGGTGATTTTCGAATGTATGTAGGGTCGTTTGTAGGTTGAGTCAAAGAAATGCTTAATTATTAAACGGTAATTATATTGTAAATCAACAGGTAAAATAGAATAGAAGCTGTAGATGAACGGAAAGTCTGGTTGAATGTAATATGTACTGCGGGGGTAAATCAATAAGAGTATACTTTTCTGTAAATTTAGTAAGTTATTTAAAATATACCTTGACGCGTTTCCCCAAGACAGAATAGCATACGATATAGTTGCCTCCACCAGAGCAATATAAACGACACGGATCAAACCAAAAGGTAATATTGATTTTAAATTATATAATTGGTATGCACAAGAACGAAGTTTTTTACATAGCATATTAATATGAGACTTCCAAGAAAAATCCTTGTCTACTAAAACTCCTAGGTACTTATGTTCAAGCACCGATTCAATTTGTTTTTGACAATTGCAAATATTACCAGATTTCGATTTTAGTGCCATATTATGAATACAATCTATTGAATGAAACTTTATCTTTATTTCTGTGTTCCTATCTTTATTAAGTGGCATACAAATATGCACGAATTTAGTTTTTGACGAATTGACAACTAAAGATTTATCATGTGTCCAGCATTGTAAGTTACGGAAATCATCATTAATATAGATTGTAGCTGTCGCGAGATCTCTGTGCACTGCAACAATTGCTGAATCGTCAGCAAAGAAAAAAGCTGCACACTTTTTAATTATATTCCCAATTTCATTTACGTAAATTATGTAAAACTGTGGTCCCAGAATAGAACCTTGGGGAACTCCTGATTGAACGTTTTTAATGTTACTAAAAGTTTTCCCTATTTTCACTGTTAATGTTCGGTTGCTTAGATAACTATTGAACCATTTCAAAACGTTGCCTCTAACTCCAATTTTTTCTAATGATTCCAAAAGTTTTACGTGACTTATGGTGTCAAAGGCTTTCGTAAAATCAACAAACATTGCAATAGCATGTAAGTTTTCATTAAGCTTTGTATTTATTAAATTTGTGAATTGAAGCAGGAGTTCCTCAGTACTTTTTCCTTTCTGATACCCAAACTGCTTATTATTTATTATTTTAAATTTAGTTAAATAATTTATGAGACGGTCAGCTATATAACGTTCTAAGATTTTCTCTATTACTGATAATAGGCCTATTGCAATTGGACGGTAATTTGAAAAGCACATAATATGGTCATTCTTTTTATAAATTGGTCTTACTATGGCCACTTTCATATTTTGTGGAACCTTCCCCTCTTTGATTGACAAGTTAATCAAATGCGCAATAACTGGAGAAATCTCACTTTTTATGTTTTTAATGTCCAACACCCTAATTGCATCGAAACCTGGTTGTTTATTAATATCTAAATTATCAATTATTTCCTCTACTGTGCTTACTTCTACTGGAGGCAACCACATTGATTGCACATTAGTATTTATACTATCTTCTGGCCCGCAAGATAAATAGCAGTCATGCGTTACGTCCTCCACCTCCTGTACGAAAGTGTCAGCGAACTGGTTTGCTATATATTCGTGAGTATGTTTTTTGCCTAAATACTTGTTTATTACTACATCAACGGGATCTTTGGTTTTCCGTCCTGATACTTTGTTTATTATATTCCAGGTTCCTTTTATATCATCTTTACTTTTGTTAATCTCTTCCCTATAATAATTCACCTTAGCTACTTGTATACTTTTATTGACCTTGTTCCTAGATTTTTTGTAATTGTCTCTATATAATCTTTTATTTGGATTTAATGGATTACAGCTCTTCCACTGATTAAATAATTTGTCTCTGTTTTTCATATTTTGGAGTAACGCGGGTGTCAACCATGATTTTGGAGTTTTATTTCTACTACGCACATGTGAAGTATATTGTGACCTTTTCTAACAACTGTCAAATTCGTTAGATATTCGTCCATAAAGCTCTTCACAGCGGTTTATGTGCAACAAGTTTACCCAATTAACATATTCCAATTCTTTTAATAGTTTATGTTCATTTAAACGTACAGTTATGTTTTCTGTCAACAAATCGTCTCTGTTACTTATGGTTCCAACGCCAAGTGATGCGAGTGTAAGATAGTGATCTGAAATTTTCGATGTTATTACCGCAGCTTTAACTTTTCCTTTTATTATTCCACGAATATAGATGTGATCAATACAGCTAACTTTTAATTCGTCTCGGACAAATTCTTCTCTTGTCGGAACGTGTATACATTTTAAGTATCCATTTAATGCTAAAACACTTTCATAAGACTGTACATACGGATTATTTACGTCGAGGAGATTTAAATTAATATCTCCCATGAAGAGCCCGAATTTGTTTTTATGGTTACCCTTTATGTGGCTGTCTATTTCATCAATAAAATCATTTTTTGCATTATTATCAGGGGGTCTATATACGCAGAGCATGTCAATCTTAGTTACATTATCTAAAGTAATAACACCTGCGATACCTTCAAAAGAAACAAAAGCAAACTTAATATTTTCTAATTTTAAAGTAGATCTAAAAAATAAAAGTAATCCTCCTCCTCTCCTTCCGATTCTAGAATTACATACGGAGTCATAATCATTTAAATGATAGTTGTGTTGATTGTCCGGTAAAGACGTCTCGAATAATAATAATAATAATAATAATTATAATAATTATAATAATAATAATAATAATATTAATTATTATAATAATAATAATAATAATAATAATAATAATAATAATAAAAATAAAAATAATAATAATAATAATAATAATAATAATAATAATAATAATAATAATAATAAAAATAAAAATAATAATAATAATAATAATAAAAATAATAATAATAATTATAATAATAATAATAATAATAATAATGGTAATAATAATAATAATAAAAATAATAATAATAATAATAAAAATAAAAATAATAATAATAATAATAATGATAATAATAATAATAATAATAATAATAATAATAATAATAATAATAATAATAATAATAATAATAATAATAATGATAGTAATAATAGTAATAATAACAATAATAAATGGTACTAACCCGCGTAAACTCCATGACAGTATTAAACTAATTGGCTTCCAACCGAACATATACATCGAGATGCAAAAAGCAATAATTTTGAACACGTGTGGGATAGTGCGAAAATTTTTGAACTAAGAAAAATGAAGACTTCAATAAGTTCTCCATCCTGATGGTGGTTTTCGTGGTTTCCATTATACTAAGAGCGAATGCTGGGATGAGTACAAATCGGCCACGACCGTACATAGATAGCAACCACAGTTGGTTTTGGAAAAATAATACGGACAATGATATATTTAATTAGTTCTAAGTAGACTTTAATAAGGTAAACACATGGAAATACTTGACATTTATGTCCGTACAACATGTTTACGCCGGTTTTGACCGAGTTTGTATGTATTGCAACAATAAAACAATAATAATAATAATAATAATAATAATAATAATAATAATAATAATAATAATAATAATAATAATAATAATAAAAATAATAATAAATAATAATAATAATAATAATAAATAATAATAATAATTATAATAATAATAATAATAATAATAATATTAATAATAATAATAATAATAATAATAATAATAATAATAATAAAATAAATAATAATAATAATAATAATATTAATAATAATAATAATAATAGTAAAAATAATAATAATAATAATAAAAATAATAATAATAATAATAATAATAAAAACAATATATTTTTTTTTTTCCCTTTATTATAAGAACTTAGTTAATTTACATTCGACACAATCCCACAAAGCTACACACGTAGCTTATCTGTGGGGATAACAAACAAAACTAATTGAAAGTAATCTAGACTCCTATTACAACATTAATACTCTTCCTAATACTAAATAATTAAATAATAATATAATATAATACAAAATTGAAAAACATTAAGCACTCTTCGAATGCTATTAAGATAGTGCGATAGTATCACGTAACAAAAACATTTTTAATTCCCTTTTCACAGTACTTATACTATCCAAATTCCTCAGGTCTTTGGGAAGCTTATTAAAATTAAATGGCACATAAAAATAATAATAATAATAATAATAATAATAATAATAATAATAATAATAATAATAATAATAATAATAATAATAATAATAATAATAATAATAATAATAATAATAATAATAATAATAATAATAATAATAATAATAATAATAATAATAACAAAAATAATAATAATAATAGTAAACATTTTTTTTTTTTTTTTTTTTTATTATAACAGTTATCATATAAACAAAAGCACACAACATTTTAACATCTTTATAAAATCCACAAAGCCCTTGAAAGGGCTTATCTGTGGCATAAACAAGAAAAGTATACACAAATGATTAAACCGTAATGGCAGATAACCAAAAAGTCAAATAATATACAAAAAAACAACTGAACGACAAAAAACTGAAAAAACAAACAAATATAAAGAGAACAAATATGAGATGGGTACAATATAAATAAAAACACAGAATAAATTAGTTGGAACACGCAATACAAATACCCAATTACTCTAACGTTAAATTTAACAAAATCCACTCTTTTAATGCAAACTTAACTAAACTAAGGCTATTTAAATCACTTAAATTTGATGGCAACTTGTTGAATTCATAAGGGATTATAAATTTTAAAGTTCTCATTCCGTACTTGTTTATATAGGAGGGCAATAAATATCTATTTCTATGACGGAGATTCACACTACTGATATCATTTATAACTTTATATTTATCATTGAAATAATAAGCAAGCAACAATCTAAAAGTAAGTAAAAACGAGATTGGGAGCACACCAGAAAGTTGATAACACTGTATAATAGAAAGGCTTTGATTGGGTGTTATAGATTTAACAATTCGATTCTGCAATGCCATTAGAGATTTTAAATGGCATTTTGATGCACGCCCCCATAAAAATAGACCATACAACAAAAGCGATTCTACTATTGCACAGTAAACTGTCTTCAAAATACTAAAGGGTAGTAGATATTTTAAATTAAAAAGTTGAAATGCTGCAGAACGCAACCTCCTACAGAGGCTTTCAATATGGAACTTCCAGGTGAAAAATTTATCGATCGTCAATCCTAAATAGACATATGTTTCAACAATTTCAAT
Organism: Isoperla grammatica; assembly: GCA_945910005.1. NCBI lineage: Eukaryota > Metazoa > Arthropoda > Insecta > Plecoptera > Perlodidae > Isoperla > Isoperla grammatica. The sequence goes on along the minus strand of OX246737.1, from coordinate 73,716,281 downwards.
TTTTTCAAGGCAACCTATACAGTTTTGACCTTTTTGAAATCCGTGGAGGCAATCATATGAATGATACACGATATTAACAGGCATTAATTTAAATTTATTATAGGGTGAGCACAGCTGATGCATAACTTTCGTTTTACTAGAATTAATGATCAAATTAAAATCGTGAGTCCAACAAAGGATGTTAATAAAATCTTGTTGTAATAACTGTTCTGCTACTTTAAACACCCTGTGCGCTATAACCAATACAGTGTCATCCGCGTACATGAAAATCTTACAATGAACAACACATTTAAACATATTATTAACGTATATTAAGTATAAGATTGGTCCCAAAATAGAGCCTTGCGGCACGCCCGAGATCACCCACTTCCGTTTACTGAATCTATCCCCAACTCTAACTAATACTTGCCGGTCTTCTAAATAGCTCATGAACCATTTTAAAAGTGGTCCTCTGATTCCACAGTTACGCAAGGCTGAAATTAATTTAGAATGATTTATCGTGTCGAATGCCTTAGTGAAATCAATGAACAATACCATAACATGCATATTATCATCAAGCTTTGAATTTACATGATCAGAAAATTCAAGTAGCAGATCAGTAGTACTTCTCGCTTTTTGAAAACCAAATTGTAATGGGTTAATAATTCCATACTTAGATAGATATGCTGTTAATTTATCAGCAATGCAACGTTCCATTATCTTTTCAATCGTAGGCAGCAGAGCAATAGGTCTATAATTACTATAGTTAAAATGGTCCCCTTTTTTATAAACAGGCCGCACCACCGATACTTTTAACTTAGATGGAATATTACCCGTTACAATAGAAAGGTTTACTAATTTTGTTATAACTGGGCTAATTGTATCATTTATAGCTTTAAGATCTTTAATTCTTATCCCATCCAATCCTGGCTGCTTATTTTCATCAAATTTACTAATGATATTGTAAACCTCCCTCACCGTGATCTCAGGCATGAACATTGACTGTGCCTCACATGCAGCAATATGAGGTGTAGATGTACACACGTCACAGTCATGTTGAATGGTACTTACTTCATTGACAAAAGTTTCAACGAAATTATTAACGATTATGTCCATATTTTCTTTAGTCCCAATGTATCTCTTAATCACCTCATCGACAGATTGTTTCTGCTTTTTACCAAGGATATTATTAATTGACTGCCACGTAGCCTTCATATTGCCTTTATCTCTTTCAAATACATTTCTATAATAATTGACTTTAGCTCTTTGGATCGATTTTGTTACGTAATTTCTAAAACTAACATAACTAATACGATAATGTTGTTTATAAGAAGCACGACAATTTTTCCACCTTTTAAACAATTCATCCCTTTCCTTAGTCAGCCTCTGAATCTCAGGAGTCATCCAACTTTTTAACTTCCTCTTTTTATGCCCTTTACCATTGCCCGATATTGTTGCTTGCTCATAGCACTCTGAGAAAAACCCAACTATTCTGTTATAAAGGATCTCACAATCGTTCACGTCAAGAAGATTTTGCCACTCACAACTTAATAATTTATTATATAAAATACGCTCATTTAAACAGGATTTACGGGTAGGTACCTCGTTGCACACTCTACGATCAAAAATTATGTCAACCAGTACCATGAAGTGGTCTGATATTTTTGTTGTAAATATTGCGGAGTTAAGATCACGGGCATCGCTCCTGATGAAAATATGGTCAATACAGGAACGGGTTAAGACATGTAATCTATGTTCCTCTCGCGTTACTCCATCTATACACCTATAAAATCCACTAGTTGCCATCAAACTTTCGTAACTTTGTACAGACAAATCATTCTCCTGTAATAAATCTAAGTTAACGTCACCAATAAGCAATACATTTCTCTCCGATATTCTATCTAACACTAACTCTAATTCTTTAACAAATTCTAATTTATTATAATTCGGAGGTCTGTATATACCTAATAAAGTCACATCCTTAGAAGTCCCAAATGATAAATATCCGTAAATACATTCAAAATTAATAGAATCTTATGTTAATTCGGTAAACAAAATAGAAGATTTTACAAACAATAACAGACCACCTCCTTCTTTATCACGCCTTGTCTTAAAAAACGAATCATATCCTTCAAAATGAAATACCTTATTCACTTCAAATACCGCAATTTCACTTAGTAATAGCACGTCAAAAACGCCAATTTGATTTTGCAGCACTACATTTAACTCATCCCAGTTTCTACGCAGTGAGCGGACAATTAAGTGAATCACAGACACACCCTGCACATGACTAAACCACTCGTCCAGGTCATTGATAACAGAGCAAGTATTTGTACTAGTATTTACATCATCAACTACATTATTAACCCATACCATTCTCAGATCAAAACAAGTTATTCGCCAATTTTATCTAGGTCACTGAAGGAACTTATTATCAATGCCTTACGAGCAGCTTCGTCTTTTTTGACAAATATTTTCCCCTGCTTTATCCAAACAAACTTGAAGTTAACTTGATTAGCAAGTGTCTTGGCCCTCCAAAATAACTCGCGATTTAGTGGAGTTAAGTTTTCATTAATAAAAACTCTCTGAACCCGCTCACCTCGCACCTGAACAATTTGATCACTGGTGACCTGTAGTTTCCTCTTAGCAATAAACTTGTCCCGCTTACGTCTTGTCGTCAGCTGCACGAGAATCTTGGGGGGGCGATTAGCGTTGCGCGAGGGAAGCCGATGGGCCGCGTCTATCTCCTCAGCCACCAATCCAATCCCCAGCCTCTCAGCAACTTTCAACACAATGTCATCGACGTTTTCGCCCTCTGTCATAGGAACGTTGTCTAGTTCAAAGTTCTTGTTACGTCCGTACTGATCTAATGTATTTAGTCTGACTTGCAGTTCTTCAATTACCTTGTCTTTTTCCTCGCACTGACTGGAGTGAATTGGAGAATTCTGAAACCGACTTCTTCAATGACTTGAACTTTGAAGAAAGCTCTTCTTTAAAAGATTTAAACTCCTCACGTAAGGAATTAATATTGTCACAGATTTCACGCTTTAACTCCGACATCATACCCAATAAACCATTATCGTCCTGGCTTTTGATTTGCCTACATCCGACACAACGCCAATTAGCCTTAACTTCCCGTGATTTTGCTAGATGCGTAGACTTTTTTAATCCTGCACACTTATAATGCAAACTAGAGTCACAGCCAAAGCACGACACATAGTCCCCGTCCGCAGGTAACTCACCATTACAGATACCGCACAACATAACCTCTGATAACACGGAGCGCGGAGCACAAGGAAAACACGTCCTACCACTACGGCGTTCAGATGTGGAATAATAATAATAATAATAATAATAATATTGGACACAGACAGAAATTCATGCCCTAGAAATTATAACTGTAACAGACGTGAAAATTGTTATACTGTTTTTCTACAATCAATTTAAGACGGGTGACATCGGGGGCGTGAGGGGGGGGGGTAGTATGGCAGGGGTGAGTTTTTTATTTAAAAAACTGAACATGTTATAGACGTGAAACTCGGAAGATTATCCTTTAAGAATAAAGAAAGAGAAGTTTTAGCATTTTCTGGAAATTAAGTTGAGCGGCCCCTGGAGGGGGGGGGGGGGGGGGGGGGTACAAACGTGGGGGTGAATTAAAGCAGATGTTTCAGACGTGAAAATTGTTGTTTATATTCTCTTTTAAAAATAAACAAATATGCGTTTTACTCTTTTCCAAAAATAAAACAAAGGGGTGTGCAAAGGGGTGGGGGTGATTTTTTTAATGAAGATACAAAAGTTATATATCTCAAACACCGAACATGGTTCACTTAAATATTCGTATTTAGATTATTTCTTAAGAAATACGTGTTTTACTATTTTTGTGCCACAGTATGTGTACAAAAATCCCCCCCCCCTCACCCACAAAAAAAAACCACGTGAGCGAAGCCACGGCGGGCAACCGCAGGAATTAATAATTGTTTGCTACACAGACACTTCACGTATTTTTACCCTCAAACAATGATTAACAACGATTGGCCTCGTTCTTCAAACTGTGACGGGATGTGCATTGTGCATGTGCCCCATCCCACTGATGACTCAAAGCTACATGCTGCACGCGCCATTGTGCATGTACCCCGTCCCACTGATGACTCAAAGCTACATGCTGCACGCGCCATTGTGCATGTGCCCCATCCCACTGATGACTCAAAGCTACATGCTGCACGCGCCATTGTGCATGTGCCCCATCCCACTGATGACTCAAAGCTACATGCAGCACGCGCCATTGTGCATGTGCCCCGTCCCACTGATGACTCAAAGCTACATGCTGCACGCGCCATTGTGCATGTGCCCCATCCCACTGATGACTCAAAGCTACATGCAGCACGCGCCATTGTGCATGTGCCCCGTCCCACTGATGACTCAAAGCTACATGCTGCACGCGCCATTGTGCATGTGCCCCATCCCACTGATGACTCAAAGCTACATGCTGCACGCGCCATTGTGCATGTGCCCCATCCCACTGATGACTCAAAGCTACATGCAGCACGCGCCATTGTGCATGTGCCCCGTCCCACTGATGACTCAAAGCTACATGCTGCACGCGCCATTGTGCATGTGCCCCGTCCCACTGATGACTCAAAGCTACATGCTGCACGCGCCATTGTGCATGTGCCCCATCCCACTGATGACTCAAAGCTACATGCAGCACGCGCCATTGTGCATGTGCCCCGTCCCACTGATGACTCAAAGCTACATGCTGCACGCGCCATTGTGCATGTGCCCCGTCCCACTGATGACTCAAAGCTACATGCTGCACGCGCCATTATGCATGTGCCCCATCCCACTGATGACTCAAAGCTACATGCAGCACGCGCCATTGTGCATGTGCCCCGTCCCACTGATGACTCAAAGCTACATGCTGCACGCGCCATTGTGCATGTGCCCCGTCCCACTGATGACTCAAAGCTACATGCTGCACGCGCCATTGTGCATGTGCCCCGTCCCACTGATGACTCAAAGCTACATGCTGCACGCGCCATTATGCATGTGCCCCATCCCACTGATGACTCAAAGCTACATGCAGCACGCGCCATTGTGCATGTGCCCCGTCCCACTGATGACTCTTGAGCTACATGCTGCACGCGCCATTGTGCAATAAACACTAATCTTTAATGTACTGGAATTATACATTTCTAAGAAATGTCAAATATTCATTTCAAAGTGATTTTATCATTGCAGATTGTCATTTCTTGTATATAACTTTCAAAGACAAGAAATAAACGTAAATAATTATTGATATCTCCCTTTGCCTCTCCTCAACATAATAAAATTACTTGGAATTGCTTGGAATTGAATCCTCGAAAGGCTGGTGTAAGAGACTGCTCCATTTAACTACAGGAAATTTACCATTACAAGTTTAAATAACCAATTATTTCATTTCGTACAGTTAAGAATTAATTTATCAGTACACAGCGTGTTTTGGAGAAAAAAAAAGTGGAGATTTCGAGATATGTCAAGTGACAACCTTGAAAACAGAAGGTCACAAGTTTTACAGGTGTCATGCTATGAATAATGAGAGGATGTTGCAATGAAAAGGCAATTGTAAAATGACGAATGGCCAGGTATCAAAACGAAATAAACACTTAACTATGTGAGAATAAACGTTGCCCTGAAGTCTGTTATCACAGTCATAACGAGACAATCTTGTTGCGTGACTGATATGGTGACGTGACAGGAAACCTCCCTGCGTATAGTACGCCCATCCTGAGTGCGGCTGTAGAATAATACATCCAAATGCATTGCAGAATATTGTTAATCTCCTCTTTTTAGTACGGTAAAAATATTAGCTTGATCTCCTACAATAATACTAGTTTTCGTTACAACAAAGTTATTTTACTATGGATTAGAATAATAGAAATATCGTGCACCTTAAAATGTAGATGAGTTAAAAAAACTGTAAGAAATACTCACTGCAATTTTACTGATTAAAGCACAGCATTATTTATGTATAATTATAAAAAATCAATGCTCTAATACCGAGCATGACTTCAAGTCAATAGTTCAAGGATTATTATTCGCCTATCAGAAACATTAAATATATACTATTGATTGGTATTGGGAGCAATTATTGCTAGTGATTACGTATCGCAATCAGTGTCACTGTACTAATTCCAGTATAGGCCTACGCAATAAAATGCAAGAAATTATAGGGATTAAAAGTGTGAATCCAAAGGAGAGATGTTCCAGAGTGACTCGAGTGAATGTCGGAAGATTGAGAGGATTTGGCCAAGTGAACCATGATAGCCCAACATTATGTGCACATCTTATCCCCGTAGGACGGGGTAGGTAGCCCGGATGAATATGTTATAGACAAGAGATTCGTGCTAGAACCCCTTCCTAACCCTACTTTATACTTATACTACCACTGGCCATCCTCTCCGTCCAAACGCGCTGCGAACGAAGTCCACCCACCTCTTCTTACAAGCGGACGGCCAGGAGAGCAGTGAGACAATCTGAGCACAAGTCTGAGTAACCCCGAACGAAGTCCACCCACCTTCTTCTTACAAGCGGACGGCCAGGAGAGCAGTGAGACAGTCTGAGCACAAGTATGAGTAACCCCGAACGAAGTCAACCCACCTTCTTCTTACAAGCGGACGGCCAGGAGAGCAGTGAGACAGTCTGAGCACAAGTCTGAGTAACCCCGAACGAAGTCAACCCACCTTCTTCTTACAAGCGGACGGCCAGGAGAGCAGTGAGACAGTCTGAGAACAAGTCTGAGTAACCCCGAACGAAGTCAACCCACCTTCTTCTTACAAGCGGACGGCCAGGAGAGCAGTGAGACAGTCTGAGCTCAAGTATGAGTAACCCCGAACGAAGTCCACCCACCTCTTCTTACAAGCGGACGGCCAGGAGAGCAGTGAGACAGTCTGAGCACAAGTATGAGTAACCCCGAACGAAGTCAACCCACCTTCTTCTTACAAGCGGACGGCCAGGAGAGCAGTGAGACAGTCTGAGCACAAGTGTGAGTAACCCCGAACGAAGTCAACCCACCTTCTTCTTACAAGCGGACGGCCAGGAGAGCAGTGAGACAGTCTGAGCACAAGTATGAGTAACCCCAAACGAAGTCAACCCACCTTCTTCTTACAAGCGGACGGCCAGGAGAGCAGTGAGACAGTCTGAGCACAAGTATGAGTAACCCCGAACGAAGCCAACCCACCTTCTTCTTACAAGCGGACGGCCAGGAGAGCAGTGAGACAGTCTGAGCACAAGTCTGAGTAACCCCAAACGAAGTCAACCCACCTTCTTCTTACAAGCGGACGGCCAGGAGAGCAGTGAGACAGTCTGAGCACAAGTCTGAGTAACCCCGAACGAAGTCAACCCACCTTCTTCTTACAAGCGGACGGCCAGGAGAGCAGTGAGACAGTCTGAGCACAAGTCTGAGTAACACCGAACGAAGTCCACCCACCTCTTCTTACAAGCGGACGGCCAGGAGAGCAGTGAGACAGTCTGAGCACAAGTCTGAGTAACACCGAACGAAGTCCACCCACCTCTTCTTACAAGCGGACGGCCAGGTGAGCAGTGAGACAGTCTGAGCACAAGTCTGAGTAACCCTGAACGAAGTCCACCCACCTTCTTCTTACAAGCGGACGGCCAGGAGAGCAGTGAGACAGTCTGAGCACAAGTCTGAGTAACACCGAACGAAGTCCACCCACCTCTTCTTACAAGCGGACGGCCAGGAGAGCAGTGAGACAGTCTGAGCACAAGTCTGAGTAACACCGAACGAAGTCCACCCACCTCTTCTTACAAGCGGACGGCCAGGTGAGCAGTGAGACAGTCTGAGCACAAGTCTGAGTAACCCTGAACGAAGTCCACCCACCTTCTTCTTACAAGCGGACGGCCAGGAGAGCAGTGAGACAGTCTGAGCACAAGTCTGAGTAACCCCGAACGAAGTCAACCCACCTTCTTCTTACAAGCGGACGGCCAGGAGAGCAGTGAACAGTCTGAGCTCAAGTATGAGTAACCCCGAACGAAGTCAACCCACCTTCTTCTTACAAGCGGACGGCCAGGAGAGCTGTGAGACAGTCTGAGCACAAGTCTGAGTAACCCCAAACGAAGTCAACCCACCTTCTTCTTGCAAGCGGACGGCCAGGAGAGCAGTGAGACAGTCTGAGCACAAGTCTGAGTAACCCCGAACGAAGTCAACCCACCTTCTTCTTACAAGCGGACGGCCAGGAGAGCAGTGAGACAGTCTGAGCACAAGTCTGAGTAACCCCGAACGAAGTCAACCCACGTTCTTCTTACAAGCGGACGGCCATGAGAGCAGTGAGACAGTCTGAGCACAAGTGTGAGTAACCCCGAACGAAGTCAACCCACCTTCTTCTTACAAGCGGACGGCCAGGAGAGCAGTGAGACAGTCTGAGCACAAGTGTGAGTAACTCCATTGGTTCCTTGGAATTTACTTTAGTCCAAATTATATAATTGAAATGTAGAACACGTGGTATTGAATATTGATGTGGTAATGCACCAACTTTGATTAGGTTTTTAAACAATGATTTGGTGAAATACAATAAGAATAATGTTTCTTTGCAATCTTTGAAATAACAACCATCGTTCTGTTGGAAGACTGTTAGAGAGGCTTGTAAAAGATATACGACAGTTTTTAGGACAAAATATATTTGTGATTAAACTAGGCACGTGATGATGTCGATTTGCATAGACTAGGAAAAAGGTCCGCGTTGACAGATGAGCGATCTACTACAATGTATCAAACAGAGAAATTTGCATTCATATTCATAAATAAAAAAATAAAAAAAACATCATACATACATATTTTTGTATTTATTTTGGTTTTACAATATGGCGGAATACGTTCAGTCAAGTGTTAATTGTTTCTCGATATATTGTGAACAGTTGTACGAAATATTATTTAAATCTGATAAGTTGTAATTAAACAAATTAAAAACTGAATTTTGATGTTTTACTAAACAAGTTCTAATTCATTAACTGTTCATGTTATCCGCGTAAGCAAAGTTGAATATTGTGTAAGAAGATAAAATCTATACAGTAATATTGTGAAATAAATCAAATAATAAAAAATAATAATAATAATAATAATAATAATAATAATAATAATAATAATAATAATAATAATAATGATAATAATAATAATAATAATAATAATAATAATAATAATAATAATAATAATAATAATAATAATAATAATTATGTAAGCGACAATTTGAGCAAAGTGTGCAAACGATCAACAATCGCAAATGACTGACGTCTCAAGTGACCTCTATAGTACTGATCAACATGTTAGGGGAGACATAATGAACTCTTGGCCGACAGCCCGACACTGTTAACTAATGTGTTTATTCCACCATTGTCTAAGTGATTGACTTCTCATTTGTCCGACATAATCGACATCTCATTTGAACGACGTCTCAAATGACAGTGCATGTTATGGGATTTGATAACTGCTGCAATTAACCGTATGGGATATAGCCATCCAAGAAATTCATTATTAGTGGTTTCAAAGAGAGCGCATTTTAGTTTTTATTGCAATCAGTCCACTATTACGCAACATAAATCCTATTTGCCCACAATTCAAAATATTCAAAATTCAAAATACAGCAAGACAAAAAATAACCTAACGAAACAAAAAATTAACTTTCCATATGTGTGTTACAACACAATAAACAAATACATTGCCAAGATTTTCAGCCAACATGTCACACCTTTTCTAACCCACGACAGCGCGTGACTTCTGTCGGATCCTTGCAGCATCTCCCAATATGTGTTGGTCGCGACATTCATAATTACACTTGTTTTAAAAATATATTTTATTTTTTATTTTTTAACACCAAGTCCGTTAGTGGTGGGCGATGTGATCGAGTATAATACAGCAGTACAAACGTAACTGTAGACTCATGCTGACGAAAACGCCGAATCATACGTTATACCAACTTAATTTTCTCCTTCTCTAGTTCCAACAGGTTCGTTGGTGATTTACGACCATATACTGGATACCTTGATATAGATACCCAAACACAGCGAGCGTGGAACATGAAGCTTGTGCACTCTACTAATCGGAAGATCTTCTTTGTGGATATGTGTAAGAACGCCAGGAATCATGAAATAAGCGGTGGATAAGGATCTTAGCCCAGCAACTAGTATAAGACAATATTCATGGGCTTCACGTCGCACAACATGTATGAAATAAGCGGCGGATAAGGATCCAAGCCCAGCAACTAGTATAAAACAATATTCATGGGCTTCACGTCGCACAACATGTATGAAATAAGCGGTGGATAAGGATCTAAGCCCAGCAACTAGTATAAAACAATATTCATGGGCTTCACGTCGCACAACATGTATGAAATAAGCAGTGGATAAGGATCTAAGCCCAGCAACTAGTATAAAACAATATACATGGGCTTCACGTCGCACAACATGTATGAAATAAGCGGCGGATAAGGATCTAAGCCCAGCAACTAGTATAAAACAATATTCATGGGCTTCACGTCGCACAACATGTATGAAATAAGCGGCGGATAAGGATCTAAGCCCAGCAACTAGTATAAAACAATATTCATGGGCTTCACGTCGCACAACATGTATGAAATAAGCGGCGGATAAGGATCTAAGCCCAGCAACTAGTATAAAACAATATTCATGGGCTTCACGTCGCACAACATGTATGAAATAAGCGGTGGATAAGGATCTAAGCCCAGCAACTAGTATAAAACAATATTCATGGGCTTCACGTCGCACAACATGTATGAAATAAGCGGCGGATAAGGATCTAAGCCCAGCAACTAGTATAAAACAATATTCATGGGCTTCACGTCGCACAACATGTATGAAATAAGCGGCGGATAAGGATCCAAGCCCAGCAACTAGTATAAAACAATATTCATGGGCTTCACGTCGCACAACATGTATGAAATAAGCGGTGGATAAGGATCTAAGCCCAGCAACTAGTATAAAACAATATTCATGGGCTTCACGTCGCACAACATGTATGAAATAAGCAGTGGATAAGGATCTAAGCCCAGCAACTAGTATAAAACAATATACATGGGCTTCACGTCGCACAACATGTATGAAATAAGCGGCGGATAAGGATCTAAGCCCAGCAACTAGTATAAAACAATATTCATGGGCTTCACGTCGCACAACATGTATGAAATAAGCGGCGGATAAGGATCTAAGCCCAGCAACTAGTATAAAACAATATTCATGGGCTTCACGTCGCACAACATGTATGAAATAAGCGGCGGATAAGGATCTAAGCCCAGCAACTAGTATAAAACAATATTCATGGGCTTCACGTCGCACAACATGTATGAAATAAGCGGTGGATAAGGATCTAAGCCCAGCAACTAGTATAAAACAATATTCATGGGCTTCACGTCGCACAACATGTATGAAATAAGCGGCGGATAAGGATCTAAGCCCAGCAACTAGTATAAAACAATATTCATGGGCTTCACGTCGCACAACATGTATGAAATAAGCGGCGGATAAGGATCTAAGCCCAGCAACTAGTATAAAACAATATTCATGGGCTTCACGTCGCACAACATGTATGAAATAAGCGGTGGATAAGGATCCAAGCCCAGCAACTAGTATAAAACAATATTCATGGGCTTCACGTCGCACAACATGTATGAAATAAGCGGTGGATAAGGATCTAAGCCCAGCAACTAGTATAAAACAATATTCATGGGCTTCACGTCGCACAACATGTATGAAATAAGCGGCGGATAAGGATCTAAGCCCAGCAACTAGTATAAAACAATATTCATGGGCTTCACGTCGCACAACATGTATGAAATAAGCGGCGGATAAGGATCTAAGCCCAGCAACTAGTATAAAACAATATTCATGGGCTTCACGTCGCACAACATGTATGAAATAAGCGGCGGATAAGGATCTAAGCCCAGCAACTAGTATAAAACAATATTCATGGGCTTCACGTCGCACAACATGTATGAAATAAGCGGTGGATAAGGATCTAAGCCCAGCAACTAGTATAAAACAATATACATGGGCTTCACGTCGCACAACATGTATGAAATAAGCGGTGGATAAGGATCTAAGCCCAGCAACTAGTATAAAACAATATTCATGGGCTTCACGTCGCACAACATGTATGAAATAAGCGGTGGATAAGGATCTAAGCCCAGCAACTAGTATAAAACAATATTCATGGGCTTCACGTCGCACAACATGTATGAAATAAGCGGTGGATAAGGATCTAAGCCCAGCAACTAGTATAAAACAATATCCATGGGCTTCACGTCGCACAACATGTATGAAATAAGCGGTGGATAAGGATCTAAGCCCAGCAACTAGTATAAAACAATATTCATGGGCTTCACGTCGCACAACATGTATGAAATAAGCGGTGGATAAGGATCTAAGCCCAGCAACTAGTATAAAACAATATTCATGGGCTTCACGTCGCACAACATGTATGAAATAAGCGGTGGATAAGGATCTAAGCCCAGCAACTAGTATAAAACAATATTCATGGGCTTCACGTCGCACAACATGTATGAAATAAGCGGTGGATAATGATAAGCCCAGCAACTAGTATAAAACAATATTCATGGGCTTCACGTCGCACAACATGTATGAAATAAGCGGTGGATAAGGATCTAAGCCCAGCAACTAGTATAAAACAATATTCATGGGCTTCACGTCGCACAACATGTATGAAATAAGCGGTGGATAATGATAAGCCCAGCAACTAGTATAAAACAATATTCATGGGCTTCACGTCGCACAACATGTATGAAATAAGCGGTGGATAATGATAAGCCCAGCAACTAGTATAAAACAATATTCATGGGCTTCACGTCGCACAACATGTATGAAATAAGCGGTGGATAAGGATCTAAGCCCAGCAACTAGTATAAAACAATATTCATGGGCTTCACGTCGCACAACATGTATGAAATAAGCGGTGGATAAGGATCTAAGCCCAGCAACTAGTATAAAACAATATCCATGGGCTTCACGTCGCACAACATGTATGAAATAAGCGGTGGATAAGGATCTAAGCCCAGCAACTAGTATAAAACAATATTCATGGGCTTCACGTCGCACAACATGTATGAAATAAGCGGTGGATAAGGATCTAAGCCCAGCAACTAGTATAAAACAATATTCATGGGCTTCACGTCGCACAACATGTATGAAATAAGCGGTGGATAAGGATCTAAGCCCAGCAACTAGTATAAAACAATATTCATGGGCTTCACGTCGCACAACATGTATGAAATAAGCGGTGGATAAGGATCTAAGCCCAGCAACTAGTATAAAACAATATTCATGGGCTTCACGTCGCACAACATGTATGAAATAAGCGGTGGATAAGGATCTAAGCCCAGCAACTAGTATAAAACAATATTCATGGGCTTCACGTCGCACAACATGTATGAAATAAGCGGTGGATAATGATAAGCCCAGCAACTAGTATAAAACAATATTCATGGGCTTCACGTCGCACAACATGTATGAAATAAGCGGTGGATAAGGATCTAAGCCCAGCAACTAGTATAAAACAATATTCATGGGCTTCACGTCGCACAACATGTATGAAATAAGCGGTGGATAATGATAAGCCCAGCAACTAGTATAAAACAATATCCATGGGCTTTACGTCTCATATGAACCCTCAAATAGAGCAAATCACGGCTTTCTAGACCAATTCTGAAAATCATATGAAGATGAAAGAACGCTAGACGAAATCCATTACAAAAAGTAATTAGTGAGACTTTAATATAAATTAATAAATATGACGTTTTGTAAGCACGTAGAAATGAGAATTGCTTGTGTTTGAGAAGTGAGAGGAGAATGCTTCAACATATTTATTATTCTTGTCCTATAGGGACACTTCTAGGGGAATTGACCTTATTGATTCCATAACCGTATACCCTCTTTTGTCAAATGCTTATTCTTCCTAGATTATATCCCAGAACATTGCTGTGTTTTTATTGAATACCTGCATGCTTATTGTTGATACATGCATGCACTTGATTTATGTTAATAAAGTACATAAGTCATAAATCTTCCTTGGAACATGAAATATTTGGAACGTTCCTACAATTTCACGCAAAACAGTGCATCTTATGTTTCCTGGGAGTAGCGCACGCAATTATATGACTATGATTTCTTTGCAACTCATCACAAAAATATTGTGTTTGTGGCCTTGTTGTATACCACAATTACCGTCACTGTGTACTATTATTGGTAGTATTTTTTGCCCTAGTGTGCTGAATAGTAGTCTGTTAGAATGTTTGACGGTAAACATGCCTTACTACAACCTTCACCAGCTTATCACTTATCAGTCTTCCTGCGATTCACTTCCAAACCGCAGACCGCTGGTTCCTTGTTCAGATTTATCCTTATTTGAGATAAAAAAAAATACACACGACGATAAAATGTTGACTATGCGAGCGGCCCGGGTCTTGTGTGTATGTGTATGTGTATGTGCATGTGTATGTGTATGTGTATGTGTATGTGTATGTGTATGTGTATGTGTATGTGTATGTGTATGTGTATGTGTATGTGTATGTGTACGTGCATGTGCACGTGCACGTGCACGTGCACGTGTACGTGTACGTGTACGTGTACGTGTACGTGTACGTGTACGTGTACGTGTACGTGTACGTGTACGTGTACGTGTACGTGTACGTGTACGTGTACGTGTACGTGTACGTGTACGTGTACGTGTACGTGTACGTGTACGTGTACGTGTACGTGTACGTGTACGTGTACGTGTACGTGTACGTGTACGTGTACGTGTACGTGTACGTGTACGTGTACGTGTACGTGTACGTGTACGTGTACGTGTACGTGTACGTGTACGTGTACGTGTACGTGTACGTGTACGTGTACGTGTACGTGTACGTGTACGTGTACGTGTACGTGTACGTGTACGTGTACGTGTACGTGTACGTGTACGTGTACGTGTACGTGTACGTGTACGTGTACGTGTACGTGTACGTGTACGTGTACGTGTACGTGTACGTGTACGTGTACGTGTACGTGTACGTGTACGTGTACGTGTACGTGTACGTGTACGTGTACGTGTACGTGTACGTGTACGTGTACGTGTACGTGTACGTGTACGTGTACGTGTACGTGTACGTGTACGTGTACGTGTACGTGTACGTGTACGTGTACGTGTACGTGTACGTGTACGTGTACGTGTACGTGTACGTGTACGTGTACGTGTACGTGTACGTGTACGTGTACGTGTACGTGTACGTGTACGTGTACGTGTATGTGTATGTGTATGTGTATGTGTATGTGTATGTGTATGTGTCTGTGTATGTGTATGTGCATGTGTATGTGTATGTGCATGTGCATGTGTCTGTGTATGTGTATGTGCATGTGTATGTGTATGTGTATGTGTGTCAGTACGAGGACATGTTGGTACATAAGACACAATGTAAAACACCAACCCCGCTGGTGATCAAACCCACGTCTCCCACAATTACCATGCAGGCACTCTGACCACACCCACCTTCTCCAGTTATAGGTGTTCCATGTTTGCATATGTCAGGAGAGAAAGTCATGTGTCGTCATTTAAACAATGCATCTCCATTCTCCAATCAATGCGACAATACATATGCCTATTGTAATTCGCAGTCTCCGTAGCTCAGGGGTCAGAGTGCCCGCCCGGCAAGCGGGAGACCTGGGTTCGATTGCCAGCGGGGTTCGTTTTATTACAATACTATCTTATATACCATAAACATACAAGGTTATAGGGTAATAGATCGATACATTACATATTTGGTCATTACGATATGGACGGGGACATGGGAATCAGGAATCAAACCTACCGGTAGTTTTATTTAGGGCTTTTCATGCGATTGGGGTTGGTTTGAAGGGTAAAGGCTAGTAAAGGGTAGTACAGTGTTGGGTAAAACCACGCGAAACAAAGTGTATTAATCTCGACAAATCTATACAACGCAGAAAAAAGAGAATCATACGGCAACGTGCGTTTGAATAACTAATAATTATGTGAAAAATGTGTGTTATGAAACTTATATATACGAGGTTACAAGAATTTTGGATAATGTATGGATGGAGGTATGGCAGTTGCAATAAAATTGTTTGTTGTTATCAGTATTTTTAGTTCTTGTAAACTTTATTTCAAATCAAATATTGACCATACTGATACTACTTATTTAACGAAAACACGTTGATTTTAAGCTTCACTATTTCCATGTTGCGTAGGGCTCTTGAGACATTTCTATGAGATCAATTCAATTTTGAGATATTTTGTTCGTAATTTTTTATTTTCAATTGTTTAGTGTCCCCTTAAAAGCTAATTTTCATAAACTTACCCTATGTGGATTTTAGCGGATTATTGATAAGTTATAGGACTGTTGACCGAAGAAAATAATACCAGAAAACCTATTGTAATTCGTCTTGGGTCAAACTCCATTTTCCCTAGATCAGAAGGGGAGTCGACAATATTTGATTTGGATGGAGGGCTTGTGTTGATAGTACCAAGAGGGCCAAAAGATTTACCTGCCATACAATTAGTGCCAGTTATAATTACAGGTTCCCCCCCCAAACCCCAAACACAATGAATGTGTTACACAAGCTATAAGCTCCCTTGTTGATTTTTATGAGAATCATATTAAATATTTCTTTAGACATTTTTGGTACCTAAAACGACGGAGTCCTGAAGATCACTGATGATAATTAGCATAGGGGTTTCGCAAGGCGGCAAGGGTAGGAACAAACGTGCGTCGATTACTATTTAAGCTACCGTGTGAAGCCGCAGTATTTCATTACCCTTATCTACAAGATTGTGTAATCGTAAGAACGACCACTAGACATTTTAGCATTCAAGAATCTCAAAATGTACATGGGTGAAAGAATGAAGTACGTACTGGCAGTCATGCTTCGGGTCGTGCTTGTTTTCACTATAGCGGTCATCCGAACTGAGCTAGAACCACACATTTTAATATTTCTTGTTTTATATCGCGGTACAAATATAGCTATATTTTTGTGTAACAATGTTTTCGTGGGAAACCTGCCCAGGGAGCAGGGACAATCCATGCCTCTATTCTGATTACTAACTAGGTATTGTGGTATTTGAATAAGTTAGAAAGGAATGTTCAAAGGCTGTTAGTATGACTCAATCCAAGTATTCGCATTTGTGACTGAGGAAAACCTCGGAAAAACCAACAGTGAGGATTGGCGGTAGCGGGTATCGAACCGGCGACCTCCCGACTTAATAATAGGGGAAGTATAAGATAATATTGTTGTAAAAAAACAATACTGTCATTTGTGATTGTTGTATGGAATTACGGATTGTAAAATACAGCCCAATTTTAATTTATAATCAATAATTCAGTTTCATTCAGTTTATGTTCTTCCAATTAACACTGGTATAATTTGTTTGTTGTTGCATGCAAGACATAATGGCGATTATAACGGAGAGAAATATATTTACCATCGCATCAAAGCGCAGCAAAGAAGTAAGATCGGCAACGACCTTCCACTTGTGAACGCTGTACCACACGGAGCCCTGGTAGTTGTCCCCAGCATTGAGGAAGAGCACCGGCGGGCCCTGGTCCTTTTGGTACTTCTCGCGAGCTTCGTTTACTTTCTGGGCCACCCTGGCGAACCCGCCGTAGCAGTTGTCGTCTTTTACGTCCTTATCACTGCACTTTGAAGAGATCCTACTGGTCTGCTCGAAGCGAGAGTGCATATCATTCGTGTGTAAGATGACTAGTTTGAACTGTGCGTGGACAACCTGCGCCAAACACGCTGTCGCGAGCAGGAGGAACGCGCGCGTACATGACCGCATCTCTGGCGTGCTGGGGCAAGACTAACACATCACCTTACGTAACCTAACACATCACTCTCAAGGAAGTTATGGTTTCTGCGCAGGTTCACCACTACTCACAGCCGAATGAACAGTACTTAATGACAATTCAAATATTTGGATATATCCATGAAGCTGACTAATTTGAAAGAAGTTGTGTATCCTTAGTGCAGAGCCAACGTGTCGCGCAGGCGCAAATGAGCGTTCGGGAGTAGAAAGTTGTCGTCTAGCTATATATTCATAATAAATAATATATAAATTACATATCGCAACACGTGCTCGATTGTCCACTTTATGAGATTAACGGTCACTGACTTTGTACCACGCGAATCAGTTATTGAGGTTTTACATACAAACGTTAAAACAAAATAGAATACAGTTTAGGTGTTACAACCAACAAACTTTTATCATAAATTCATAAATGTATTTGCGTGTAGCACTTTAGTATGAAGTACAAAATTTTCAAAATCGTGTTTTGCTTTACCTAATGCTTTCCAATCATCCCTTGTAATGATATGTTTTGTCTACCTAATGTTGCAGCTATCAACGTATAATCAAGCCCGTGAAATAAACTACCATTCTTTAAGTTACCACGTAGCTAGTACATACATTTTTCTTCTGTTTGGAGTGAGTTTGGGGTGAACTGAAAGTAATCGCACCTCTTCTAACATAGGCCTACATGGTTTTCAAATGTTGTAGACTGGCTGTTAAGACTGTAAAAAGTAAATACTTCTTGCACGAGGTGTGTTGTGAGTATTGTAATAATGGATGCGATGAGAGTTGGGGGTGGACCGTGGCCATTGAGGTGGTTGATGACGGAGCTTCCCCAATACGTACACTCATTTAGAACCTGAAATTTCGTTCAATATTGTCCATTCCAACTGCTTTGTATAACTGTTTGTAGGTCATGGTCATGTTTAGGTGAAAGTTAGTGTCCTATCAGCACTTGCACGAAGAACAGAAAAACAAAAACAAAAAGTCAAGCCTTTCATGAAAAGCAATTGGATTGTTCATGTTACAAACAAAATGGTACGTAACGTGTACATTTGTGACTAGTATAGTTACGGTAGTATTTAGGCACGTGTGTGTGTGTGTGTGTGTGTGTGTGTGTGTGTGTGTGTGTGTGTGTGTGTGTGTGTGTGTGTGTGTGTGTGTGTGTGTGTGTGTGTGTGTGTGTGTGTGTGTGTGTGTGTGTGTGTGTGTGTGTGTGTGTGTGTGTGTGTGTGTGTGTGTGTGTGTGTGTGTGTGTGTGTGTGTGTGTGTGTGTGTGTGTGTGTGTGTGTGTGTGTGTGTGTGTGTGTGTGTGTGTGTGTGTGTGTGTGTGTTTTTTTATTCGTAAACCGCGAGGTTGAGGGCATTGTAACCTACAGGGTTTCATCTGTTCATTTGGGTGTTATACAAACAAGAAACAAAAGAATCGCAACATTTCAGACATAATAAATAAAGGCTTTAGATTGTGTTTGCGCCGACTCGAATACTGCGTTGTTTTGTGTTTACACTATGAGCGCGTGCCCTAAAGTGACCGGTTCGTCCGGTCATAGGCCGGGCTCATTCTGCAGGGCGATTCTCTACCGTGTTTCGACAAGGACCGTTACCACCCACTTTAACATCAAGGTCCGTAGATCCCCTGGCGGGGGCTCGTCGAACTCCACCGAGCCTCCGCCAGGGAATCGACGGACCTTGCGTTAAAAGTAGCGCGCTCCATACCCCTGCCTTTAAGCCTGTATTACAGGCCAAACTTTTTCATCCAACTCCTTGAATTCAAGGACAAAAGCGCATCAATTAATAATTCCTATTATTGTAGTTGACTACATACTGACTGTTTTTGATGCGCTTTTGTCCTTAAATTCAAGGAGTTGGATGAAAAAGTTCGACCGTGTAATACAGGCTTTAGACGTGCGATAAGAAAACATGGCACACTTTTCAAGCCGTTCCATGTTCACTTCAGCTTTTGAACTAATTGATTATAGAAATGTGTTATGTGTATCGATACAAATAAACGATATTTATATTTAAGAATAGATATATAAGTAAGAACATATAATTTTTGGTTTTGTAACAAATGTCACAAACTCGAGCATGTTTTTGTATATAAATATTTCGTTGGTGTACAATCAGTGATTCAATTACTTATTTTAACTAATCAAATACCATACATCAAAATAAAGACACTATACTATACACTATAAAGACAATACTATAAAAACAATTCCATTTACTTTTCTGTTCTTTATTGTGTTATTTGTGTTGTATATTGTAATGTCCGGCGTGGGACTTGCCCATTTGTCACATTAATTCTCTCTTATTACGTGATTTACGCTATTTGATTCAGGACGTGATGGAGCAATCTCATAACATTTTCTGTTTTGTGTTTGTACTGCTAGCAATTAGGTTAATGCTGAGGTTGCTATTGTGTCACCATCAGTCTCTAGGGCAACTACAATGACATTTGATTACCGACACATGCATAATAATCATAATAATAGTTTGGTTATTTTGCTGTGTCAGGGGTTGTCTAGGAGGCCCAGAATTGATTGTAGACGATTGATTGTTGTTTGTTGATAGCTTTGGGTCTTGGGATTGTTTGGTGACATACGTCATGTGTTGGGGAAAATGCCAGAGAGAGGGGATAGCAGGGGGAGTATATAAGTTGGGCACGTGGCTTGAACGGGGGTCAAACTGATCGGAGTGTCGAGGGAAGATGGTCGAGCACCAGTGAGCACGTCATAGCTACAAGGGTCAGCGTAGAAGAGCTGCAGGACGGCGGGTCGAGGAAGCTGCATTGGAGACTCGAACGTGGGAATGACCGTCGACGGGCAGACTACGAAATGACCAGGTACAGCTGACGAGGTGCGGGAACGAGATGGTATTGTGTAATCATATGTATATAGCCTAAGCAGGGTCGCCACATCATTGCCAAGGTAAGGACAAATGTGTTTCAATAATGAAAATACGGTTCCTTATTGTTGTTTGAACCAAGTCTAGTTATTTCGCATCCTGAAATCCTAACGTCCTCAGACATTGCATCGATCCCAATTGTACAAATTCACTGAATAGAGAGTTGCGTCCCCAGCAAGCTCTATCCATAGATGCCATGCTCTACCAGTGAATCCTGGTACACAACAATATAGTAACGACTACCCTCTCCGGCCGCCGAAACTAGTCGCCGTCTGATTGGCCAGTTTTCTCACAACAATGTTTTGGCGGGCCGGAGTGGGTGTAACCATGGACAAGGGCTAGCTCAATGGTTCAGATATTCTTGCCATTCACACATGACACTGTTGCTTCGGTTATGCCTGGCACTTGTGACTCTCACACAGTAATTCGGTTATGCCTGCTACTTGTGACTCTCCTATTCTCGCAGTAGTTCGGTTATGCCTGCTACGTGCGTATCCTGCCTAATTTCTCATTTGTAAAAAAACACCCTGTTATTCAACCTATGTCACAATTTTCATTTTACCAAAATTACCCATCAAACCTTCCATACGAACTTCGAGTCTACGACCGTCTGTCACTTCGAGAACTTCGCGTCTATGACCGTCTGGAACTTCGGGAACTTCCAGTCTATGACCGTCTGGAACTTCGAGTCTATGCCCGTCTGGAACTTCGGGAACTTCCAGTCTATGACCGTCTGGAACTTCGGGTACTTTCAGTCTATGACCGTCTGGAATTTCGAGTATGACCGTTTGGAGCTTCAGGAACTTCCAGTCTATGACCGTCTTGACATCCGAGTGTCTATAGTCAATAGTTTCACTTGGCGTCTCGACGCTTGACTGTTCCTAGCCTTCTCCTCCGGCTCCAGCAGCTCATTGCCACCTTTCCACCCCTCCCCCGCGAGCCCGCGTACACGGTCCACGTAGACAGACGAGGGTGCTCGCAACAACAAAAGTCTAGAAGTAATTTTATTATCATAACCCTACTTTTGTAGTTTGGCCGAGCCATCATATCAAGAAGGGTAGGCCCAAAACCCTAGTTTATTTAGGCCTAGTTCTAAGTTCAATCACTTTGATTTGGCTACACCTTTTGTACTTTTTGCACTCACTCCATGTTATTTCATGGGAAACACGGGAAAAAGTAGAAAAGATGACAGTAAATCAAACGAATCTGATACGGCAATAAGTGCAAAAAGTGCAGAAGGTGTCCGTAAACCAAACTAACCTAATGACAAACGTTCCATTTTTTCACGCGTTTTCATTGCTTAACCAGGTAGGTACTATTATAAATCCATGGTTTCACTTTCTATAGTGTACACAGCCGTTATGAAAACATACACAAACTAACATATAACAAGTGCTGCTCTGCTGCAACGGCTACGTCCTTCAATACGGTTATCGAACCATCGAACGTTATGAAATGGTAGTTGGGAATCGCGCGGTGAATTTTGTCCAATGGACATTTGTCCCAGAACATTGTCCACCGGACATTTACGTTTCCACCTGTAGGCGGACATTTTACAGCAACAGTCTCATGTTTGCCTTCGAGGATGGAGGATGATACTGTTGGTTTGGTTTTATTGGGTGTAACTGCATCTTATATTTTAATTAGTGAGTCACTTCAAAAAAAGAAACGAAAACGTCCAAAACAGTACTGCCACAAAAAAGCTTACATAGCTCGTCAAGAGCGTCTTTTCTTTTCTTTTTCTTTTTATAATCAGGATTGTTTACATTCTACAACATTTGTCTTTTCTCTAATTCTTCAATAAAACCCAGAATAATGTCCTTAACCCATTCCATTTTTGTTTACATTTAAACTAGTCTTACCCCTTTACGCGAGATTCTAAAATGAACGGCCTTTACCCTGGTAATGGATCCAAACACCCTAATAACCTAGTTAGTCACCTGAAGAGGGGCACATCAGGTAAAGCTGGTGTGCACCCTAGAACGGGTATTCCTACAAAAAATAAAAATTATTATTATTATGTGGTTTAGGGGTAGAGCTACAAGGGTTTGCACGTGCCCAGTACGAAATGTCCCGCCGACACCTATATGTCTTCCACTTGCCACGGATAACGCAGGACAAGCCGAAATTTGTCCGAGGACACGGTTCTAGGACAAAAATGT
Organism: Isoperla grammatica; assembly: GCA_945910005.1. Classification (NCBI taxonomy): domain Eukaryota; kingdom Metazoa; phylum Arthropoda; class Insecta; order Plecoptera; family Perlodidae; genus Isoperla; species Isoperla grammatica. The sequence continues at coordinate 73,693,379 of OX246737.1, read as the reverse complement.
GTCTCAACACATTTCTGTCCGTTGGACTTTGTCCCAGGACATTGTCCTGGTACAAAGTCCGCCTGCTGGAAACGCAGCTTTTTGAGAAACACCCTGCGGTACAACCGTACGTAGCGATAGCTTTACGGTATGCGCTCTATCCTATCTATATCCCGCCTATACCTATCGATATGCCTGCTTCGTGTACAGGACCAAGCCGTACGTAGCGATAGCTTTACGGTATGCGCTCTATCCTATCCATATCCCGCCTATACCTATCGATATGCCTGCTTCGTGTACAGGACCGAGCCGTACGTAGCGATAGCTTTACGGTATGCGCTCTATCCTATCCATATCCCGCCTATACCTATCGATATGCCTGCTTCGTGTACAGGACCGAGCCGTACGTAGCGATAGCTTTACGATATGCGCTCTATCCTATCCATATCCCGCCTATACCTATCGATATGCCTGCTTCGTGTACAGGACCGAGCCGTACGTAGCGATAGCGTTACGGTATGCGCTCTATCCTATCCATATCCCGCCTATACCTATTGATATGCCTGCTTCGTGTACAGGACCGAGCCGTACGTAGCGATAGCTTTTCGGTATGCGCTCTATCCTATCCATATCCCGTCTATACCTATTGATATGCCTACTTCGTGTACAGGACCGAGCCGTACGTAGCGATAGCGTTACGGTATGCGCTCTATCCTATCCATATCCCGCCTATACCTATTGATATGCCTGCTTCGTGTACAGGACCGAGCCGTACGTAGCGATAGCTTTACGGTATGCGCTCTATCCTATCCATATCCCGCCTATACCTATCGATGTGCTTGCTTCGTGTACAGGACCGAGCCGTACGTAGCGATAGCTTTACGGTATGCGCTCTATCCTATCCATATCCCGCCTATACCTATTGATATGCCTGCTTCGTGTACAGGACCGAGCCGTACGTAGCGATAGCTTTACGGTATGCGCTCTATCCTATCCATATCCCGCCTATACCTATTGATATGCCTGCTTCGTGTACAGGACCGAGCCGTACGTAGCGATAGCTTTACGGTATGCGCTCTATCCTATCCATATCCCGCCCATACCTATCGATATGCCTGCTTCGTGTACAGGACCGAGCCGTACGTAGCGATAGCTTTACGGTATGCGCTCTATCCTATCCATATCCCGCCTATGCCTATTGATATGCCTGCTTCGTGATACAAAGCTTATTTATGGTACATCTATGTGACCTGTTCCTCTGGTGTAAGTTAGAGTGGGTTCTTTTATTTTATCTGAATATCTGTCCGAGCACTCTCCGTGACGTCACAGATTCTTAGATCGTCATCGGATTAAAAGAATGCCTCACTATGTACGAGGCGGGATGGCAACAGGGCTTGTTTACATGCCGAAAATCATTTGTTTTTCGACGACTATGCAGAGGATGTAGAATATTCTATTAACCCCTACCCCCCCTCACACCAAATTACAATTTCGCAGAAGAAGTAGTACCAAAGAGCAATAATCAACTCAGAAGTAATTTTAGAGTTGATCCAACCAATTTTGAAGTTTAAATTGCTATAGCTTAGGCCTACCTATATCTATCGTTCATTCAATATAAATTATATAATTATAACTCAATTAGTGTTCGCGCCGTTTATTCGTCGCTGGTGTTTTGTGTTTTCGTGGTGTTGGTTTACCTGTCTATTATTTCATATGTTTCGATTTTCGGCCAATCACGTCATCTCTTACAGTTTTCCTGTTTTCAGCTCGTTTGCGTTATCTAATCTCGTCAGTATTGTTCAAGTCTCGACCTCGTCCAGTCAAGTTGATTTTCTCTCTCGTTTTCTCTCTCGTGCGACCAGACTGGTTTCTACGCTGCATGTCCTGGGTTCGGTCGCCTCCCAGGCATTTTTCATCTTTCCTCACTTATTTTTCTTCCAAACTCGAGTTTCTTTCTTCTATTTCTCTCTCTTTACGGCAACCTTCCGCCTGTCACTATCATCTACGCTTTGTCATTTTTCGTACATCATTGGGGTAAGTTTACATCAAAAAAATATACAGTCCACTAAAAATTACCTCGGAGTGAGCACCCCGGCTCAAACATATGGTCCTCGCGGAGCCGAATTGTCCGGTAATTTTCTGCATTTTTCTCGAAGATTTTCTCAATCAAGGTCAGTCCTTAGTTGGTCGCACAACATACACGTCATTGAGTGTTGTGTGTTTCCGCTCTCGTATTCTATTGATTGTGCTGTTCAGTGTGTGTCTCTTACGTACGTCGTACATCCCTTGTATTTCTAACATTGTCTTTTGCATTTTCGATCATAATGGTCGATTTTACGGCAGAACTAAACAAGTTAGGTGCTCGACGCGAGTTTATATTCGTGTCCGCCCAACGAACATACACTGCGTTCGAAAAAAATAAAACCTGAACAAGTTGAGTCACATAGACCTCGGTTCGATGAATTATCTGTTCTGAAATCGGATTTTCAAGAAATTCAAATGTCCATTGACAATCTCAACACTCAAGTAGTTCTTCCTGCCAAGCCGATCGAAATAGGCAAAGTTCAGGAGAGTTTTGAAACGATGTATTATGCTGCCAAATCTCGGTTTCTCACGGCTGATAAATTAAATCAGCGTCCTGCTGTGACTCAACCTGGGTCTCTACCCGCTTCAGTCAAACCATCCATTGCATTGCCTGTCATAGATCTTCCCAAGTTCAAAGGTGACATTTGTAAATGGCCCGAGTTCCATGCTCTATTCAAGTCTCTTATTGATGGTAATAAGTCATTAAGTAATGTTCAAAAATTACACTATTTAAAAACTTCGTTGTCTGAAATACCGTTGGCACTCATCTCAGAGTTTCAAATAATTGAGGAAAATTATCCCCTCGCTTTGCAAACGCTCGTCTCTCGTTATCAAAACCAGCGATTACTAGGGAGCTTGTATGTTCACAAGATTTTAGATTTTGTTCCTCTGAAAACGTCATCTTATGACGGTCTTCAAGCATTTCTCAAAGTACATCGCAATTCTGTCGACTCTTTGAAAGCCCTGAATATTCCTGACCTGGGCGATTTCCTTCTACTGTGTTTGGCATTAGCTAACCTCGATACGTCATCTCGCAAGGCTTTTGAAACCAAACAATCGTCTAATTCGACTCCCGAATATAAATCGCTTATTGATTTTGTCGAAGACCAATCTAAAGTTATGGAGTTATGTGCTGTCGGTAAAAACTCAGTCACTTCTGTCAAAAGTTCTCCCCCTGTGAAGAAAGTAAATACGTTGATGGTGTCATCTGATGTTTCGAACTTAAGTTCAAAACCATCTCACAATGACTCATCTCGCAATCACGCTCATACTAACGTGTCCACTTGTCCGTTATGTAAGGCTTCGCATTCATTCTATCAATGTAATGCTTTCCGTGGTTTAACCGTAGACCAACGTTACGACACTCTGCGACAATTAAAACGCTGTTTTAATTGTATGGGTGCACATCTACGAACCCAATGCAGTTCGACAAAGTCTTGTACCGTGTGTCATAGTACCAAACATCACTCTATGTTGCATGTAGACTCCACTCAGTCTTCTGCGGACGATACTCCTGTCTCCGATCAAGGCCATCAGATGCCACAGACTCTGTCGTGTCAAGTCCGGGGTTCGAACCCCACTCATCAAACCGTCATATTGGGCACCGTTCGCGCACTCATAAGTGATGCCCACGGGATATTGCACCCATTTCGTGCGGTTATTGACTCGCAAATCTCTGCCATCACTAATTCGCTAGTGCAACGTTTGGGTTTAAAGGTCAAACCAGCAACCGCCCAACTGTCAGGTGTTGGTCAAATTCATGCTCGTGTGCATGGTATCGTTCGATGCAGTATAGCTTCTCGACGTTCTAAGCAACCGGCTATGCATGTCAACGCGCACGTTCTCTCAACTATCGCCGGCAATTTGCCTAGGCCTACTTCCTCCGTGTCCACTGAGGTCTTAAAGCGCTATCATGACCTTGACCTCGCTGACGATCACTTCAATGTTCCCGGACCCATTGATTTTCTCATTGGTGCCGATCTCTACTCAGACATTCTCTGTAAAACAGGAAACACAATCGTGGGCAGCAAACCTGCCGCACTCAACACAGTTTTCGGTTGGGTGATTTTGGGTCCAGTCAACTCTTCTGAACCTGCACCTGAGTCATCCTACTCTTTTCTCGCCGTGGCCAATACTCCTTTGGAACACACTCTTCGTCTCTTCTGGGCAACAGAAGAAGTGAGTCGACCCTCCTCTCTAGACCCATTGGGATCGCTCGCTGAAGAGCATTTCATTAAAACCCACTCTCGCGACCCATGCGGTCGCTACTCGGTCGCTCTACCTTTTAAGCCTGACTGCATCATGCCAGGCTATAATCGTGACGTCGCCCTCAAGAACTGTGTTAGTTTGGAGCGTCGTCTAAAGCGTGATCCTCCACTTCATGACACCGATCACGAGTTCATGAGTAAATACGCTCGTTCACTGCATATGCAGCCTGCTCCTCAACCTTCAAAGTACATTATCCCGCACCATTGTGTACACAAGGTCACAAGCTCTACCACTAAATTGCGAGTGGTATTCAACGCCTGCTCCCCTGATAAACGTGGAGTTGCTCTCAACCACGTCTTGCTCAGTGGTCCCAAACTTCAGAGTGACCTTCCGCGGGTTCTCACCACCTTTCGTGTCTATCCCGTAGCCCTGTGCGCGGACGTGAGACAGATGTACCGTCAAATCCTTGTACACCAGGACGACCGTGTCTATCAGCACATATTTTGGCGTCCTGAACCTTCCTCCCCTGTTATTGAGTACGAGCTCAACACAGTAACTTACGGTCTCACGCCCTCTGCTTTCCAGGCCCAAAGAGTGTTGCAGCAACTTGTCAAGGACGAGGGCGCGCAGTTTCCTCTCGCTTCACGCGCCCTCACTTCAAACATCTACATCGATGACATAGTAACCGGTGCCAGTGACCTTGACGAAGCTCTCGCGCTTCGCGCTGAGTTGCAATCAATCACTCAGTGCGCCGGGGTCGAACTTCGCAAATGGGCTAGCAACTCTCCCGACGCTCTTAGAGCTCTTCCCCAGGACCATCTGGAGACTCCCCTGGTATTCTCTAACGATGAGCAGACTCTGAAAATTCTTGGATTGTTGTGGGACCCTCGCTCTGATTGCTTCAGTTTTCACACTCTACCTTTCGAAGGTTGTGTCACCAAACGTTCCATACTCTCCTACATTGCGCGCATATTCGACCCTCTCGGGTTTCTCACCCCTTTCCTCTCCTGGATGAAAGTGTTCATGCAGAATCTCTGGCTCTTGCGCGTGGAGTGGGACGAATCACTTCCGGAGTCGCTTTCTCAGACTTGGATCACTGCCATCGAAAGCGTGTCCAAGTTGAGTGATGTCAGTGTTCCGCGCCTCCTTGTTTTGAGTGACGCCACCTACCGGCTTGTGGGGTTTTGTGACGCCTCCGAGAAGGCCTATGCTGCTACTCTCTATTTGCACGTTGAGACGTGCTCGCAATCTCATGTCAGACTGTTGAGAGGCAGGAGCAAGGTCGCGCCCGTCAAGCTTCTCACTGTCCCTAAACTGGAGCTCAGTGGCGCATTGTTATTGTCTCGGGTGTTGAAAGATGCCCTGCCCGCTCTCGAGTCCTTGCACATAGAAACAGCGTTCCTCTATACCGATTCCACTGTCGTACTTGCCTGGCTCTCTACCCCCCCACATCAGCTTAAGACTTTCGTCGCCAATCGAGTGGTTGAAATTCTCGAGACCACTTCGCCTCTGAACTGGTCTCACGTTCGTTCCGAAGAGAACCCTGCCGACTGTGCCTCTCGGGGCTTCTCCCCTTGGACTTGTTAGACCATCCCATATGGTTATCTGGTCCCCCGTTCATGCGTTCGCCCCCCTTTACGTGGCCTCGCTCGGTTCCCTCGCGTGAACCTAGCCACGAGGTGCCTGAGCTGAAAGCGTCTCCCACAGTTCTGATCAGTCTTGATCCCGTTGTTGACCCTGTACTAGTTAAGGTGCAAAGCTTCTCCTCGCTCGTCAAAGCCAAGCGCGTGTTTGGTCACGTGGTACGCTTTTCCCGCATTTTGCTTGCTCGCCGAAGTCAGCTTGCTCCCCCCACTGGTCCCCTGCTTCCGTTCGAACTTGACGACGCGATGCGTTTGTTAGTACGCATCACTCAACGGCATTATTTCGCCAATGAGTTCAAGCAATTGGAGAAACACTCGCCCGTGTCTCACCGCATCGCCCCCCTCAAACCCTTCATTGACTCCCGTGGGTTTCTCAGGGTGGGCGGCAGACTTCACTACTCTTCACTTCCCGAAGACGCACGTCATCCTCTCTTGCTTCCCAAAGAAGCTCATCTGTCCGCACTCTTGTCTGATGCTTTTCATCTCACGTCATTGCACTCTGGCCCTCGCACTGTGCAAGCTCTCATTCAGCAGATGTATTGGATCGTTGCTTACGCGGTTTATTGCGGCAACGCATTCGACGTTGCTTAACCTGTTTCAAATTCCGCGCCAAGCCTGTTCAGCCAATCATGGCTGAGCTGCCTGAACCCCGCGCTAAGCCTTCACGCGCTTTCCTCAACGTAGGCACTGACTACGCTGGCCAGTTCTCCGTGAAGACGAGTCCCCGCCGTAACGCCCCCATCGTCAAGGGTTATTTGTGCCTGTTCATCTGCATGGCCACTAAGGCTATTTACCTAGAGTTGGTCTCGGACTTATCCACTGAAGCCTTCCTGGCCTGTCTTGATCGGTTTATTCTCGCTCGTCGTGGCCTCCCCGCTCATATTTATTCCGACTGTGGTGACGTGTCGTAATTACGTAGGTGCTGCCCGTACGCTCCGCGAGATACACGATTCTCTCACCTTAGCTGAAACTACTATCGCTGACAAGCTCGCTCTACGTAATGTTCAGTGGCATTTCAACCCCCCTTACGCCCCTAATTTCGGTGGCCTATGGGAAGCTGGAGTGAAGTCCGCCAAACTGCTTCTGCATAGATTAATTAAGGATTCCTCCCTTAATTTCGAGGAGTATTCTACCCTGTTTGCACGTATTGAAGCCGTGTTGAAAAGTCGACCTCTTTGTGCCACTTCGTTCGACCCCCTGGAAGGCCCTGATTACCTTTCCCCCGCCCACTTGTTGATTGGCACCTCACTTCTCGCGACCCCTGAAACAGCCATCGCCGAGTCTACTTCTCACCTTTCTCGTTGGCATCAAGTGCGTCAGCTGCATCAATCCTTCTGGACGCGTTGGTCCAGAGAGTATCTGCATACGCAAATGCAGCGTGGGAAGTGGGTGCGCGCGTGTCCTAATCTCCAGGTCGGTGACGTAGTCTTCGTGTTGGAACCCGCCACTACCCCTTTATCTTGGCCTATTGGCAGGGTGGTTCAAGTGTGCCCTGGTAACGACAACGTCGTCCGAGTCGCGTCCGTTCGCACGTCTAAAGGAGTGTTTACCCAACCGGTGAACAAGTTAGTTACCCTCCCCTCTCTTTAGTCCTTCGTTTCGGAGTGTTGTTAGATTTAGATTTGTAGTTCAAAGTTTGTCATTTCTCATTGTCCTATCTAAAATTGGTCTATTTTAGGTGGGCGGTATGTTCGCGCCGTTTATTCGTCGCTGGTGTTTTGTGTTTTCGTGGTGTTGGTTTACCTGTCTATTATTTCATATGTTTCGATTTTCGGCCAATCACGTCCTCTTACAGTTTTCCTGTTTTCAGCTCGTTTGCGTTATCTAATCTCGTCAGTATTGTTCAAGTCTCGACCTCGTCCAGTCAAGTTGATTTTCTCTCTCGTTTTCTCTCTCGTGCGAACAGACTGGTTTCTACGCTGCATGTCCTGGGTTCGATCGCCTTCCTGGCATTTTTCATCTTTCCTCACTTATTTCTCTTCCAAACTCGAGTTTCTTTCTTCTATTTCTCTCTCTCTACGGCAACCTTCCGCCTGTCGCTATCATCTACGCTTTGTCATTTTTCGAACATCATTGGGGTAAGTTTACAACAAAAAAATTACAGTCCACTAAAAATTACCTCGGAGTGAGCACCCCGGCTCAAACAATTAGATTATAATTAATTTCAATAACTTAATTCAATTCGTCATGCAAAGAAATGATCTCGTCTTTGCGATCATCCATTGTGAACGATCGTGAGATTCTTGTAAACTATATTTATGTCAAAACAGTCAGCTGTAGCGCCATCTTTGATTTGCTCAGTAAATCGGAAAGAAATCCCGAGCGTTGCAGGATCGTTATAGACAGATCTGCTCTCATAGGTTGCACGTACGTCACACTTTTGCACGTGGTTGCCACATTTGTGACCGAACTTTGACGATGCCATTGAGACACAATTACAGTCAGTCGTGGTAGAACACAGGAATCATTAGTTCTTTTAAAATGTGACTGTTTTTTTAAAACTAAAGTTGTGTATGTGATAATTTGTTACAATTACTGATTATTTATTACCTATGTTTATATTTTTAAATCCTAAATGTTGCTTATTTAGTAAATTTAAATAATATCTGCCAATGATCTATCTAGGCTAGGCTTACATCGAATATGTGTCGCAATCATGACAGCTGTAGGAGGAACTATGAAACGCAGTGCTAGCGTGCTCTCATCGCCAAAAGAAGAACGTACTGACCTGGACTGTTGCACAATGCACAGCACGCGTGCATGTTTATCGACGTTTCTCGCTAAAGATAACTAACTGTATGTTGGGGTAATCACGTACTTCTGAAGGAATGCCCACCAATGCATGTTAATATTCACCATGCACAAGAAGACAGAGACAAGTATTGGAAACGCTTCAGCTGTGGGATACCGAGGAGAATGAGGCCACACAAGCGCAAATAATCAAGGCACAGTTTGTGGATGTCATGATCGGTATGATGTCACAAGAACATTAACTGAACCGAGCACTTATATCAGTGTTTGCATCATGTGACTCTATAGGTTAAAGCTAAAGTTTAAGGTAACTTGTAGAAAATATTTGTACTTAATTATATTGGATACACCCCAGTATTTGCATTACCGTGAAACGGTGTGAAAACGTCCGGACAGGATTGCCGAGGTCGGGAATCGAACCGGCACCTCGTAGACTATAGTATCATGTGTTACGACAACGCCATCTCCATCATTTCGTTGAAAGGAAGCCACACAACCCTGCACTCACAGCCTTGCATCCTGGCTAGACTGGTATGGTTATATACACAACCCAGCACTCACAGACTTGCATCCTGGCTAGACTGGTATGATTATATACACAACCCTGCACTCACAGACTTGCATCCTGGCTAGACTGGTATGATTATATACACAACCCTGCACTCACAGACTTGCATCCTGGCTAGACTTGCCTGATTATATACACAACCCTGCACTCACAGCCTTGCATCCTGGCTAGACTGGTATGATTATATACACAACCCTGCACTACAGCCTTGCATCCTGGCTAGACTGGTATGATTATATACACAACCCTGCACTACAGCCTGGCATCCTGGCTAGACTGGTATGATTATATACACAACCCTGCACTACAGCCTGGCATCCTGGCTAGACTGGTATGATTATATACACAACCCAGCACTACAGCCTGGCATCCTGGCTAGACTGGTATGATTATATACACAACCCAGCACAACAGCCTGGCATCCTGGCTAGACTGGTATGATTATATACACAACCCTGCACTACAGCCTGGCATCCTGGCTAGACTGGTATGATTATATACACAACCCTGCACTACAGCCTGGCATTCTGGCTAGACTGGTATGATTATATACACAACCCAGCACTACAGCCTGGCATCCTGGCTAGACTGGTATGATTATATACACAACCCAGCACTACAGCCTGGCATCCTGGCTAGACTGGTATGATTATATACACAACCCTGCACTACAGCCTGGCATCCTGGCTAGACTGGTATGATTATATACACAACCCTGCACTACAGCCTGGCATCCTGGCTAGACTGGTATGATTATATACACAACCCAGCACTACAGCCTGGCATCCTGGCTAGACTGGTATGATTATATACACAACCCAGCACTACAGCCTGGCATCCTGGCTAGACTGGTATGATTATATACACAACCCTGCACTCACAGCCTGGCATCCTGGCTAGACTGGTATGATTATATACACAACCCTGCACTACAGCCTTGCATCCTGGCTAGACTGGTATGATTATATACACAACCCAGCACTACAGCCTGGCATCCTGGCTAGACTGGTATGATTATATACACAACCCAGCACTACAGCCTGGCATCCTGGCTAGACTGGTATGATTATATACACAACCCTGCACTACAGCCTTGCATCCTGGCTAGACTGGTATGATTATATACACAACCCTGCACTACAGCCTTGCATCCTGGCTAGACTGGTATGATTATATACACAACCCTGCACTACAGCCTTGCATCCTGGCTAGACTGGTATGATTATATACACAACCCTGCACTACAGCCTTGCATCCTGGCTAGACTGGTATGATTATATACACAACCCAGCACTACAGCCTGGCATCCTGGCTAGACTGGTATGATTATATACACAACCCTGCACTACAGCCTGGCATCCTGGCTAGACTGGTATGATTATATACACAACCCAGCACTACAGCCTGGCATCCTGGCTAGACTGGTATGATTATATACACAACCCAGCACTACAGCCTGGCATCCTGGCTAGACTGGTATGATTATATACACAACCCTGCACTCACAGCCTTGCATCCTGGCTAGACTGGTATGATTATATACACAACCCTGCACTACAGCCTGGCATCCTGGCTAGACTGGTATGATTATATACACAACCCAGCACTACAGCCTTGCATCCTGGCTAGACTGGTATGATTATATACACAACCCTGCACTACAGCCTGGCATCCTGGCTAGACTGGTATGATTATATACACAACCCAGCACTACAGCCTGGCATCCTGGCTAGACTGGTATGATTATATACACAACCCAGCACTACAGCCTTGCATCCTGGCTAGACTGGTATGATTATATACACAACCCTGCACTACAGCCTGGCATCCTGGCTAGACTGGTATGATTATATACACAACCCAGCACTACAGCCTGGCATCCTGGCTAGACTGGTATGATTATATACACAACCCAGCACTACAGCCTTGCATCCTGGCTAGACTGGTATGATTATATACACAACCCTGCACTACAGCCTTGCATCCTGGCAAGACTGGTATGGTTATATACACAACACTGCACTTACAGCCTTGCATCCTGGCTAGACTGGTATGATTATATACACAACCCTGCACTACAGCCTTGCATCCTGGCTAGACTGGTATGATTATATACACAACCCTGCACTACAGCCTTGCATCCTGGCTAGACTGGTATGGTTATATACACAACACTGCACTTACAGCCTTGCATCCTGGCTAGACTGGTATGATTATATACACAACCCTGCACTACAGCCTGGCATCCTGGCTAGACTGGTATGATTATATACACAACCCTGCACTACAGCCTTGCATCCTGGCTAGACTGGTATGATTTAATACACAACCCAGCACTACAGCCTGGCATCCTGGCTAGACTGGTATGATTATATACACAACCCAGCACTACAGCCTTGCATCCTGGCTAGACTGGTATGATTATATACACAACCCAGCACTACAGCCTTGCATCCTGGCTAGACTGGTATGATTATATACACAACCCTGCACTACAGCCTGGCATCCTGGCTAGACTGGTATGATTATATACACAACCCTGCACTACAGCCTGGCATCCTGGCTAGACTGGTATGATTATATACACAACCCTGCACTTCAGCCTGGCATCCTGGCTAGACTGGTATGATTATATACACAACCCTGCACTACAGCCTGGCATCCTGGCTAGACTGATATGATTATATACACAACCCAGCACTACAGCCTGGCATCCTGGCTAGACTGGTATGATTATATACACAACCCTGCACTACAGCCTGGCATCCTGGCTAGACTGGTATGATTATATACACAACCCAGCACTACAGCCTTGCATCCTGGCTAGACTGGTATGATTATATACACAACCCTGCACTACAGCCTGGCATCCTGGCTAGACTGGTATGATTATATACACAACCCTGCACTACAGCCTGGCATCCTGGCTAGACTGGTATGATTATATACACAACCCTGCACTACAGCCTGGCATCCTGGCTAGACTGGTATGATTATATACACAACACTGCACTACAGCCTGGCATCCTGGCTAGACTGGTATGATTATATACACAACCCAGCACTACAGCCTGGCATCCTGGCTAGACTGGTATGATTATATACACATCCCAGCACTACAGCCTTGCATCCTGGCTAGACTGGTATGATTATATACACAACCCAGCACTACAGCCTTGCATCCTGGCTAGACTGGTATGATTATATACACAACCCTGCACTACAGCCTGGCATCCTGGCTAGACTGGTATGATTATATACACAACACAGCACTACAGCCTGGCATCCTGGCTAGACTGGTATGATTATATACACAACCCTGCACTACAGCCTGGCATCCTGGCTAGACTGGTATGATTATATACACAACCCAGCACTACAGCCTGGCATCCTGGCTAGACTGGTATGATTATATACACAACCCAGCACTACAGCCTGGCATCCTGGCTAGACTGGTATGATTATATACACAACCCTGCACTACAGCCTGGCATCCTGGCTAGACTGGTATGATTATATACACAACCCTGCACTACAGCCTTGCATCCTGGCTAGACTGGTATGATTATATACACAACCCTGCACTACAGCCTGGCATCCTGGCTAGACTGGTATGATTATATACACAACCCAGCACTACAGCCTTGCATCCTGGCTAGACTAGTATGATTATATACACAACCCAGCACTACAGCCTTGCATCCTGGCTAGACTGGTATGATTATATACACAACCCAGCACTACAGCCTTGCATCCTGGCTAGACTGGTATGATTATATACACAACCCTGCACTACAGCCTGGCATCCTGGCTAGACTGGTATGATTATATACACAACCCTGCACTACAGCCTTGCATCCTGGCTAGAGTGGTATGATTATATACACAACCCAGCACTACAGCCTTGCATCCTGGCTAGACTGGTATGATTTTATACACAACCCTGCACTCACAGACTGGCATCCTGGCTAGACTGGTATGATTATATTCACAACCCAGCACTACAGCCTGGCATCCTGGCTAGACTGGTATGATTATATACACAACCCAGCACTACAGCCTTGCATCCTGGCTAGACTGGTATGATTATATACACAACCCTGCACTCACAGCCTGGCATCCTGGCTAGACTGGTATGATTATATACACAACCCAGCGCTACAGCCTGGCATCCTGGCTAGACTGGTATGATTATATACACAACCCTGCACTACAGCCTTGCATCCTGGCTAGACTGGTATGATTATATACACAACCCAGCACTACAGCCTGGCATCCTGGCTAGACTGGTATGATTATATACACAACCCAGCACTACAGCCTGGCATCCTGGCTAGACTGGTATGATTAAATACACAACCCAGCACTACAGCCTGGCATCCTGGCTAGACTGGTATGATTATATACACAACCCAGCACTACAGCCTGGCATCCTGGCTAGACTGGTATGATTATATACACAACCCTGCACTACAGCCTTGCATCCTGGCTAGACTGGTATGATTATATACACAACCCTGCACTACAGCCTGGCATCCTGGCTAGACTGGTATGATTATATACACAACCCTGCACTACAGCCTGGCATCCTGGCTTGACTGGTATGATTATATACACAACCCTGCACTACAGCCTTGCATCCTGGCTAGACTGGTATGATTATATACACAACCCAGCACTACAGCCTGGCATCCTGGCTAGACTGGTATGATTATATACACAACCCAGCACTACAGCCTTGCATCCTGGCTAGACTGGTATGATTATATACACAACCAAGCACTACAGCCTGGCATTCTGGCTAGACTGGTATGATTATATACACAACCCAGCACTACAGCCTGGCATCCTGGCTAGACTGGTATGATTATATACCCAACCCAGCACTACAGCCTTGCATCCTGGCTAGACTGGTATGATTATATACACAACCCAGCACTACAGCCTGGCATCCTGGCTAGACTGGTATGATTATATACACAACCCAGCACGTCAGCCTGGCATCCTGGCTAGACTGGTATGATTATATACACAACTCAGCACTACAGCCTGGCATCCTGGCTAGACTGGTATGATTATATACACAACCCTGCACTACAGCCTTGCATCCTGGCTAGACTGGTATGATTATATACACAACCCTGCACTACAGCCTGGCATCCTGGCTAGACTGGTATGATTATATACACAACCCTGCACTACAGCCTGGCATCCTGGCTAGACTGGTATGATTATATACACAACCCTGCACTACAGCCTGGCATCCTGGCTAGACTGGTATGATTATATACACAACCCTGCACTACAGCCTGGCATCCTGGCTAGACTGGTATGATTATATACACAACCCAGCACTACAGCCTTGCATCCTGGCTAGACTGGTATGATTATATACACAACCCAGCACTACAGCCTGGCATCCTGGCTAGACTGGTATGATTATATACACAACCCTGCACTACAGCCTGGCATCCTGGCTAGACTGGTATGATTATATACACAACCCAGCACTACAGCCTGGCATCCTGGCTAGACTGGTATGATTATATACACAACCCTGCACTACAGCCTGGCATGCTGGCTAGACTGGTATGATTATATACACAACCCTGCACTACAGCCTGGCATCCTGGCTAGACTGGTATAATTATATACACAACCCAGCACTCACAGCCTTGCATCCTGGCTAGACTGGTATGATTATATACACAACCCAGCACTACAGCCTTGCATCCTGGCTAGACTGGTATGATTATATACACAACCCTGCACTACAGCCTGGCATCCTGGCTAGACTGGTATGATTATATACACAACCCAGCACTACAGCCTTGCATCCTGGCTAGACTGGTATGATTATATACACAACCCAGCACTACAGCCTGGCATCCTGGCTAGACTGGTATGATTATATACACAACCCAGCACTACAGCCTGGCATCCTGGCTAGACTGGTATGATTATATACACAACCCAGCACTACAGCCTGGCATCCTGGCTAGACTGGTATGATTATATACACAACCCAGCACTACAGCCTTGCATCCTGGCTAGACTGGTATGATTATATACACAACCCAGCACTACAGCCTTGCATCCTGGCTAGACTGGTATGATTATATACACAACCCAGCACTACAGCCTTGCATCCTGGCTAGACTGGTATGATTATATACACAACCCTGCACTACAGCCTGGCATCCTGGCTAGACTGGTATGATTATATACACAACCCTGCACTACAGCCTGGCATCCTGGCTAGACTGGTATGATTATATACACAACCCTGCACTACAGCCTGGCATCCTGGCTAGACTGGTATGATTATATACACAACCCTGCACTACAGCCTGGCATCCTGGCTAGACTGGTATGATTAT
The DNA here is from genome assembly GCA_945910005.1 of Isoperla grammatica. Lineage (NCBI taxonomy): Eukaryota > Metazoa > Arthropoda > Insecta > Plecoptera > Perlodidae > Isoperla > Isoperla grammatica. The sequence goes on along the minus strand of OX246737.1, from coordinate 73,677,765 downwards.
ATACACAACACTGCACTACAGCCTGGCATCCTGGCTAGACTGGTATGATTATATACACAACCCAGCACTACAGCCTGGCATCCTGGCTAGACTGGTATGATTATATACACATCCCAGCACTACAGCCTTGCATCCTGGCTAGACTGGTATGATTATATACACAACCCAGCACTACAGCCTTGCATCCTGGCTAGACTGGTATGATTATATACACAACCCTGCACTACAGCCTGGCATCCTGGCTAGACTGGTATGATTATATACACAACACAGCACTACAGCCTGGCATCCTGGCTAGACTGGTATGATTATATACACAACCCTGCACTACAGCCTGGCATCCTGGCTAGACTGGTATGATTATATACACAACCCAGCACTACAGCCTGGCATCCTGGCTAGACTGGTATGATTATATACACAACCCAGCACTACAGCCTGGCATCCTGGCTAGACTGGTATGATTATATACACAACCCTGCACTACAGCCTGGCATCCTGGCTAGACTGGTATGATTATATACACAACCCTGCACTACAGCCTTGCATCCTGGCTAGACTGGTATGATTATATACACAACCCTGCACTACAGCCTGGCATCCTGGCTAGACTGGTATGATTATATACACAACCCAGCACTACAGCCTTGCATCCTGGCTAGACTAGTATGATTATATACACAACCCAGCACTACAGCCTTGCATCCTGGCTAGACTGGTATGATTATATACACAACCCAGCACTACAGCCTTGCATCCTGGCTAGACTGGTATGATTATATACACAACCCTGCACTACAGCCTGGCATCCTGGCTAGACTGGTATGATTATATACACAACCCTGCACTACAGCCTTGCATCCTGGCTAGACTGGTATGATTATATACACAACCCAGCACTACAGCCTGGCATCCTGGCTAGACTGGTATGATTATATACACAACCCTGCACTACAGCCTGGCATCCTGGCTAGACTGGTATGATTATATACACAACCCTGCACTACAGCCTGGCATCCTGGCTAGACTGGTATGATTATATACACAACCCAGCACTACAGCCTTGCATCCTGGCTAGACTGGTATGATTATATACACAACCCTGCACTACAGCCTGGCATCCTGGCTAGACTGGTATGATTATATACACAACCCAGCACTCACAGCCTTGCATCCTGGCTAGACTGGTATGATTATATACACAACCCAGCACTACAGCCTGGCATCCTGGCTAGACTGGTATGATTATATACACAACCCAGCACTACAGCCTGGCATCCTGGCTAGACTGGTATGATTATATACACAACCCAGCACTACAGCCTGGCATCCTGGCTAGACTGGTATGATTATATACACAACCCTGCACTACAGCCTGGCATCCTGGCTAGACTGGTATGATTATATACACAACCCTGCACTACAGCCTTGCATCCTGGCTAGACTGGTATGATTATATACACAACCCTGCACTACAGCCTGGCATCCTGGCAAGACTGGTATGATTATATACACAACCCAGCACTACAGCCTGGCATCCTGGCTAGACTGGTATGATTATATACACAACCCTGCACTACAGCCTTGCATCCTGGCTAGACTGGTATGATTATATACACAACCCTGCACTACAGCCTTGCATCCTGGCTAGACTGGTATGATTATATACACAACCCTGCACTACAGCCTGGCATCCTGGCTAGACTGGTATGATTATATACACAACCCTGCACTACAGCCTTGCATCCTGGCTGGACTGGTATGATTATATACACAACCCTGCACTACAGCCTGGCATCCTGGCTAGACTGGTATGATTATATACACAACCCTGCACTACAGCCTTGCATCCTGGCTAGACTGGTATGATTATATACACAACCCTGCACTACAGCCTGGCATCCTGGCTAGACTGGTATGATTATATACACAACCCAGCACTACAGCCTGGCATCCTGGCTAGACTGGTATGATTATATACACAACCCAGCACTACAGCCTTGCATCCTGGCTAGCCTGGTATGATTATATACACAACCCTGCACTACAGCCTGGCATCCTGGCTAGACTGGTATGATTATATACACAACCCAGCACTACAGCCTGGCATCCTGGCTAGACTGGTATGATTATATACACAACCCAGCACTACAGCCTGGCATCCTGGCTAGACTGGTATGATTATTTACACAACCCTGCACTACAGCCTGGCATCCTGGCTAGACTGGTATGATTATATACACAACCCTGCACTACAGCCTGGCATCCTGGCTAGACTGGTATGATTATATACACAACCCTGCACTACAGCCTGGCATCCTGGCTAGACTGGTATGATTATATACACAACACTGCACTACAGCCTGGCATCCTGGCTAGACTGGTATGATTATATACACAACCCAGCACTACAGCCTTGCATCCTGGCTAGACTGGTATGATTATATACACAACCCTGCACTACAGCCTGGCATCCTGGCTAGACTGGTATGATTATATACACATCCCAGCACTACAGCCTTGCATCCTGGCTAGACTGGTATGATTATATACACAACCCAGCACTACAGCCTTGCATCCTGGCTAGACTGGTATGATTATATACACAACCCTGCACTACAGCCTGGCATCCTGGCTAGACTGGTATGATTATATACACAACACAGCACTACAGCCTGGCATCCTGGCTAGACTGGTATGATTATATACACAACCCAGCACTACAGCCTTGCATCCTGGCTAGACTGGTATGATTATATACACAACCCTGCACTACAGCCTGGCATCCTGGCTAGACTGGTATGATTATATACACAACACAGCACTACAGCCTGGCATCCTGGCTAGACTGGTATGATTATATACACAACCCTGCACTACAGCCTGGCATCCTGGCTAGACTGGTATGATTATATACACAACCCAGCACTACAGCCTGGCATCCTGGCTAGACTGGTATGATTATATACACAACCCAGCACTACAGCCTGGCATCCTGGCTAGACTGGTATGATTATATACACAACCCTGCACTACAGCCTGGCATCCTGGCTAGACTGGTATGATTATATACACAACCCTGCACTACAGCCTTGCATCCTGGCTAGACTGGTATGATTATATACACAACCCTGCACTACAGCCTGGCATCCTGGCTAGACTGGTATGATTATATACACAACCCAGCACTACAGCCTTGCATCCTGGCTAGACTAGTATGATTATATACACAACCCAGCACTACAGCCTTGCATCCTGGCTAGACTGGTATGATTATATACACAACCCAGCACTACAGCCTTGCATCCTGGCTAGACTGGTATGATTATATACACAACCCTGCACTACAGCCTGGCATCCTGGCTAGACTGGTATGATTATATACACAACCCTGCACTACAGCCTTGCATCCTGGCTAGAGTGGTATGATTATATACACAACCCAGCACTACAGCCTTGCATCCTGGCTAGACTGGTATGATTTTATACACAACCCTGCACTCACAGACTGGCATCCTGGCTAGACTGGTATGATTATATTCACAACCCAGCACTACAGCCTGGCATCCTGGCTAGACTGGTATGATTATATACACAACCCAGCACTACAGCCTTGCATCCTGGCTAGACTGGTATGATTATATACACAACCCTGCACTCACAGCCTGGCATCCTGGCTAGACTGGTATGATTATATACACAACCCAGCGCTACAGCCTGGCATCCTGGCTAGACTGGTATGATTATATACACAACCCTGCACTACAGCCTTGCATCCTGGCTAGACTGGTATGATTATATACACAACCCAGCACTACAGCCTGGCATCCTGGCTAGACTGGTATGATTATATACACAACCCAGCACTACAGCCTGGCATCCTGGCTAGACTGGTATGATTAAATACACAACCCAGCACTCACAGCCTTGCATCCTGGCTAGACTGGTATGATTATATACACAACCCAGCACTCACAGCCTTGCATCCTGGCTAGACTAGTATGATTATATACACAACCCCGCACTCACAGACTTGCATCCTGGCTAGACTGGTATGATTATATACACAACCCTGCACTCACAGACTTGCATCCTGGCTAGACTGGTATGATTATATACACAACCCTGCACTCACAGCCTTGCATCCTGGCTAGACTGGTATGATTAAATACACAACCCAGCACTCACAGCCTTGCATCCTGGCTAGACTGGTATGATTATATACACAACCCAGCACTCACAGCCTTGCATCCTGGCTAGACTGGTATGATTATATATGTTACATAACCTATGAAATTGGTTAGCCATCTATAGTTTATAGTCTTCGCCTTCTGCATAGACATGCGTCTCTTCATCGCATATATAGTCAACGTCATCGGCCCCGTCCATGAGAATCAACATGGCGGATCTGACATTGCATCGTTTGTATCTTTTGTAATAGTTAAATGTATTCCTATCATGTATTGTAATAAAAGTGAAATACATACATAAACATAACATGGTGGCAGCGTGAGCGAACACTAAAGCGTGACACAACCTGTTAGGACGAAGCAATCTCGACATAGTCAACTTCGGTCTAGGCCTAGGCCTAGGGCCCAACAGGTACAGCCATGAGCAGCAGTTACCACGTGGAGACCCCAGACAAATTTCCATTTGGCACACCACAAGAATGGCCCAAGTGGTACCGGCGATTCAATCGGTTCCGAAACGCATCTGGTCTCAAAAAGAAAGGCGAGGAAGAGCAAGTCAACACACTAATTTATGTAATGGGATACCAAGCAGACGACATTCTAAACTCCTTCAAATTGACGGCTGACGAGCTCAAATACTACACGGAAGTAATTTCCAGGTTTGATCAACATTTTATACCTCAACGCAACGTTATTAACGAACGCGCCACATTTAACAAACGGGTTCAGCAACAAGGGGAACTCGTTGAGGACTTTATAACGTCCCTTCACTCCTTGGCCAAGTATTGTGAGTATGGTCCCTTATAGAGGAGATGATCAGGGATAGGATCGTAGTAGGAGTCCTCGATCGCAAATTAAGTGAAAAACTACAATTGGAGAGCGATTTAACTCTAGACATAGCAGTCCGGAAAGTGCGCCAGTCTGAAGAAATAAAAAAACAACAAACCTCTTTATACAAATCGCCAGAAGTTGATCACATCAAGGTCGTAGGCCCGAAACAGACTACACATTCCAAACGTAACTGGAAACAGCAGTCTAACAGAAAAAAAAAAACCCAGGCAGAAAAACGTTCATCTCAGCAGGGAGGCCAAGGCCAACAACAATCTACACAACAGGTAGGCCTGACCAATAATAAACCTATGTGCAAATGGTGTGGCAGAGAACCACATTATCGTAAAGATTGCCCTGCTTAAGACTCCACTTGTTACAAATGTGGAAGAACGGGCCACTTTGCAAACGTATGTTGGGCGCCGAACAGTACAGTTCGAACAGTTGAAAGTACAGAAAGTGGCACAACTCAAGATTCACTCTTCGTTGGACATATTGATACATGTTCTTCGGAAGATGGCCAGTGGACCACATCAGTCGACATTAACGGCCAATCTTTGGTATTTAAAATTGATACCGGAGCCGACGTGACTGTTGTACCGGCAACGATGTTTCAGACCGAGCAGTTACAACCCAGTGACGTAAAACTATTTGGTCCAGCACTGCGATTCTGAATGGCCGTGATCACTTTAACGCAGCTTTCTTGTCGTTACGGTAGGCGGAAACGTAACGACGCGATTTCCGATCTATTCGTAACGACAGGCGTCGATACAGCTGTCGACAAACTTATCACGGACCTAACCCCTGCCGTTAGCAATGCGTTAAACAAACATGGCCGACTTTCGAATGTCCACTTCAGTTATATTACTGTTACATATTTGGATTTCTTAATTAATTTCAATATGAAGAAACATCATCAATTGCATGGCGAGATGGAAACCGTATGTAAAGGGGTAACATAACCTTACTTGTGAATGACTTCAAACTGGCTGCGCGCATTTCTGTGGCGCATTCATTCGTCTAGGCTAGCCCTAGGCCTAGGCCTAGAGATCGCACTATTACGAACTTAACGATGATGGCAAATGTTGCACAATCCTTCGGGGTGCTTGAATAGTTAAATAATGAAGACGACTAGGACAGTCAGTATTTGTGACTGCATAGAAGGAATTTAATAAGTACTTCTAATCCCTTTGAGATAGCTGAGCTGAGAGTAGATTTGTTTAGAATTGTGTTGGTTTTTGACAGCTTGATTTGAAATTGATTGCATTTGTTCACGCGTTTTCATTGGTTAACTTTCTATAATATGCACAGCCGTCTCGAAAACATAAACAAACTAATATCTAACAGGCGCTGCTCTGCTGCAACGGCTACCTCTTTTCGATACGTTTACCGCACGTAACGAAATTGTTGTTCGGAATCGCACGTTAACTTACCGCGTGATAAGTCTACCGACGAGTGTCGTTCGCGTTAAACTTAACGTTGCCCATTCAGAATCGCAGGGCTGATCTAAAACCGTTACATGTTGCAGGAATGCTCCATGCTGTACTGTGTTCAAAATCTACAGGTAAACAATACCGCGAAAAGGTTTACGCTGTAGAACATGTTCGTACACCACTTCTTGGCAGGAAAGCGGCAGAAGGGTTAGGAGTTGTCAAACTGGTATGTACAAGTGTGCAAGCAAGTGCCAGTACATCCCCGGCAGTCAATCCGCGCACTGAATTTCCAGGCCTGTGTAAGGAATTAGGCAATATTCCTGGTGAGTACACCATTGATTTAAAACCTGATCACAAGCCATATGCAATCACTGTTCCTAGAGTTGTACCAATTCCTCTCAGGAAGAAGGTTGAAGCTGAACTAAAAAGAATGCAAGAATTGGGAGTAATATCACCTGTGGACGACCCAACAAGTTGGTGTGCAACAATGGTTGTTGTACCCAAGCCAGGCGATGGAGTCCGTATTTGTGTAGATCTTACAAAACTTAATGAGAGTGTTCAACGTTCATGGTTTCCGATTCCAGGGGTTGAAGATACACTAGCTCAACTCTCGGGGGCACGATACTTTTCATAAATCGATGCTAACTCCGGGTTTTGGCAAATTAATCTTAACACTGAATCTAGGCCTCTCACAACATTCATCACACCGTTTGGGAGATTTATGTTTAATCGGTTACCCTTCGGAATAACTTCAGCACCAGAAGTTTTTCAACAACGCATGCAGCGGCTACTTCAAGGCCTCGAAGGAGTACTTTGTCACTTAGACGACATTTTGGTGTGGGGAGAAACTAAAGAAATTCACGATCAGAGACTCAGACAAGTGTTGAAAAGACTTGAAGACTCGACTATGACACTAAACTTCGAAAAGTCACAGTTTTGTGTAGAAAATTTAAAATATCTGGGTCATAAACTTACCTCTAGTGGAATACAACCTGACGAGGACAAGATTAAGTCGATTGTGCAAATGGAACCTCCGACGAATAAAACGGAGCTACTGAGATTTCTAGGAATGGTGAACTTTATTGGACGTTGCATTCCGAACAGGTCCACCATTCTAGAACCATTGCATTCCCTACTTCAAACGTGAAACGAGTGGGTTTGGGATAAAGCTCAGCAAACATCTTTTGATAATATTAAAAGATTAGTGACGACAGCTCCAGTATTAGCGCTATTCGATCCTAACAAGAAGACAAAAATTTCAGCGGATGCATCTTCATATGGAATCGGAGGGGGTCTTTTGCAAGAGCAATCCGACGGAACATTTAGAGCTGTAGCCTACGTTTCTCGAACTCTCAGTAAAGCTGAAAGGCATTATGCGAATATAGAACGAGGAGCCTTAGCTCTGACTTGGGTGTGTAGTAAACTAAAAAACTACATTATGGGTCTAAAAGTTATCCTTGAAACTGACCATAAACCCCTTGTTCCTATCTTCTCCACAAAACACATCGATGACCTCTCACCTAGACTACAAAGATTCCGTATCAGACTAATGAGATTTTCCTACACTATATCCTATGTACCCGGCAAACAACTTGTCACAGCCGATGCCTTGTCCCGTAATCCCATAAACGTTGTTGAAGCTCAAACTGATGAACTTGAGGAGGAAACAATAGCATACGTACAGTTCGTAACTGCCAGCCTCCCTATCAGTGACGTGAAACAAGCAGAAAATTGGAAAGAACAAGTAAACGATCCTGTGATCAAAAATGTAGTTGAGTACACGCAACACGGGTGGCCAGTAAAGGAACATTTAAACAACGAACTTCTGAATTATTGGCCTCACCGTTACGACCTGACCGAACAAGAAGGAATTCTCTTGCGAGACAAACGAATAGTGATTCCTGCCAGCCTTCGCAACGAGATGTTGACACGCATCCATGAGGGACACCAAGGGATCACCAAATGCCGTGCAAGAGCTTCGCAACTTGTATGGTGGCCCGGTTTGTCGAAAGATATTGAGGAACTTGTACAACGCTGTCCTAATTGTGTGCAAGAAAGACACAACAGGCACGAACCTCTGCTTCCCTCACAGCTCCCGCAAAGACCGTGGCAGAAAGTCGCGATGGATTTATTTAAATATAAATCATGGTATATGATTAACACGGATTACTATTCTAGGTACTTTGAAATAACAGAGTTACCCTCGCTGTCGGCTTCATCCGCAATCACCTTCGCAAAGCAAGTTTTTGCTCGACACGGAGTGCCGGAAGAAGTTCACAGTGACAACGGACCTCAGTTCCAGACAATTATCACCTCGGAATTCGCCCGCTTTGCAAATGATTATGGGTTCAAACACATAACTAGTTCACCCATCTTCCCGCAAAGTAATGGGTTTGTGGAAGCGGCTGTCAAGATAGTTAAACAATGTCTCAAGAAAGAAAACGATCCATATAAAGCTCTTTTGGCATTTCGATCAACTCCATTAGCTAACGGGTTTAACCCAGCTCAATTATTGTTCAATCGTAAACTACAGCACTACCGTTCCAAGTACACCTAACTCCCTAGATCCCCAAGTTCCATCAAGAGAGATCCTGAACAAGAAAGAAGGCTATCTAAAAGCCAAACAAAAATCGTACTACGATCACAGACACAACGTCCATGAGCTTCCAGAACTGCAGACAGGAGATCCGGTTTGGATAATTGACCAGCGGTCGCATGGACATGTCGTGCAGCGATCCCCAGAACCTCGTTCCTATATTGTGGAAACGTCGACCGGGAAGGTACGCCGTAATCGTTACCATCTCGTACCGGCCCCGTATCACAACAACGTTGAGGAAGCTGTACCAAAAGGAACATCGCCCGAGATGGCAGAGAAGATGGAACCTGTTGATGAACCCCGACAGACTCGCCACTCAATGGTACATCCTGGACCTGGGAAGACACGCTCCGGGAGAACCATCATCGCCCCCTCGCGGTTGGATCTTTAGGGGGAGGATGTTACATAACCTATGAAATTGGTAAGCCATCTATACTTTATAGTCACCGCCTTCTGCATAGACATGCGTCTCTTCATCGCATATATAGTCAACGTCATCGGCCCCGTCCATGAGAATCAACATGGCGGATCTGACATAACATCGTTTGTATCTTTGATAATAGTTAAATGTATTCCTATCATGTATTGTAATAAAAGTGAAATACATACATAAACATAACAATATACACAACCCTGCACTCACAGCCTTGCATCCTGGCTAGACTGGTATGATTATATACACAACCCTGCACTCACAGCCTTGCATCCTGGCTAGACTGGTATGATTATATACACAACCCAGCACTAACAGACTTGCATCCTGGCTAGACTGGTATGATTATATACACAACCCTGCACTCACAGCCTTGCATCCTGGCTAGACTGGTATGATTATATACACAACCCTGCACTCACAGACTTGCATCCTGGCTAGACTGGTATGATTATATACACAACCCTGCACTCACAGACTTGCATCCTGGCTTGACTGGTATGATTATATACACAACCCTGCACTCACAGCCTTGCATCCTGGATAGACTGGTATGATTATATACACAACCCTGCACTCACAGACTTGCATCCTGGCTAGACTGGTATGATTATATACACAACCCTGCACTCACAGACTTGCATCCTGGCTAGACTGGTATGATTATATACACAACCCTGCACTCACAGCCTTGCATCCTGGCAAGACTGGTCAGATTATATACACAACCCTGCACTCACAGACTTGCATCCTGGCTAGACTGGTATGATTATATACACAACCCTGCACTCACAGCCTTGCATCCTGGCTAGACTGGTACGATTATATACACAACCCAGCACTCACAGCCTTGCATCCTGGCTAGACTGGTATGATTATATACACAACCCTGCACTCACAGACTTGCATCCTGGCTAGACTGGTATGATTATATACACAACCCTGCACTCACAGACTTGCATCCTGGCTAGACTGGTATGATTATATACACAACCCTGCACTCACAGACTTGCATCCTGGCTAGACTGGTTTGATTAAATGCACAACCCTGCACTCACAGACTTGCATCCTGGCTAGACTGGTATGATTATATACACAACCCTGCACTCACAGCCTTGCCTCCTGGCTAGACTGGTATGATTATATACACAACCCTGCACTCACAGACTTGCATCCTGGCTAGACTGGTATGATTATATACACAACCCTGCACTCACAGACTTGCATCCTGGCTAGACTGGTATGATTATATACACAACCCAGCACTCACAGACTTGCATCCTGGCTAGACTGGTATGATTATATACACAACCCTGCACTCACAGACTTGCATCCTGGCTAGACTGGTATGATTATATACACAACCCTGCACTCACAGCCTTGCATCCTGGCTGGACTGGTATGATTATATACACAACCCTGCACTCACAGACTTGCATCCTGGCTAGACTGGTATGATTATATACACAACCCTGCACTCACAGCCTTGCATCCTGGCTAGACTGGTATGATTATATACACAACCCTGCACTCACAGACTTGCATCCTGGCTAGACTGGTATGATTATGTACACAACCCTGCACTCACAGACTTGCATCCTGGCTAGACTGGTATGATTATATACACAACCCTGCACTCACAGACTTGCATCCTGGCTAGACTGGTATGATTATATACACAACCCAGCACTCACAGACTTGCATCCTGGCTTGACTGGTATGATTATATACACAACCCTGCACTCACAGACTTGCATCCTGGCTAGACTGGTATGATTATATACACAACCCTGCACTCACAGACTTGCATCCTGGCTAGACTGGTACGATTATATACACAACCCTGCACTCACAGACTTGCATCCTGGCTAGACTGGTACGATTATATACACAACCCTGCACTCACAGACTTGCATCCTGGCTAGACTGGTATGATTATATACACAACCCTGCACTCACAGCCTTGCATCCTGGCTAGACTGGTACGATTATATACACAACCCAGCACTCACAGCCTTGCATCCTGGCTAGACTGGTATGATTATATACACAACCCTGCACTCACAGCCTTGCATCCTGGCTAGACTGGTCAGATTATATACACAACCCTGCACTCACAGACTTGCATCCTGGCTAGACTGGTACGATTATATACACAACCCTGCACTCACAGCCTTGCATCCTGGCTAGACTGGTATGATTATATACACAACCCTGCACTCGCAGACTTGCATCCTGGCTAGACTGGTCTGATTATATACACAACCCTGCACTCACAGACTTGCATCCTGGCTAGACTGGTATGATTATATACACAACCCTGCACTCGCAGACTTGCATCCTGGCTAGACTGGTATGATTATATACACAACCCAGCACTCACAGACTTGCATCCTGGCTAGACTGGTATGGTTATATACACAACCCTGCACTCACAGACTTGCATCCTGGCTAGACTGGTATGATTATATACACAACCCTGCACTCACAGACTTGCATCCTGGCTAGACTGGTATGATTATATACACAACCCTGCACTCACAGCCTTGCATCCTGGCTAGACTGGTATGATTATATACACAACCCTGCACTCACAGCCTTGCATCCTGGCTAGACTGGTATGATTATATTCACAACCCTGCACTCACAGCCTTGCATCCTGGCTAGACTGGTATGATTATATACACAACCCTGCACTCACAGCCTTGCATCCTGGCTAGACTGGTCAGATTATATACACAACCCTGCACTCACAGACTTGCATCCTGGCTAGACTGGTATGATTATAACTGTAATGTTATCCTAATTCCAAATTAAAGCAATATTTGAAAATGTTGATATGTTTGAACTATGAATCTTTTTAACATTGATGGATTCCACGATTACAATATATAATACAATTTTAAGTGAGGGTAGATAAGTTGTTTCGTACTCACATATATTCTCGCCTTTGCGATTCCTGGTTTTGTGAATGTAGCATTCGAAGAATGTTCGAAATCCACGTTTAGCAGAGCAAAGTAACAAATTGCAATCTTATATTACTTTACTGTGCACACGAGGTTTCTGTTGGCAAATGAGAATAAATAATCGCGCAACCAGGCATGAACTATTACCAGCCATAAAAGCGATATCTTTAGTACCTTTTACCGTAGGATATTGTGTCATGGAGTGGAGTGGTTTGAAGGCTTTTATCAGAGATGAGTCATACAATTTTAAGCTTCCTATTAAGACCAAGAGGGGTTCGAACCTGGGTTCGCAACACGTCTTTTCTCATTTTAATCTACAGACAAATAGCGCGGATTTCATTCCCTGTTTTCACACACAATTGTGTACAAGTTGTATTTATATGTTTCAACTAGTTACAATAGTACAAATTCAGGGTCAAGGTAGTGTTGCCATGCAGTAACCTTTCTCCTGCTTTCGTCTCAGGCGAGGAACACACCCCCACTCGTAGCCAATCAGTGGTTGCAATTGCGGGGGTTTGTTTAAAGCGGCTCGCTGGTTAACTACGAGCTCCTCGCCTGTGACGACAGCATCGGAAAGGTAGTCTTATGGGACGACTTTAAAATACTTTTTATCGTTGAAGAAACAATGTTTTGATGTCAATTTGCAGTGAAGAGGTTTACAGTCTGTGTTGATCTCACACAACACTTCATTGTCATAATAACCATCGAGTATATCTTACGTTCAAGGGATATTGAGATAAGCACTCCCTTTCAACATCTTGTAGGTAGAACTGGCTTATGAAGATTTTACCGTTAGTAGTTCGTAGGTGGTTTCATTGGAGTAGAGAAGGGTCATGTAAAATAATATGACTCATAAACCATAAACAACCCCCGTCTTGTAGTCGAGGGTGATGGTGTCCACATAAGGGAGGGGGAAAACAGTTTTCCAGAAAAGCATGGTTACTGTTGATAGATGCAGCTCAGCTTGCTTCTGTATGTAGGTTCCAACGATGTAGGTCTACGTTTATTTCAGTTACTGACATATTTCCTCCCTTAAAAAACCAAACAGTCCTAGCATCCATATTATCGCTGTGTGCTGGTACGGTGTTTGAATCTTGAAGGTGGGTGAACTGCTCATCCGAAAGGAGATGTCTTTGGGTGCGCATTTGCAAAAAGGGGCTAACTAACTCTTTTTGACTCCATTCTCATATTGCCTTTGCCGTGCCGTATTCAGTCATTCTGTATTCTGTTGTGTCCGGTAGGACTACCTTATAATGTCCACATAGTGGTGAGGGGCATAGTTTGATTTTATGTTGACGGGCGTTAGTATGATTCAGACACAAGTAGCAAACTAAATGTGTTATCTGTGATTCAGATCGTGAATTATCATGTACCATGTCCATAGGGGTTTTATGTTGCATCCATATCTCAAGCCTATATTCAGCACTTGTTAGTCATGTTGAGTTCACACCGAGATTGGCCACTGACCGCTCTAGTAAAAACGAATGAAGCGCTCAAGTGGCAGTGCCATGCAATTTTACGATGAACCAGCGTCGTTCTTGCTATGTCGATAATAGCAAATTGTAAAAATTGTTTAATTAAATCGGCTTATAAACGTTTTGGGCAGATTATGAATCCCATCAGTCCATCTTAAGGCCGATTCACAATTGAAATAAGAGTTGCAATAAGAAACAGTGACATAGTGAAATAACAAGCAACTGGTTCACAACCGACGACTAGTTGCATTTTCAGTAGTCAAAGCAGCGCCTTATTGTGTACTTACTATCATTGACTATAACAGCAAAATATCCGGTGCCACTGTTTTTGTTTTGATTTCCGTAGTTGACCTTCTAGTATGGCTTTTCTGCGTTCTGATTGGTTCGTCATAAGGTGCATCATGGGAAGTTGAAATAAGAAACGGAATTGATTCAATTCTTATTACTATTTCAATTCACTGTGACAGTTGTGAACCAGAGCATTGTTATTGCATGGTCCAATTTGCTTACACCTCATTGATATTTCACTATTCCAACTCTTATTTCAATTGAGAATCGGGCTTTAAAAGACAAGGCGCTATTTAAAAACTTAGGACACGTTTTAGGCTTACGAACAACAAACAAAACAAGACAAGACAAACCAAACAAAAACACAAAACACAAAACAAAAAACAAAAAACATCAACACAACAACAAGAAAAATCAAACAAAAAACAAGAAATAAGATATTTCACAATAATATCCCGCACTATTTTCAACCGCGGAATGCAACCATTCATCAGTAAGTTGCTACATTTGGCCACATATAGCGCTGTATACACTAACACATCCATCCTTCAATGTAGCACATTTCGGTGAAATATGATTACACATATCTTAGTTTATATATGGGGTGTAGCCAAGTGACACTGGGGTAGTTGTGACTTCAGGTGACAATTTGAAAACAACAAGGTGAGTAGCTCGTTCACTGCCTTGATTGTAACAGTAGGGAGAAAATGGGGATACTGGGACACTTTTTTTGAGGAGCAATTGAGGAGCAAAACTTTACAGCAGTCCTAACCTATCCAACCTAACCCAAGGGCCAAACCCTCCCCTCCCTAACCTAACACAGCTATAAGAATATACCAGACCTAACCTTAACCTAAACTAACCGTACCAAAGGGCGTAACCGCCACTTTTCAACGAATTAACATATCTACCCCCTATCAACACTCCTAACCTATCCGAACCCAACCCAAGGGCCTAAGCCTAACCCTCCCTAACCTAACACAGCTATAAGGCTATACCAAACCTAACCTTTACCTTAACTAACGCTACCAAATTGCCTAACCGCCACTTTCCAACCAATACACCTATCCAGCCCTGAGAGTAAATAAGCTCATCTAACCAAACCAAAAGACCTTACCTAACCCAACCTTACTAATGGAACCATAACCAATCCACCCCTATCCCGCCAAAGGGCCTAACCGCCATTTTACAACCAATGAACCTATCCACCCCCTATCAACACTCCTAACCTATCCCAACCTAACCCACGGGCCTAACGCACTCTTACCTAGCCATTAGACTTTACCCAATCGAATCCACCCTGATCCCGCCAAAGGGCCTAACCGCCACTTTCCAACCAATGCACCTATCCAGCCCTAAGAGAAAATAAGCTCATCTAACCTAACCAAAGGACCTAGCCTAACCTCATCTTACTAAAGGAACCATAAATAACCCACCTCTATCCCGCCAAAGGGCCTAACCGCCACTTTCCAACCAATGCACCTATCCAGCCCTAAGAGAAAATAAGCTCATCTAACCTAACCAAAAGACCTAGCCTAACCTCATCTTACTAAAGGAACCATAAATAACCCACCTCTATCCCGCCAAAGGGCCTAACCGCCATTTTCCAACCAATGCACCTATTCAGCCCTAAGAGTAAATAAGCTCATCTAACCTAACCAAAATACCTAACATAACCTAGCCTTACTTTAAGAACCATACCTAACAAACCCCTATTGCACCAAAGGGCCTAAAAGCGTATTCATCCCCTTACACCCAAAGAACCCCGATCTAACCTAACCAAAAGACCTAACCTAACCTAGCCTTACTTAAAGAACCATACCTCACAAACCCCTATCGCACCAAAGGGCCTAACAACCACTTTAACCAATAAGCGTATTCATACCCTTACACCCAATGAACCCCGATCTAACCTAACCAAAAGACCTAACCTAACCTAATCTTACTAAAGGAACCATAACTAACCCGCCCCTATTCCGCCAAAGGACCTAACCACTACTTTATAACCAATGAACCTATTCCACCTCTAAGAGCTAAAGAACCCAATACGTTACCAAAAGTCCTAACACTCACCTAGTCTTACTCCATGAACCAAACGTAACCATCCCGTTCCTATCAAAGGTTATTCAGTTTTTGAGTTATATTATATTAAAATGTGTATTGGTCTGTACTACACATTCTAGTTCTAGTTCTTATATGACATAGATTGTATAGATAGTACATGAAAATTTTTCAAGGAAGGTGCAAGAAAAATGTATCTCTGCTTATTGAGTTATTGGTAACAGTTTTCTTAAATCAAAAGACTAGTTTATCAAGTTTACATTGTTTATTTTTCCCCTTACAAACTACTTACACACAAGAGTAAATCATATTATAAAGACATTTCTTATATTTACACAATTGTTATTACTATGAGTTGAGATAAACACAGCACACATAATTACAACTAATTGCGTAGGTTCAGGTCTCAATCTTATAATTTCCATGTGCTAAAGTCGTAACTCCATTGTTAAGGATATATCTTTTATCGTCGTAAGGTGATATAGCGTCTGTATTCTCTGTTTTATGGTAAAAAGTTCGTGTTTAATGCTTCTGATGGAGTACATGCTTGCACTTTGCGTTAATTTTGAAAATAAACACTTTTTATAATCGTCGTGCAAGATGCGTTTTGCAAGAGACCGTTTTACAATGCCTTTACCCACTTTTTCCACATTACCACTATTATCTTTGATTGAGTACATTTTTGGGCGCAGCCCCACAAACTCCACAATTACTTTACCGTCTGATCATCTTTCATCTTCGCAAGTATCTTTTTATTCTTGTCATATAGAGAAAATGATCTTTCGGAAAATTTGATGTATCAAAGCGGAAGGATTCTAGTTTCATAACGTTATACAAGTCGTCGGTAGTAATTTTGTAACATAGGGAATCTGTGTCAGTGAAAAGTAGACATGCATTATTACCATACTTTGATTTAACATAGTTAAAGTGGAAATCGTACATTGTAATTTTACGTATATCTAAAATTGTGAAGCCTGCATAGATAGGGCGATTCAACTCAAGGTAGGTTTTCTTGGAGTAAACAGCAACGAGATTATTAGAGAAAATTTGGAAACTTTCAAATGCCGGATATGCAATTAATTTTTTTGCTCTTTTCACATCATTTACCAACTGGACATTCACCCTTTTCTTCAGGGTTTCCATGGTTTTTCCGAACACTGCAATGTTTAAGAGCTTAAATAGATCTTTCTCAAAGTCATTCTTTGCATTCATTCGCTGCTTTGTGTTGAACTCAATGAGGGCTTTAACCATGGACTTTGCGTAAATGCAAGTACTTTATGTATTTTTGTTAATTTAAGACCAAGAGCGAGGTACTGTTTTCAATTTCTGTAATGAAGGGTGTACTTGAAAATTTGTTACTCAAGTTCGGGATCAGTTTTTGTACTTTACTTGTGGATACTTTCATTTCTGTTGCAAGACGTGTTGTATACGGAGAGAGCATATCTCTTGTAACACTTTTTCTCTCTGGAGCAACTGGCAAATCATTGTGGCAGTCATGTAATTTTACTTGATATTCCAGATCCACTTCCAAAATCAAGCCATTACTTGAATCATCAGGTACACACTCAAAATCTATATGCATGATTTCTTCTGAAGTGAGCCATTTGAATCCTCCCACAGGCAGAAACTCGCTCATTGCCACGCCATACAAGTTATTACAGTCAAAGTAAACTATATAGCTCGATGGTTTTGTAGGATCATATTCAGTCATGTACTTGTTGTTACCCTCTGCATAGCGTGTTGATATAATTGAAACACCACCCCTGATTCCCCTCTCCATAAACAAATACATAATATCAGGGTCGGTAAACAACTCTAACTGCACTTTTGTCATTTTTAAACAGCTCTGCCATGCTAAGCCCGGAGCAGTGTAAGTATGTGCTGGATCTATTTGGTAGTATGCTAAACAATATAATGTCCTAAAGTTTTCAAAGATATCGGCAAGTAATAACACATCAGATTTTACATTGGGTCCTGATACTCCCCCAATGTGTTTATATCAAATGTATTCCATACTTGAACAGCATATTGGTAATCAGCATCACTAACAGTTTTTCCATCTAGTGTATTAAAGAAAGCTGATTGAGGTGGTAGGGAGGCTTCATTCAATTTGTCAATGGAATCAATGTAGTCATATGGAAATACACCTTTACGCAGAAGCAATGACATCTTGTCATGTGGAAAGTTCTCGTGCATGATATGAAATTTATCAACACCATAACCCTTAAGGTTTTGTGTAAGTGTTTCTAAAGATGTGCTTAAAAACTGAAAAGAATCAATAAACCGCAAATTGTCAAGAGAGAAGGACACATACCTCTCCATGTTGTTAGGTATACACGTAATCTTTACATTTTTAATATTTCCAATATGTTGCATTATCAAATGAGCATCATAATTACGAAGATTGTGGAAGACTACCGGAATAAACGCTACCTGTTTACAATTCACGTTACAGGCATTGTGTGCTGCCCCACGAAACTTTCCTGTAAGAAGCCTAATAGCTGTGAAAGGTTAGGGAGGGTTAGGCTTAGGCCCTTGGGTTGGGTTCGGATATAGGTTAGGAGTGTTGATAGGGGGTAGACATGTTAATTCGTTGAAAAGTGGCGGTTACGCCCTTTGGTAGGGTTAGTTTAGGTTAAGGTTAGGTTTGGTATATCTTATAGCTGTGTTAGGTGAGGTAAGGGAGGGTTAGGCCCTTGGGTTAGGTTGGATAGGTAGGACTGCTGTAAACTTTTGCTCCTCAATTGCTCCTCAAAAAAAGTGTCCCAGTATCCCCATTTTCTCCCTACTTGTAACTTACTGCCGGTGGCACCGACTGAACTACGCTAACCTGTCGTAGACCCTGTAATAGACAGCAAGTCAGGTAATGCATTTGTGTGTTCAGATTATGGGCAAC